>JANCMC010007202.1:11158452-11247741 GCA_024363005.1 Charaxes varanes | reverse complement strand
TTGAATAAAATATCATTTGAATTTGAATATAATTGTACAGTGAAAAACATTAATGTGTAACGAGAGCCAAGTTTAATGTACATAAATAAAAATGACTTTCCAAATTTATGTAAGCGCATAGTTCGAAACGATAATTCATTTTTGTTGTGTTCCTTGTTATTACGAAAATATTTGTACACTTAAAAGTGTCTGTCTGCCTGGTGGTTAAAGGTGATTTTCAAAGTTATTTGGAAAGGGAACGGGAAAGTAAAGGGGACGGGAGTAATATTATAGGATAATAGAACGTAATAAATAGTAAGTAATCCAACATTCTGACAGCACAACGTCTGCCGGGTTCGCTTGTAATATGGTATTCCTTGTTTGTTAACAGAAAAGAAGTGAGATATAAATGGGTGCCAAGTTCAATAGTCAGACCTTAAATTTGGTTATAACAACGTAAAATATTTTATAACTACCCTAAATATAATTTTTTCTTATTATATACTGAAGTCTAAGAGCTGACTAGGCTAGGTCACATATATAATGCAAGATCAAAGTTAACAGCTTATTGAATTGCAAGATCGTGGGTGGTAAAGGATGTAATAGTAATTATGCAATTATAACACGCAGATGTTTCCGTATTTGTGCAACGCAATTTATTTCTTTAATTATTAACATAGCTAACTTAAGAAAGTTATTTAAGTTTTAATTTACTAAGACATTTACAATCTTTGAACACTGAAAAATTTACAAAGTATGTAAAACAATGATAGTAGTATCGAAATGAGAACTATACTCGACCAGTTTAAGTAATATTTTATCATTTTGCACCATCCCGCTCTCGTATCATCTATTTCTTTCCCATGAGGTTGTCTGTTAGAGATTGCTTTAAGCAATAAGACCGCCTTTGCACTATAATTGTCTGCAATAATCAGTTTTACTCTTGTGTGTGTTAATTTCTTTGTTTTTATGTGTGCTATAAAAAAAAAGAAAAAAGAAACTATACTTGACCATTAAAAGCTTAATTACTTGCAACACCATGTTATAAGTCGTATACCAGCGCGAGTCTATAATATATCACATCATTATCTGTTTAAATAAGCACGTACCACAGAGAGGATATTAATAATGCAAGCAAACGCACACATAATGTTAAAATCGATACAACCCTTGAATATAATATGAATATATTTACAGTTCTCGGAATAGTTGAAGTCATTGTTTGAAATGTTACACAGAGGCGGATCTATTTAAAAAGCCTTATGTAAATCTACTTTGCTCAGATTATTCAATTATACAACTGAATGAACTCTCGATTTCCACCAGACCGCGTTTTGTAAGTTGAAATTTCTTTTCTTCTACCATTCAAAAGTCTTTCATTTAGTGTAGACCACGGACACTTTATTAAAAAAAAAAGTGGTTCTTTTAAAAATAGAATCCTCTTTTTTTTTAAAAGCAAATTATATAATTTAGTCTGTTATATATTTAACATTGATGGAATTCTTCGGATTTCATCTCTGAGCGTAGGATATATAACTTATTTACGTTGGAAACACTCTACGTTGGAAAATTATCTACAAAGATATTTAAATGTATAAAAACAATGTATCTATGTCGATTCATTTATTTATGTTATGGTACAATGTTGCCATGTTTTTATAAATATTCAATGTATAATCTTCTTTGAATTAGCATTATGTTATACATTATTTATTTATTGCTTCGATGGTCACGATTAAAATGCATCGTTCTTGCCCTGCTATTTAACATGACTATATGAAGACTACTGCGCAGAATCTTGCTATTTGTTTTGTGTATGACATCATTATAACAAGGGAAGATATAGGGATGATGAGCAGAAGTACATATTTGAAAATCAATGCATCAGATTCATCAGTATAGAGATTGTATATATAAAGTTGTTTGCATGAAATTTTGACATTATGATTAAAACACACCTCCTTCAACCATAGCCATTCTCTGTTTTAATAGCATCAATAGTAAATCCTTGATTTTGGCAAAATCTACGTCATCATAGCGAATAATATATATTTTATTCACATTTTCCTCATCCTATTTTTTATTCTCAGCAATTTTGGAGCTACGTTGTCCAAAATTTATTAATAGGACTGGACAATCTTGCTAGACGAGATATGACTGACTTCTGGCAAATTGTTGTTGGCTCGCTCTATGATTTTTATCTTGATGTTATCGCGTTCAATCTGCATCTAGATTTACATGTTACAATTTTAGATCCAGTTGTTCCATATGACAAAATCACAATCTCGTCATATTGTGTCCACTAATATCTACACCGTCCATTCGAAATTCGATGTAGACTTGTAACATGTAACTAAATTGACTAAAAGCAAGATTATTATTATCTTTAAGGGATTTATCCTACTAATATTATAAACGCGAAAGTTCATACACATGGATGTATGTTTGACGCTCTTTCACGGAAAAACTACTGAATGGGTGTTAATAAAACTTTACAATAATATAGGTTATATTTCAGATTAACACATGGTTTGTAAATTATAAAGGTATTGTGTGAATTGTTCAAAATATAACCATAAATGTCATATAAGTAGGAGAAAGTTCTGCCATCTGCGAGCTATAATGGCGTGCGCTGCAAAAACCGTTAGAGGTACACGTATACAGTGTATGAAGGAAATGTGTATCTCTCATATTTAAGTCATTAACGCCAGAATATTAAACCAGTATGGAATAGGAATGGGAAATTACAAAGTCTACAAAGCTATACAAAACTTTGCACAGCTACACAAAGTCCTCGGCGACACTACATGATTATTTAAATGACATTCATATGAAGCTATGCCCCGAGTCCGCACAAAGCCACATTTTTTTCCTCGCGCCGTTTCCACCAATGAGCGTACGCCATCAGCGGCCGCCTGGATTGCGTGATGATATAATATAGCCTATAGCCTTCCTCTATAAATGGGCTATCTAACACTGAAAGAATTTTACAAATCAGACCAGTAGTTCCTGAGATTAGCGCGTTCAAGCAAAGAAACTCTTCAGCTTTATATATTAGTGTATAGATACAGATAAGAGGCAAGCGGGCAGGCTCATCCAAGAGAGAGTGTCGACACCCATGAAAAACTGCACAGCCTGGAGGCTCGCTACTGCATTGCCGGCCTTTAATTATTAAACGGATAATCATGTGATTTTTCTTAGATACATATTTTTTGAAGCCGCCTTAAGTCCTAAGACCTAAGTTATATAATAGTGAATATATCTTTGTATGTTTATTCATTTCCTATATTTTAACTATTCAAGTGATAAACATGAAATTCTACATACAAGTTCTTATGGGTACGGGGAGGACATAAGATGTTTTTCTTCTTAAAAAAGAGATCTGCTTCTGAAGGGCAGAAATACTTGGTAAAACCTAGTTCAATTATCATATCACCTATTACCCTATCTTAAAAAAACCCCATGCTAACGCACTTCTAAAGTGCGTTGCGATAAACAAACACACTCTTATCGCTACGCTATGTAAATTGGATACAAAGGCTAATTAATCTTCGCGTTAATATGCAAATTCAGGCAGAGCAAGGTGGAGAAGTGTGTCGCGCGATAACAGGCGATGTAACCCACTAACGACATATTAGATAGCGTAGCAAGAGACAGAGGAATTCATTAGTTTTGGTCCTTTTATTAACGTTACTAAGGAAAAAGTAGTATATTTTTTTTATTTTATTTTATTTATTTTGACGAACCAACAGCATTTTACAAAATATAATAAGTGTACAATTATGGAGTCCTTTATACTACTGTATGGTGCTTATATACGGCTGTAGTATGTAACAGTATGTAAGGAGGAAAAAGGTGGGCATAGGTGGACGAAGGTGGGTTAAAGTGGGTGAATTAGGGGGAAAGGGGTAGGGTAGAAAGCAGAACAACGATAACGTTGAAGATAATAATAATTGTGATTAATATTAGTTATTAAAAAAACTAATTGCCTTTATAATGATATGCGTAACATAAATAATACGTCTTTTAATTAAACTAGAGATAAAATTATATCTTTTCATTGATATTAAATATGCATTCATTTACTGCCTTGTCATAACATATATATATTCTAAATTTTACGATAACCATTCTTAACGAGTAACCTCCAACCGTGCGTTGAAGCTGACTCACACAATTTTTTTCTGTATGATCTAAAAATAATTTTAGAAATCCACTTGTGGTTGAAGAGTGAAACATCGATGTCGCAATATTTTACGTAATTTATAACGCCAGTGTTTCGATATTTCAGTAAAGTTAAAATCGATGTTTAAGTAACATCGATCTATATCGAATCCCTTTTCATTTTATATTCAAATTTTGAACACTGCTTACTTTTTAGCAAAAATTATTACTCTAACTCACTGATAAATAGTATTCGATTAAATTAATAAAACCTTTATTAACAATTGGAATGCATATTTTTATTATTAGCAATTACTGCAAGTTATATATTGGTGCACGATGATTGTCACTAGTTTACACACTAAACACCTCACTGACAATTGACAGATAAGTTGTGTTGTTTTGTAAAACTTCATCAATGGACAATCATGATAGTTATTAGAGTTTGAACTTTGGACTTGCTCACTTTTATAGTTACTACTACTGAATATAATTTTAATTTTCTCGTCATTAAGGGCCGGCAGCGCATCTGCTGGCCTTCTGGTCGTGCAGATGTCCAAGGGCGCCGGTAGGCACTTCGCTGCCTGCTGCCGTCTGCCCCCTTGTAACATAAAAAAAAAATTATATTCGTCTGCTATCGCATTATATAGTCGACCAAGAAATTGGTTTACCACGCTAAGGTCGAATGTCGTTTGCACGTCAATTACTTAAAAGGCTCATTATTGCTTGTTATGCATTGCGTTCATTTCTAACAACAACCCTTAACAATTTTTTTTTAATTAGGAACTGTCATCCAAAAGGGTAAAGCACTTTCTTGGTTGACTATATAATATTCTATGTAATTAATTGAATAGAATAGAAAAAATGCTTAATCGCATTAACAACTAAAATATTTTATATTAAATGGCTTCGCTTCTTAAAGTCATTTCGAACCTGTAGGTTTCACGAAATTATGTTGGAAAGCAAAGAACTTACCAAATACGAATAGAACTCGCGTGCTGAGGGATCCGTATAATAAACTTTGATGTTATCGTCTCGAGATATATAATACATAGAGATAATCAGACTTGCATTGACCTGCAGGTAACATTCGCACACTATGGGACTTTTCAGGGAAATACTGCCTGATTTATATCTATACATTTTTGTTTTTTGTTATTATAGTCATATGCAAAGTGCCTTATAAAGTGTCACGGGTTTTTTTATATATTATATTTGTTAAGATGAATAGAACATTTATTCATATATATTGTAGACCATAATGTATCAATAAAGTTGTATAGATTATCATGCTTAATTGTTGTATCTCTCTGCGGTACCCTAAATATTTTCGGTTGCCAACTGTCATGGAGACACCCACACGGCCATAAAACACAATTGTGACGTATTGAACACATGTTTAGGCAATAATTATTTGCCCACAGAGCTGTCAACCTATGACCCAGACTAAAGAAAAAACTCGTGTTGATAATAGTGACGGCTCTAATGATAAAACTGATGAGGAGTCCAGCTACTCGTCCTTCTATTCGTCTTTCTTTAAAACCGACTCCGGCACCGAAGAGAGCGACCAAAAAAATGTTACCAAAGAAGACAATGGATTAGTAAGTTCATGGCTTAAACATTCGTTGTCTAACATACTTTATAAAAACGTCACTAAGAAATTTCATAATACGTGACCGAAAATTGAATTATTACTTCATATAAGGTTAAAAAATAATACATCATGTTACATAGTAATTTAACATCTTTGGAAAAGAAATATACAACTAAGTCCTCATTAGCACGAGCGCTTTTTTCGAGTGCGTTAAAAAAGTGTTCTAATAAAACATATGGTTTCCTAAGTTTATGTTCACACGGCAGCGCTTTTATATCGCGACGCTTTTTTTATCGAACAATATTATATTTCCAATGCTATACATATACGCTATATTTTTGTGTCGACGACGCTATAAAAACGCCGACGCCGAGATTTAACGCAACGGTTTTTTAAATTTCGTGCAAATGAGGCGGTTAAACGGACCAATCTTATTGCATTCATTCGTTTAAAACACATATGTTACTTTAAATTTTGACTATTCTTATATATGTGAAAGTTTTAAGTATCAAGTATATTCCTGAAAGCGGTACTCAAGGTATTTCAAAATTGTCTAAGACTGAAAAGTTCTATCCATAAATAAGCTGGATGATTGACGAGCAAGCGTAACTAGGATTTTTCCCTAACATAACTTACTCTGAATACAAACTTTAAGGATACAGTGCCTTTACAATGTAAGCTGTATTATGAAAGCATTTCAACATTTTTCTTCATAACTGTTCAAGTAACAAAGGTATTTTAATTAAAGTAATAAAGTCAGAGGAAAAACAATTTGAAATAAGTACTCATTTTTTTTCCAGAGCACTTGAAAGGATGGTAATCTGAACTCTGACATCAATTCAAAGAAGCTCTACTTTTTTAATGTGTATTTTGACTGTGTTTAACTAGATCCATGGATGTTTTAGATTCACAATTAATACCAGTAGGAAATTATGAAAGTTCTTAAAAATATGTAGGGCCATTCTGAACTTTAGACCGATTCGTAATAAATTATTACGAATGAATAATAATTTGACGAAATCGTGTTTTATCCTAAATTTAGCTAATTGTATCTCATCAAAAGGTGCTCGTTACGAATTTTTGTTATAAAATCATAAATTAGACAATTTCCAAGAATATTTGATTGGCAAATTTTGCTCAAATGTTTAAATTTATTTAAATTTAATATAAAATTTGTCATTAATTAACTGTAATAGATCAATCGTGGTAAGGTACCGGTTGAAGCTGGTTCCGTATTTTAAGTTATTATAGTATCCAGCAAGCAAGCTTTCAAGAAAAAATGTTATTGTGAGAAAGATTGTAATACAAGCTTTCTAAGAAGCTACAAAACATGACGAGAGTGGTGGCTTGAATATTAGGCGTACATTAAATTATTCTTAGTAATTTCAGAGAAGAAAGAAAGAAAATCATTTAATCTTTATAAATAATATAAACAGCTGACAAATAAATATATAACAATAAAATAGAAGATTAACAAACAAAAACATGTTGACTGCCTGTAGCAGTTTTAAAGACGGGTACAACAGCTCAGTTTTTTTTATAACAAGGGGCATGTATGATTAATTTGTATTATGATATTTTATATTGTTACACAGATGTTAATAAATATTGCCAATGTACTTATAAACATATTATTCTCACATAAGATATATTGTACAAGGCTAAATAAAATTAGTTACTTTTACATAATTATGAGTTATTTAACTTTTGATCTCTCAAGGTCTAATATTAACATTAGAGAATGTTAAATTTATGAGTATAAAATACTTAAAAACTTATTTATATACTGAAATAGAAAATACATTCCTGAATAATAGTTTTATCTATGACTAGCAGTTACATGTGACTTTTTTAGAGTTCAGAGAGCCCTTTGATTTCCTTAATCTGGTCCTATCGAAAAATATATACTTAGCAGATGTCTACTAACCATAAACTACCTTAGCCTGTGGTGGAAATTGAGATACTAGATAAAAAAAACTGTAAACTATGTCTTTGATATATATCACTTTTGTATGTTGTTGTGTTAGGTGATCTTTCGTTTTTATATATAGGTTAGTTGGAAGACATAGAAGCTGTAAATCAAGATAGATAGCTTATACCGGTACATGCCTTATTTAAGAAATTATTAAGCTAATTTTACCTTTTAATATAGAGTTATATTTTAAATCTTAAAAAATTTAAAAATATATATATTATTACAGCTTCAAGTAGATGTTCAAGGTTTGCTACATTAATAAACTAAGTAGAAATGTTTCAATTTTAATTGTAATAGTTAATTACAATAGAATGTAGGGTGTGCACCAATTTCATAAAATCAGGTCAATTTAATGTACAGTGTTGTAACAAGGTTAGTATTACACTGCTTTGTATTCTAAAGACTAAAACCGACAGATTGCTATGTTCCCGGTATGTCTCAATTGAAAGAAAGGAACCTGCATATAAGTTGGCACAAAACATTAATTTAATGACTATATTATAGTCCCAAATCAACTGGAGTGTCAAGTAATACATATATAACTGACGCATTATTTATTAATTCAAAGATAACCTGTATAATACATCAAGTAACTTACAAACATTAAGCAATAACTCTTTTATATAGAGTCAACAATGTTTATATTACAGACAGATTGGCGATTGCTTATATATTACCTTGATTTATAAAAATAAATAAAATCGATGTGTCTGCTTGTAAGATCGAAGTAAAATTCTTAACTAAACTTGTGTATATATATAAGAATTCATCTGAAAAACAAACTGGGACTATAAAAGATTAAGTAAAATCGAAGATGACGATAAAGCACATAAAACAAGAAGAGGACAATAAAGGCACGGGCCTTCAGCCTGTGGAGTATACAGTGAATATAGATTTAAAAAAAAACAATGAATCTCAATTTCCCTTCGTCACGACATCACGCGTTAGCGGCGGATTCATTTTTTGTTGTGTTCGTAATTGTCAGGAGAAGGTTCTTATGAAGGAAAGAATTAAGAAAGTTGCGCGGAAAATTTAAAAATTTAAGAATACTTAACCACTATATTGAATTATTTCTAATCTAACGGGAATGGGGACGGGAATAATATTATAGGAAAATAGAATGTAGTAAATAGTAAGTAAACCAACGTTCGGACAGGACAACGTCTGCCGGCTCCGCTAGTATACAAAAAAATTAATATTGCTAAGCGCAAAACTCGAATATGGCTCGACCAATTCGGTTAATGTTATTTTTTCATATGTTCCTTAGGGTAC
The DNA here is from genome assembly GCA_024363005.1 of Charaxes varanes. Taxonomy (NCBI): domain Eukaryota; kingdom Metazoa; phylum Arthropoda; class Insecta; order Lepidoptera; family Nymphalidae; genus Charaxes; species Charaxes varanes. Next base: position 11,238,757 of record JANCMC010007202.1, on the reverse strand, counting down.
AGGGAAAGTTTTAATAAAGAAAAGGAAGTTTTTAGAGTATGTGTTTTAAATTTAGATTTGTAATAGTTCTACTTTATTTATTTATTGTTAAGAGTTTTTCCGTTTCTTCATAATTAAGCGATAGTAGCCACTCAAAGCATTTTCACTCAAATATACATTTTACGTCCCATAAAATGGCAGTACAGATTAAAATACAATGTAGCATCGGCGACAAAATCATACATATGTGTCTTTGACTTATTAGATTATATAAGAAACGGTTGTGATGATTTATAAAAACGACAAGTAGTGAAACTCTGTAACTGCTGATACGTAATATACGTATTACACTGTCTGAACACAGCCATAAAGCAGATTGCAATATAAAATCATCAATGTGAAATATATGTAATGAAATAAAACTTTATTTTTTTACTAGCCCGCGGCTTCGACCGCGTAAAATAAGGTAAAGAAGAGATTCAATTTTAGCGTGATAATACAAAATCTCCCTCGACTAATTGGGCTATCGGATACCGAAGGAATTTTTCAAATCGGACCAGTAGTTCCTGAGATTAACGCGTTCAAGCAAGCAAACAAACTCTTCAGCTTTATCTATTAGTATAGATAGAGATGAATTATGACACACAGGAACAAAACGTTATGTGTGGCACGACGTAGTCACAACCCAAAAAATGTTAACGGCTCAGTATAATTTCGCATGTTCTATAGAATATGAAACTATACAGAGCTGATTTTCAGCCGAAACCCTGGTTTGGGTGAGGCCACGGAAATTAATTTAAAAAAAAAAGTAAACATAAAACCTTCATAGATATTGCCTTTTCGCTTCTTTCTTCAATTTTATTAATTTGTACAGATTTATAGATTAGACACTGAGCGTGTAATGTTTGATACGTGCACTCAATGTCACAAAGGCCGGCAACGCATCCGCGATCCCCTTGGTGTTGCAGTTGTCCATGGGCGTCGGTAGTCTCTTAAGTGTACCGCCTGCCCCTCGTTATATAAAAGAAAAAAAAGATATAGAATTTTCGGTTAGTGCCTTTAAAATTGTTAACAATCATTTTTGGTACAAATAATTCCTTATCGGATGATGTATCTTGAATAACTCAACAGGGATTTTTCGGTTCGGTGGTAATTCGGTGAAGTAATCTATACTAATATATCAAGCTGAAGAGTTAGTTTGCTTGTTTGCTTGAACGCGCTAATCTCAGAGACTACTGGTTCGATTTGAAAAATTCTTTCAGTGTTAGATAGCCCATTTATCGAGGCAGGCTATAGGCTATATATCGTCACGCTAAAATGTAATCTACGTACGAAATTACATCTAGTTAAGAATATAAAAAAAACTATTATAGTAATATAAATCTTTTTTTTTCTACAATTGAATTTTTTGGAAAAAAATAATTTTTAAAATTTTTTTTCGATTTCTTTCGTTCCATTGAGAGTAAACATTCTAAAGGCGAATTCTCGAGATTAAATTTCCAACGGTGTCATAAGAAAATCTTGTCGGCGAACGGGGAACAATTCGAATTGTTTTGCAACAATTTTAACGAAAACCTTACAACCTCCAGGGAGTTGTCACCTCGATAGCTATATTGAATTTCATTAGAGACAAGAAAATAATAAAAGAGTTTTTTTGCATACAAAATGATAAAAATATATTTTTGCTGGGGGAATCATACATAATATTAAGTTTCAGATTATACATTTTAATCAACTCCCTTGCGCAACTTGAAGAAACCTATGTCTTCTAGGAAACATTGAAAGCAGACCGTCTAAGCCTAGCGAGTAATAAGGAAGTTGGCGTTAATAAATGCTTCTAATTTCACTTTATAATTAAATAATATTTAAGGGAAGGGGATGACACTTTATTAAGAAAATGTCTTATATATTAACTCATATATTAATTCTTGTTAACGTTATTTAATTATTTAATATTATACAAAAATGAGAAGTTAATTTAAAATAAAAATTTTGAAATAATGATTATGAATTAAAGTGAACTAACTTAATATTTAAGGGAAGGGGATGACAATTTATTAAGAAAATGCCTTGTATATTGTCTCATTTATTAATTCTTGTTAACGTTATTTAATTATTTAATATTATACAAAAATGAGAAGTTAATTTAAAATACAAATTTTGAAATAATGATTATGAATTAAAGTGAACTAACTTTTATATAGAGATTGAAAAATTATAAAATTAAACGTGAGTAGATTTTTAAGGTGACCTAATTTTTTGTAATATTTTATAATAACGCTTACAAAATAGCAATTTCCAGTTCGCCGGGGCGTAAAAAAATACAATTTCAGCTAGAATCTGGTCCCCGTCAACAGTCCATAAAAGTTTTTAATTAAAAGTTTTAAAGTTGCATAAATTTCTCAGGTAGATGTGAACGAACATATTTTTCGCAAAGAGCGTACACGCCTTTTGGAGGGAAATGCAATTTTGTGTTCCGAATCAGTTTATCCGTGATTTACCGCAATTCGTAAAAGAATTTTGTACATTATATTAATTTTATCCATTACATTTTTATGCGAAACCTAATTTTTTTGCTAAAATTAAATTAACATTGGTACAGTGGCAGACAAACATGTTAAAATCTGTTTGTTGTTAATTCGTCACATGTATTTAATACAATACTAGCGGATCCGATAAGTTATGAATGAGGTCGTTAGTGTTCATATTGCTCTATGGCTAAATTAGACTTGGTTTGTGTAGCATCGCTATGAGTACAAGGATGTTAATTTTGTCCTTGTTTCATTAATATGAAATTACAATGGAAATATATATATTCGTAGAAACAGTTTTTTAGATTTTAATCTAAATTCTAAAGTAATATTTTTATACATGTATAATTCTTCTATACACACATGTATAAACAAATTGTCTATACTATTTTAGGTTAAGGGAAATCTAAATGGTTACTCAGTAGAATTCGATACGTAGCGCGTAGTACGTTGCGTACAACGTATAGATTTCCAAAGCTGTTATTTTTATATATTTTTTACATTATAATACCGGATTCGCTACGTTTAATAGCACTAAATGTAGGTGAAATAAATATTTATCAGAGCATTCTTCTTACTAAAATAAAGTTAAAGTTGGCCTTTCATACTGCTCCGGCGATAACAAAGTGATCTCAGTTTTGACCCAAAAGTTATCGTGCAAAACTCTTGGAAAGTTTTTAAAGAAAAATTCCATATAAAGTCTGCCCCGCGTGATTACATCTAGCTTCCAGGTTTCAGTCAGTCGTCATGATGTGATATAATTGATAGTATGTCAGAACCCTTCCTCTATCATCCTTCTAACTTATACGGCGTTAAAGTTGGCCTCTCATACTCCTCCTGAGAAAACAAAGTGATCTCAGTGTTGACCCAAAAGTTATCGTGGAAAGTTTTTAAAGAAAAATTCCATATAAAGTCGGCACCGCGTGATTATATCTAGCTTCCAGGTTCCAGTCAGTCGTCATGATGTGATATAATTGATAGTATGTCAGAACCCTTCCTCTATCATCCTTCTAACTTACGTCCCCCGTGTGTTTATTTGTATATGTATAACTGTGTCAAAATATGTATACTTAATTATTATTAGTGCAATATGTATACAGGCTGATTCATTTTCGATCCTCACCATTGTGATCTCGCTTATTATTGAAGATAGACGGTAGGTTTAAATTTGGCAAAGTTGCTAATTTTTGTGGTTATTATGATCCCGAGAAGAAAGTAGACTTAAAACAAATGACGTTCGAGTTATTTGAAAAAAACTGAAAAATCTCATTTTCTTATTTTGCTTGTAGCACTTTTATTTGGTCTTGCAGACAAAAACTAAAGACACACCCTCAACGCCACTTTTGCTCCTCTATCTAATGGTGTACTTAAAATTTTTATACGACGTTTCGTTTTCTTTGGATCATCATCAACTTTGTTATTTCTTATGGGAGCGATATTGGATTTTGACACAGCTAGAAAGATTTTCTTTTTCTGATTTCAACCATGTGTCATATGTTGAAAACAAAATTTGATATTGTGTGTTAATTGACGAATAATCTAAATTGAGATTAAATAAGGTAGGTAGCTATGAAATTTCGAACTGTCAATCGCTTAAAATTCAGTATCGCGAAAATGAAAATCGATGTTAAATAAGATAGCCATGGAATTTTGAACTGAACTTGTATTAGTAACGGAAAAATGGCGCGAGAAGAGAGGCAAAGAGAAACAAGATACATATGTTACTTATTTTTTAGTCAACGAACTAAAATACAACAATAGCGAGTACAATTATTTACAATTGTACACTAAACGACTGCAAACATATCACACCATTTTTCTAGACCTTGACAGAAATTTAGTCGAATATGGAACGCGGAGAATCGAGTCGAATGTGAAACCGGACAAGCTCCCGAGTAATTGGTGACTTCGTCTTCATTTGTTACACCGATTTGAATGAAGTATCAACGATTTGATTCCCAGTTTTTACCCACTTAGTCATTTGGTATTTTTGTTGTAAGCAGTTATTATGCTCGGGAATACTTTGTTGACGAGCTCGTCTTTCTTCTTCTTCTTCTTTCTTGGCACTACAACCCGCTAGCGAGTCATGGCCTCCACCAACAGCAACCGCCAGGCGTCCCTATCTCTTGCTGCTACCATCCAGTCTCTCACTTCAAACTTCCTTGCATCGTTGTCCACACAGTCCTTCCATCGCAACTTGGGTCTTCCAACGCATCGTCCACCATAAAGGATCTCAGTCAGAAGCTTCTTTGGGATCATTTCACCTCCCATTCTGACAATATGGCCTGCCCATCTGAGTCGGACTACTTTTATAAATTTAACAACATCAGGGGCATCAAACTTATTCTTCCTCCGTTTCCATTCTCCATCTACAAGTACCACAAAGGACCATAAATTCCTCTTAATATCTTGCGCTCTAATATTACAAGATCATGTTCCACAGCTTTTGTTGTTGTCCATGTCTCGGCTCCATAAGTAAGTACTGGTCTGATGAGTGTCTTGTATAGGATGAATTTTGTACGCTGGCTTACTAAGTGGCTTTTCAAATGGTGTCTCAACCCATAATAACAACGGTTAGCCATCAAAATCCTTTTCCTTACCTCTACCTCCATCCGGTTATTACTGGTTATTTGCCAACCTAGTTAAGAAAATTCTTCAACCTGCTCAATCTTGTAGGGGCCAAAATCTACTCTATCGCAATCCCTATGAGGGATCTCCTGGGTTACCATATATTTTGTTTTTTCCTCATTGACAATCAAACCCAGATTTACAGAAGAGATGCTTAACATCATTATTGGCATGAGCAACCTCAACGGTAGCCACACATTGAAAAATAGTAAAAAGGTGGATTGAGCTGCGTGAGAACATGGAGCTGTTCACTTCGACTGTGGTTTCTCCTTTGGACCGAGAGACTCCAGTCTGAGTCTGAGCCACTGGAGCACAGTTTCAGAGCCTCCAGGTCCTGCTCACTGCTGGGGTCAGTCACAGATGACATCACAGATGACCGGCAGGGCAGCAGCAGATACAGATCCACAGCCTTGTTTTGACTCTGGACATGAAAGAGCAGCAGGGGCATTTTGACACATTGTTGTTTTTGTTTACTCTTTGCAGACTGTAGTTCTGAGAGCAAATATTCTAGTTTAGATGTTCCAAAGTCAGGTCTGAAGGTCAGGAGGTCCAGCTCACACCTGTGCAGATGTTGTATATCACTGTTGTACCATGTTTTTTCCATTGTATTGGACTCCATCGTCATAGACTCCATAGTCATGAAAACAAGGCTTTTACATATAGTGTGCACATAAAGGGTTAATGAGGTCAAGTGGTCATCACTGATAAAAAACATAACTTTGACCTCTTCATAACAGGTCAAAACAAGAAAAATAAAAAAAAACATAATTTTACTGTGCATTTTGTTTGCACAATGAAAAAGTGTGTTTACAATGGAAGTCAATGGGGCCACTACTAAAACAATGGGGAAAAAATGCTAAAAACTGGATTTATATAAAAAGTAAAAAACTGTCAAAATCATAGTTGTTCCTGATCTTTGACACATCCAAGAGGGAAATAAAAGGTAAAAACCATTTCAGGCCATACTTGCATTTATATGGAAAATGGGCCAATTTGTGTACTATTTTTTGTATACGAAATACTTAAAAAAAATAAAGTAAAAATATATAATTACACACACAACTATAATTCATGTAGAAGAAAAGTCTAAAGGCGTGCAGCTGTCTGTAAAATACAAATTGCCAGAATGACCAAACTCCGGTAGGAGATGGCACCGCAAGAAGAAGAAACCTATTTCGTACTAATGTCAGTTTACCTAGTAATTCGTTTGGATTTATTGTCATTTGCATATTGTCTTTGTTGAAGATTACCCTGTCATCCATATGGCAACTTTTTTGCAACACCTCACAATATTTTACAGCATCTTCACACGTTGCGTATGGCTTTGTTGTTGACTGAATATTGTATACATTCCAGCGTCGGATATTGGCTTTTCTTGTATTTCGAAGAACTGATGCCAGACCTAGGACTTGTTGATCTTCTTCTTCTTTCAGCCCGCTGACGTCTACTGTTAGACATACGTCTCCTCAGAGACTTCCACAGAGATCGTGTCTGCGCGACTGATATCCAGCGGTTTCCTACTAACCTAAATATGTCGTCGGTCCATCGTGTAGGAGTCCTTCCATATCGTCGTTCACCAGCACGAGGACGCCATTCCAGAACTTTTACTCCCCATCCCTATCTTGTTGATCACCAATAATAAATATAGATTTCTTTTTCGATTCTTCTTTTGCGAGAAAATTTGAAAAAATATTGTGTTCAGGAGGTAAATCTGTAGACTCGTAATTCAAAGGCTTTCGCTTGGCGACATCTGATTGGATTTTATCGAGATAAGTTTCAGTATAATTCAAGTTGTTTTTGTTATTTTGTTTTTGCTGTCGGGGTGTTTGTTTTTTCGCACTTTTTGGAGTAGAGCTGTTTAAATCATCTATACAAGCAGCTTTGTAAATTGATAGTGTCACAAAATGTATGAACACCATTACGTATTCAATCCTATTATTTTACATTGGCTGTGCCCGCGACTTCGCTGGTCGTATTAAAAATTTTGCTAGCGTGAGTTAGGTTTTGTACGGGACGCGATAGCGTTTGTACCGCGTCCGTCGTCCTGTCCTTACAGCGCCATCTATCATCATCGTTTCTTGCTTTACTCATTCCAACCGACATCTTTGCCATCTTGTTATGTACCGACGGCTACAGGCTACTTTTATTAGATTAATTAGACCAGTACCACTATGCCACATATCGGCGTGAAGGGGCGGCAATGTCACGTCAAGTGATTATATTGTTGTCACGTTTTCATTGCATTGTGAGTTCAGAGTGGCCCAAACCGCTCTTAAATGTCGACAACACAACTGTGAGCCTCCTGGTGCAGATGTATATGGGCGACGGTAGTCACTTAGGTGAACTTATAATGTCACCTTATCGGAACAAATTTAACTCTTCTTTTCTTTCGTCTCCTGCAACTTCGCATTGTCTACACTTATACCATAAAGAAGTTATAAAGAAGTACGGTTAATCCAGGGAATGCTGAGAAATTCGTCTCTAACTATTGAAGGAGGGAGTGGAACTGCTAAGTTCTTAGGATTTCCGTTAACCTTTCTCTCTTTCAGGCCTTAGATTTGGTGGAAAACAGCGGCGAGCTGCGAGAGAACCTCCGCAACAACACTGTCACGTTCCGCCGCGGCATGCAGGCGGCGGGGCTGCGGGTGGCGGGCGACGAGCACCCCATCTGCCCCGTCATGGTGGGCCCCTTCACTAATTTTAACAATTTCTTTTAAACGTTCGTTGATGTCGAAGATTAGTTTTTACGGTAAGAAAAATACGAAGGTATATAAAAAAAAGGATTCAAGGATTCTTCCTATATGATTTTCTGACGCGCTCGCGTATTGCGCGATTCGTAGATCTTATTTAAGAAAGAAGTACTAGGTTTACTAGATATTGTAAGAACTCAAACTTATAACACCCCCCTTTTTGAGTCGATGGTAAAAAAATCAACTCTCAGTCACAACACTCGCCGCGCAGATCTCTTAAAATCATCCCACTAGTAACATACGCCGCTCTTCTCCCTGATACATTATCCGCGTCTATTACACGCTTCTCGCGCTGAGATCATTCCCCCCTCCCCCACCACTTAACAATACATGTGCGGGTGTGTTAATGATCCTTCGAATACAGCAAATATATTTTTTTCCTCTTTAAAAAGAATGTTAGGAAGACTTTTTAGGTATGTCTAATATCCCCCCACCCCCTCCTACTAAGCTTAAATTTGAGTTGAGCTCTTGAGGCTCCAATATATACAAGACTATATGGCACACGGACGTCTATTCCTTAAGTTGTCAACTTAATACCTGTGTTATAGGTAACAGACGCCTGTTATACACAAATATTTTTTTTTTGTAGAAATATAATATAAATATATACATATAGATAATATACCCAGATTTGAAGGCGGGAATCGAACCCACGACCCCCGGAGCGGTAGGCACGGTCGCTGCCCAGTGCGCCAACGGGCCACTCTTATCTGTATAGATATAAATTAAATTGAAGGGTTTGTTTGTAACGTCCAATTTTTTTTATAACCGATTGCAAATGATGATATTTGACGTACATGCATCTAAACACATACACTTCTATACACACACATATATATACACACTTCTATACACACACATATATATACACACTTCTATACACACACATAAACTGGAACTGGAACTGGAACTGGAACTGGAACTGGAACTGGAACTGGAACTGGAACTGGAACTGGAACTGGAACTGGAACTGAAACGGGAGCGGGAACGGGTATGATATAGGATAATAGAATAAATAGAAGAATTATAATAGAAGAAAATAATAAGTAGTCCGTTCGGGCAGGACACCGTCTGCCCGGTCTGCTAGTTGTTATTAATTTTGAGAACACCGTTGGATACGTTGCGTTCCTTTAATGATAATAAAATGAACAAAAGATATGAAAATATTGGTCCAATTAACATTTTATAATGATGGTGTTGTAAGCCTTGTGTTATACGTCCCAAATGAGTCGTGATACGCCTCCCAAATGGTTTGTTTGCCTACGGGCGCCTTTGTCGGGCTTATAGTATATCAGATAACATACAAACAACATATATCTAGTAAACGATACTATTGCGATAGGGAAGACTTCTATCACCTGAGTCTAGATATGATCCTAGAGTATAGACAAATTTAACATAACATTGTGATGGTGGTCGTCATGGAACCCACGTTCTATCGCGACCACGGTCCATGTAACTGGATCGAAATATTGACAAATCAAAGTTAATTATCGTGGTACGTACTCATTATAAACAGATCATATGTTATTAGACCACGAAGACTTAAGTTTAAAATCTTTAAATGTAGCATATGTATGTATTTAATTACGGAAAATTAATTTCTTAACTACCTCAAGAGATTCCATCTTCTTTCTAGCGTTTAAGCCGGTCTAGTACCAGGGTCTGCTTAGATTGCAGAACATATGGCTGTGGGACGAACTAAGATGACCGATTGCCATCTGACGTCATCCTCGAACCCCCACGATCTTTGCAACCTCACGACAAACTCTTCATCTTTATATATAAGTATAGATTTTGCAACCCTTTAGTATGCCTGGTAAATACGAGCGATACATTTTCTCAAAATAATTGTGCGTACCGTGGACTTAACGAAGGCAATTTGACGGACAACTTAACAGACAAGACGTAACGAGTTGTCTTGTTCCAACCTAACAAATGTTCTTGGGGAAACATGCTCCGTATGGACGTAGAAAATAGCCTCTTTGAAATAGTAGCAGTTCATTCCTTATGTTTCAAATATAACGATCTTTATGCATATTTTAGACGAGAACATTGGAATTTGTTTCAAACTTGGTGTATTTCTGTAGTTATATGTTCATATCTTCTTCTCTAGCGTTATCTCGATTAAATACCAGGGTCCGCTTAGACTGTAGAGGATGTGGCTGTGGGGCGAGTTAAGATAACCGATTGCCATCTGAGATCATCCTCGGAACCACCACGAATTCTACAACCTTACGTCTAATACCACAAAGTGAAATGTCACTTTGTGGTATTAGTTTTTTCCCGTTGAATGAATCGGATCCCACTGTTTTACGTCCCTTCCAAAACACGGAGGTGGTTGGATATCAAATATAAACTAGTGCTAGAATGGGTCACCCATCTATCACACGGTTGCAACAAGAGTAAGTTAGCCTAGCGATGGACTCAAATGTCGACCACTGATTGAACCACGACCTGCTCATGCAATAATTTTGTTCAATTTAAATATTTAATTATATCATCGGCGACTATAGTTCCAATTAGTATAACATACTGCGATACCTCCCGCGTAAATTGTTGTAACCCCAAATTCCCAACTTTAAAGTAGAGCGTTGCAAAAATGTAAATTGAAATAAAATCAACATTATAGAACACATTAGGCCTTCTGGTCGTGCAGATGTCCATGGGCGACGGTAGGCACTTCGGTGCCTACTGCCTGCTCGTCTGCGCCCTTGTAACATAAAGAAAATTTATGTATATCTCAAAATAAAGATTTACTTTCCTAAAATAATGAAATAAGATTTGAAATAGTAAAAATAAATTAAGAATTTTTTTTCAAATCCACGCACGAAATCGCGTGCATATATAAATTAGATTCTTTATACCATTTCACACCCTCGCGCGTCGAATACAGATTATAAAAGCTGATAGGGGCCTAAATTTGAGTTGATCGCTAGGTTGAGTGGATCTTACTTCGACACGGTAATAGGTGGGTGATCCATTCTAAAACTGGTCTTCAATTATCCAACCTCATCCTTGTTTCGGATGATACGTAAAACACAACGTCGGTCCCGATTAATGTCACTGAGTGATATTAGTCGTAATATTGTGGGGGTTATGGGGATGACGTCAGACGACAGTCTGTCATCTTAACTCGCCCCACAGCTACATCGTCTGCTATTTAAACGGATTCTGGCTCTAGACTGGGACAACATGCAATTTATAATATATAACACAACGAGACCCTCTAACACAGGTACCTACGTACTTAAAAGAAGCCCTCACACCCATATAATGTAAATTAGATCTAAGTTAAGGAAATAAAGAATATTTGTATAACACAACGACATTCACCATTTCGATTAAATATGATTCTGTACTAATCGTGGGAACATAAATGGGTTCGGTCGACATAAGATGGTCCCATAGCCACATTCTTTGTAATCTAAGATGGTCCTGTTACTAGACCGGGATAATGTTAAGCAGAAGAAGATCACAAATATGTGACCGGACAATATGGCCATACTTGTAGTCTATAGGTTTTGGGTCCCCTTGCAAATGTATGGGAAAAGTGACATACACGGCCATATCTTTTGATTGTGTTCACTTGGAGGGTACATTTTTTCATAGCTTCAAGGGACCGCAGATTTCAGTATTTGGTATTAATTTCAAATTTTTAGGTCTTCCAGTTCCTGAGAAAAAGGGTCTTGACAGACAGACACACAGACGGAAAACGAAGTGATCCTATAAGTTACTTTTTACCTTTTGAGGTACGGAACCTTAAAAATTAAATAAAGCAGAAAAGTTTAGTAACTTAATGTAATTTATGGATTACTAAGAAAAACTTATTTTTCATAAAAGTACCCTAAAATACTGTTTAATGTAAAACGAGCAGATAGCTATAAATGTAAAACATGCAGGTAGAAAAATGTAAGAAATGCAGGTATCTGCATGTCTTACATTCACCGTCTCTTCTAAGGTAAAAGAATAATAAGATATCTTCCGCGTGTTAAGCTAATTATATTCATCGCATTAAGGCATTTATTCAAATTGTACATTATGCCACTTATCGTAATAATTTGCATTACAGTGAATATTATAATTTGTGAATATAATTTAAACAAACAACTATTAAATTAAGATAACAGGCGTTAAAGATTTCCTTATTCCTTAATTGTTATCAAGCCTGCCACCTGGCGTAGAAATGCGGAACAAATTGCTCGACAATTTCTTAAGCAGGCCTGTAACTACGCATGTACACCACATTACCAAGTTATTAGCATTCTAAATTAACGAGGTTGTTAATTGCGATTATGTTTCCGTGGAAATATCGAATTAATCTGACGTGCATAATAAAAAAGATGCTTATTACTCCACAATAACATATAAGTATATGTGAAAAAAAAACGTATTCTGTTAATGCTAGTGTATAGTTTCTGGTATTCTTCATTTATTCGTGTACTCACCAACTTGCAATGACCAAATTGGTTCAAATCTTCAAATGTAAAACGTATTCAAACGCACTTTTATCGTAGAGGCATTAGAGATTTTTACGAATATCTCTTCTGTGGGGATTGTCCCACCACAAAAAATACAGTGTAAATTGACACTGTGTTAGTAATACATCATTTGCCACAATGTACGAGGTAAAACAAACAATCAATTAAAAAAGATGTCTCACGGATTTACCCGTGAATAGGCAAAAATTGCTCTATGGGTTTTTTATTGGTTCATACGTTGAGTTTATGATCCTCAAAATATGTCGAATATCTGAATGAGCATCTCTTATTGGAACGCACTTATAATAATATACGGTAACGTCATACGCTCTGCTGGGTATTTTGTCTATCATGGCGGATTGTTGTATTTTGTAGTTTCCTTTTTTTGTGAATCCCTATTAGTCTCGCTCGCAATATAAAAATAAATACGTTTGTTAAGAGCTTTATGTATCTTATTTTATCAGATAAATACATCATTTCAACTGTTGTCATGCTTTTTGTTAGTATACACTTCGTTACTTTATTTTATAAGAATAAAATAAAAATTATTATACAAAATTGTATTTCTACGTTGTTTAATGACAACATCGTGTAGATATATATATGCAAGAGTACTTATTTGATGGATTAGTTACATTTTTGACGCTGGTCATTCGACTGCAATCTCCTTCAAAGTTTTACGTGCCGAAGCGAAACTAATACCTCGATAAGCAATCTTCTGGCTTCGTTGTCGTTCAAGTTCACATCGGTTTTGGCTTGATATTTGATGTGGATATTTTCAAATTGTTCTTAAGGTATTTATTTTATTTTTTATATTAATAGGGGCCAACTGGCAGGCAATAAACTGTATCTATACTAATATATAAGGCTGAAGACTTACTTTGTTTGTTGTAAGCGCTAATCTGAGGGATTACTGGTCCAATTTGAAAAGTTATTTCAGTGTTAGATATCACGTTAAGATTGAATTGACAGAAAGGAATCGAATCCGTAACGTACCCGGTTCAATTCCCGATCACGCTGTACTATTTCCAACCCTCTCCTAATCGAAGCAAAGCGCCAAATGGAATTTCTAGAAAAATATTGTATTCAGTACATAACATTATTAGTTCTATGATTGAACTTTATGTGGGTTGAAGTCTCAAGGGAGTTTAGCGAATTTTGTTTTCTTTTACAGTAAAAAAGTCTATACTAATATATAAAGCTGTACAGTTTGCTTGTTCGTTTGAACGCGCTAATCTCAGGAACTACTGGTTCGATTTGAAAAATTCTTTCATTGTTAGAAAGCGCATTTCTTGAGGAAGGCTATATATCTTCTCGCTAAAATCGAATAAATTTTTTTTCAACTAATTTTATGCTGAAAAAGTCGCGAGCACAGCTAGTCTTAAATATAGGTAAACGCTTGTTAGGACACGGAGGTTGTAGCATAATCAGTGTCCGGCATTCGAGTCGATCATTAGGTTAAGCAGTTCTTACCGCTACCGAATGATAGATGGGTGGATAGGTTTCTAATGTCCGACCTCCTCACGTGAAACAGTGGTCCCCGATTGATGTCGCTGAGTTTTATTAGTCGTGATATTTTGGGGGTACAGGGGATGACGTCAGAAGGCAGTCTGTCATCTTAACTCGCCCCACAGCCACATGCTCTGCAGTTTAAGCGGACCCTGGTACTAAACCGGGATAACACTAGGTAACGGTAGGCATTTATAAAATATTTATACGTATATAACGTATGAGTTTGGAAACGTATGAGCTTGGGAACGTATGAGTAAGTCGGATGCGTCAGATCATTATGGTTTTTAATTGAAATTCTTCATACGAAGTACGAACCTAAAGTACATAACGCCCCTCTTGTCTTACGCAACGAAACAACGAATTCGTTTGAGCGGAATACGATAAAACGACGAATGCAATCCGTTCGCCGTTCTATACATATTCTGAGAAATAAGGCGCTTCTTTACCTTTTTATCTGTACACGACCTGTATCGAAATTCGAATGTTGAGCGTTAAGTCTTTAGTGTCAAATTTCCGTGCACGTGTTTTTAGCGAATGTTTTGTAATTTACGAGTATGATAAACGATCTTGATTATGAGGTATTCTGTCTCTGAATAGTTGATGCAGACTTTTTTAATGATGCCGTTGTAAGATTAGAATGTTATGTACAAATGAAATTTGACTAAATTTTATAGTTTGGTATCAGGTTCAATAGGGAGCGTATGAAGCTGAAGAGGGAGCGTGTATATATGAATAGTGTAGCGTTTAAAATATCAAAATTATTTGAAAAAAAATAAAAAGAAAGTGTGTCAGCTCCGAAATTCAACTGGTACTTACTCCTTACACAACACGTAACGTATAATTTTGCTCCTCATAAATTTTAAATAAATTAGTAAAGTTCGCCGGAAGCCGTTGAATTTTATTAGCACAAAATCAATTACAGTGGATGCCAATGGAGGAAGCCTATGTCCTGCAGTGGCTAATATCGGGCTGAAGGGAGGAAGGAAATTTTAAAATCCTGGGCCTCAATATGAAAATCGATACCCGTGTGTTTAAATTGCAACTTCATGTATGTTCACACTTACGTACTTATTACCAGGAGATGAACAAATCGAATAGATAGTTGTTTTATGCGCCTACAGAGATATATAATATAATAGTGGTATAATTGTATATTCTTTGTCAAATGTAGTCGAACGAACTTTTGCATATTGGACAAACCTCTTTGGTTTATAATGTGCAATTTAACGATGTTTTACAATGTATTTTGTTACAAAATTAAATAAATAAATGTTTCATAAAGTTGGAAGAAGGCGCCAAGCCATTTTACTATGTGTATAAATTGACAACAGCTGGTTTGCTAATTTCGGCTTGACTATAAACCCGGGTAAAAAGACCAGTCCCGTAGTTGTCATTCTATTACAATAAATAAAAATAGTACTCTCAACACACGGACGAATATATTTTTTAAATAAATTAAAAATACAAACTTGTTTACATATACACCCAGACCCGAGGCGGAATTCGAACCTTCAACCCCTCCAGCGGAAAGCAATATCACTGCCAACTACGCCAACGGGACAGTTAGGACAATATTAGCTACTACGGAGTGACCATCACTGATAATCTCATCCAAAGACAAAAAGAAATTCATGCGAAATCTGATGGGGCGTAGAATGTAATCAGTAAATCATATCTATTCTAACAAAGGGGCTTTTCACATTTTTATCTTTAAGCTTCTCTATTGAAAAATAACGTCTACAGTCTATGTTATTAAATATCATAATTCTGTGCACCCATATTTAGCGAACGAACTAAGCTTATAACGAGTCTCCAAACGAAAGTTGATCTTACGTTCCAAAAACAAGATTTAAATTTGGCCTGTATTAAATCATTTTAAAACCACAAGAGTCTTTAAAATTTCAAAGAATAAAAAGAAAGCAGTAGCGTCTCGAGATATTGGTTTTCTTAATATGCTCCAAGCTCAAAGGTTTGTTCGAGTAATTTGATGAAAGATAAATGCATTAAACAAGATTGCTATAACCTTGTAATATAACACATAACGAGTGATATAAAACCTTGTTACTTTCACTCACATTTTAAAAACCAAAACTTATAGCCTCAATAGCTCAACGGTATAAGGTATGGACTGAAATCCGCATGATACCCGGTTCAAACCCCACCGCAGTTGGGGTATTGTCGCACCCAATACTAATACAAGCTCTTAATTAAATATGGTTCCTTCCTCTGCAACGCGATGAACCCGGCACCCGCACGGTGAATCCATGGAATGCTAAGAAATTCGTCTCTCTCTCTACTTCCGATACTCTATGGACATCGACATGCCGGGAACCCTCCTCGTGCCTCCCTCAGGCACTTTAAAAGAATCCATTTTTCACTGTACTAACAATTTGAAATATATAGAGCTGTAGATTTTTAAATTGCCTATCAAAATTTGCGATGGTATGGATATTTTACAACATTTGATCAGCTTTCCTGGGTAATAATTCAAAACTGCGGACCTGCCATTTTTGCTAAACGTTTATTCCTACTTTATTTGCTATTAGCTTGATGAAAAATTCTTTGTCATGGTTATCTGAAAAAATTATGTATATTTATGTAACTCGAACTTTTTACGTAAAACGCGGGCTACTTGCGTGACTTCCCCGGGACCCTTCTCCTGGGTTTATCGCTGTAATTTATGGCGGTTCATTTTACGAAAAGTGAGTGAACTCGAAAGTGTTAAAAGATACAAAGCTCTGGCCATCACAAAATGACATTTATTATATAAGATGCAACTTTCTCAACTCTTCGCCCTGTACCACTTCCGCAAAAGTCTTCTGTTATATACATACTCTGTTCAGGAATTGGAACTAGCCTGTGAAATAGTTGTTTGTTGTTTTCTCTTTGCAATTTCTCCCTTCACGTGGGTCCAGACTAATTTTATTACGTAGCCAGACCTATAAATGAATGAATGAGTTTTACAGTGCGCGTGAGTCACCCACTTCGGTTTATTATCGATAAGGTAACGGCACACATTGCTCAATATGAACTATAACTGTGGCAAATTTCGTACTCCTCCGTTCGCGCAATTTTCGTAAAATGGTACCCGGTCGCAACCAGAGCAACTTAACTTAGCGATCAACTCAAATGCCGACCACTAATTAAGCCACGACCTCCTCATAGTCCTCTCAGTCTGTTTTCTTTGATTTTCTATTCTAAGCGCCTTTAATCTTGATTGGAAACTGGAATACAAGGTGTGGAATAAAAAGGAAAGAAGTATTCCCGGCATGACGCAAACGTATAAAAAAGCTTGTAAAATTCCATTTATAAATAGCCCACTTTCAGTTTGTTTTGATCGCGGGTGCGCGACTGGTTTCATTCCACTATCTCGTGGATTAGTGACAGATCAGCTCCGATGATGGATCGCAATCCTAACACAGTAAGGAGGACACGAGTGGAAAAATGCCGAAGCCTTACACCAATAACATATTTACCCAGACGAGATGATTCACGTGTTTTGTTGCGGCTATTTATAGAACTGATAAGGGAGATAATTACGTAGTAGTTTGTGGTAGCATCAACCGTGCGTTCTAATTAGGACTTATTATACGTTTGTTCTTCTTAGTCTTGGATAGCGTTATTCCGGTCTAGTACCATGGTTCGCTTAAATTGAAAATGATGTGTAGTGCCGTTTGACTTGCCCCACAGCCACGTCCTCTACAATCTAAGCGGATCCTAGTATTTAACCGGGATAACGCTAGGAAGAAGAATAAGTGTAGAGCCGTTCGACGTTATCCTCGGAACCCTCACAATCACTAGGTCACGACTGATCTTATTCAATGACATTAATCGGGACCAACTGTTTTACGTGCCTTCCGAAACACGGAGGTCGGACATGTGAAAAAGCATTGTTATAAGGGGTCACCCGTCTATTACCCAGCCGCGATAGGAATTGCTTAACCTAGCGATCGACTCAAATCTTTGTTTCTGATTTAAAATCGCATTGGGACAGATAGTAATAATGATATTATACAGTATACAGTTAAAAAAAAAGTAAAAAAAATTACATTTCATGAAAAAGCCGACAAAAAATTTCTCCACTGGGGAGTCTCGAATCATGTACCGAAACCATGGAATGCGTATCCGGTACGATGTCAGATACACCCTGTATTAAATATTAGTTTCGCTCAAGTTTAATAAATATATTTTAAGTTTATTGTGTTCCACTGCTGGACAAAGGCCTCCCCCTTATTGGTCCATCTTCCTCTTTCCTATGCTTATGTCACCCACAAAATCCCCGCAAGGGCATCAAAATCGTCGCACCATCGTCGTTCGTCGGAAGTCTATACTCTTCGTACATCGTCGCTTCATCAATTGTTGTTCTATACGTTAATCTTTTATTGGTTTTTGGCCAAAAAAGTTACCAGTTGATGACCAAAAAATACACGGTACGGTACACATATAGCTCATTGAAGAGTTCGGTGACGATGACGTCACGGGCGTAAAGTTTAACTTAAAAAGCCTTTGTGGGCTGAAACATCAGATCTCCTGAGGGCTAATACCTTTTCCAACTTGAGCACCACCGGCGAGGGGTTATCGGCGGTGACGGCGTCCGCTATCTGCTGGCCGATGTCGAAGGCTTCGGCGCGTGTTCCGCCCGGCACCTGCACGAACATGGAGTCCGTGTCACCGTAAACGACCTGCGTGTATATTTTATTATTAAATTACATTTAATTAGAGGTAGCGCCATACTTGTAGCCGAATTGGGCCGGCGCGTACGGTTACCAGTACCTCTTTCTCACATGAGATCGGCGTGAAGTGGCGGCAATGCTGTCACGTCTAGTGATGGTGTTGTGGTGTGGAAGTTTCAACTACAGAAGTGAACTCGGCCCGTAGTAGTGCGCGATAAAATTAAGGGAAATTATAAGTGAAAAAATTTGTTTCATTCTTCAAATCATTTCCACATTTATAATATAAATTAGTGAGTTTAATCTGTAATAAATAAATGAATTAATGAAATAAATTCTTTTTATTTTCTATTTTATCCACAATTCCATAACGCCGAGCTAAAAATTTCTGGGTATGTAAAACACCAATTGACCTTTTAGTACCAAGTATTCCCCATATTTAAGTAAAATAAGTAACACTATATTTTAACAATACAATATTTTTTTATATAAATTAATGAAAAGAATAAATCAATATTGATGGATATTCAGAGCCTCTATAGGTCAACGGTGTAAGGCATGGACTGAAATCCAGAAGGTCCCCGGTTCAAAACCCAACGCCGCGCCGCTGGTACGTTCTGGCACCCATTCCTGACACAACCGACACAACCTGTGCCACCTGACACAACCTTTTAATTTAAGCTTAGTAGGAGGTGAAACGAATAGTGTATATCACAAATATATTCTAGTAATATAATAGTGAATATTACGGGGACACCTAAAAATTACTGTGAAATATTATTTTTAAATACCAATATAGTTTTGATTATATATACGAGTATAATCAAAACTGTAAAGTTTTGATTACAATATAGTACTGACCAATTGATTATTATTATTCGAATTTCCACAATAAATTTTCCAAAATAAAATATGGCGATATTATTGTGCAAAAATAAAACATAATATGGGAAAATCTGTTGCTATATTTATTTTTATACTATTGTAACACTAATGTTGATACATTATTTAAACTGTGTCAATAATAAACTAATTCTCAGATTGTTTTACGTGCATTCCGAAACACGGAGGAGGTCGGATATCAAATATAAACCAGTGCTAGAATGGGTCACCCATCTAACATCCGGTCGCAGCCAGAGCAATTTAACTTAGCGATCGAATCAAATGCCGACCACTGATTAGGCCACGACCTCCTCTGCATTTGCATTTATGAATTAAATTATTTATTATTTGAATTAAATTTTCATATACCACAATTTGATATTTTCAGTGCCCTAGTCACTAAAATTCTAATAAGATTTTAACCAAATTGATTAAACTAAAACCTAATTAGGTAGGAACATGTAACTTGTAATCTATACTAATTTGAAAAATTTGAATTTATATAAAGCTTGAATTTGTTTGAATTTGTGAGGAAGGCTCTACGCTATACATGATATATTTTTTTAGAAGTTGCAGACACAGCTAGTCTTATAATATTGACTAAGATGTTAATAAATTCATCAATTCCTACACAGCAATTACTCGGGGGTAGAAGGCATGTTTTGTTATCCTGGAGATCAAGTAAGAAGCACTGGGGGTATTCTATATAAGCTTGAACACTACGGGTGCAGTTCTGAGTGACTGCTTGCAGATAATTTTTATATAGTTGGTGCGCGTCGTAACCTTCCATTGGCCCTTGTGTTGAATACACACTTCAAGGTTTTACTTAGTAAAAAGGCCAACTTGTTGATATCTGAATCCCTAAATCGATATGATAATAAAAAAGGGCTGTAAAGTAGAAAGGTTTGTAAATCTGTGTTTTGTCAACTTGGAAATTCAGCTCTATGTAAGTGAATCTTGAGGGTAAGTGAAAACTTTTTAGTTGTGAAATGTTTTAATTGCTTTCTACAATGTCGATTGGAATCTGCTGTAATGAGATCGTGGGGGTTCCGAGGATGACGTCAGATGGCAATCGGTCATCTTAACTCGCCCCGCAGCCAAATCCTCTACAACCTAAGCGGGCCCTGGTACCACTACACTGGGATAACGCTAGGACGAAGAAAGAAGAATCAATATAACATACGGTTGTCACGATTACGCTATGACATCATGCATTACGTGTGTGTGTAAAGGTGTAAACCGTTTGACATTGGTGTGCGTGTTGTTTTATTTTAATAATTTAATATATTAATATTGCATATTATAAAAAAAATATTAGCATTAGCACACCTTCCTCTATATACAGTAAAATTGTGCCAAATTTCATACTCCTCCGTCCGCGCAATTCTCGTAAAAAGGTACCCAAAGTTTTCAAATATATAAAAGTCTTCATCTTGAATAAAACATGAGGCCAATTTGACCCTCTAGTATTAATAATATTTCGCAATAATTCCAGAAATACGAGATGAAAAATGAATAACGTCCTTTTGGCGCTTTAATGAAATTCTCGTGTCGTCGATAATATAATTGGTGAAAAATCGGAGGGAAAAGAAATTGTAAACCAATCTGCGTTCCCTCCAGTCGACAGTTTTATATCAGCTCTAGGTATTTGTAATGAACCCATTTCTCAAAATCAAGTATTTGTTGGATGTATTCTCTTAATTTCTTAAATAAAATTAAAAGAATGCCAGGTTAACAATAGCCTATGAAATGTGCACGCTAGTTTAAGATTCTCATTGTGTAACATTAATAGATTTACCTTAAATAAATAAAATATTTAATAGATTTGTAATTAGAGCCTCAATAGCTTAACGGTATAAGGTATTGACTGAAATCCGCAAGGTACCCGGTTCAAACCCTACCGCCGTTGGCTTATATTTCTATAACGATATATGTCCCCTACCTTATAGTTCTGCTAATACCGAACGGTATCTGTCGATCCTTTATAAAGATGGATTTATATATCTATATAGCTCTCTATTCAAGGTATATTGATGTATATCTTGAATAAAGAGCGATGTTTATATAGCTCGAATAGGTAAATTTATGTATTATAAATATGAGACGTAACACGAAATCTCGTAAACTTTGTGTAATAATAAAAATCCAATAACTTATAAGTTTTTGCAATTAACTTCATTATGTGCATTTAATGGGCGGTTTTGTAAGGTAAATTTTCTGTTCAATTACTTTGTTTCTACGAAATTACTTAGAGGTCAGAAATAAAAGGAGCCACATACATCAATGTTTAATAGCTATCAAAATTAAAGTGCAAAGTGCTTTGAAGTCCAAGCCTTATACGTAATTTTGAAGAACAGAAGAAAAAGATCAATCTGAAGATAAGAAGAAATAAGGAAGATCTCGAAGAACAGAAGAAGCATCGACCTCGAAGAATAAAAGAATCACCAATCAGTTTCTATACTATTACGATATACGTCAGTTTCAATACAACGATATACGTCAGTTTCTTTCGAAACTCGTATAACGATATACGTCAATTTTGAATTAAGCTATTAAACATTAATGTGTGACATCGGGAGATACAAATACATCAATATTAAGTTGTTAACCGTCCATTCTGTACATTATGCTGATCCAACATTAAGAGGTATAATTTTTATATCCTACTAATATTATAAACGCAAAAGCTTGTACTCTGGGGTGTGCATGATGGGTGATATTTGACGCTCGTTCACGGAAAAACTACTCATTGAATTTTAATAGAACTTTACAATAATATAGTTTACACAAAAATATTTCACCTTTAACCGAACAGTTAACTTCAAGACTTTCAAGGTTTGTTAAATACTAAAGATGGCTGAATGATGAATGAATGAAATCAAAGAAATGATTGAAGAATGCCGCGTGCTCGAAAGTCGGCCAAATATGTTCAGATCTGCGTACCATATGCTTATTTAAAGATAATACAATTTTTTTATTCTAAGTGCGATATCTGATAATTTAATCACATTAAATGTCATAATAAACAAAACACATTGTTATTTTGTGATGGTTATGGAGACTGCGCTCTGACACCATCTTATAGTAAAATGTGTACATGTGTGTGTAAATCGTTTGGCATTAATGTGAGTGTGGTTATTTTAATAATTTAATAGATTTTAATAGACATTTTATAAAAATAATGGCATTCGTACACCCTCTTCTATATGTTTATATATAAACTATAGTTGTGCAAAATTTCATACTCCTTCGTCCACGCAATTTTGGTAAAATGATGCCGAAAGTTATCGCTTCAGTACCAATATATATACGTAGGTTTACAATAATTATAATCTATAAAGGACTCTAACAATAAACAGTGTGCTCCTACTTTTATAATCATTGTATACGTTTCGAGATGCCACCTGGACATTTTTTGTAAAATCGTGTCCACGGGTCAAAAATATTCAATAAATAGGATCCATTGGATTGCCGTTACGTATCGAAATGAAGGTCACTTTTTATCTTATTTTTTTTTTTAAATAAAAAACCGACATGTGCTCGACAAATTATGCATTTCGTTGCATCACAATGGGAAGTCGCGCGTCGCCAACGGCACGAGTGCTAGGACAATGCGTGTTTTAAAAAATTGCAAATTTCTGTTTTGCTGAGAGCCTATTGACTGTTATTACGCGCCTTCCGAAACGGAGGAGGTCGGATATCAAATATAAACCACTGCTAGAATGGGTCACCCATCTATCACCCGGTGGCAGTCAGAGCAACTTAACTTTAGCGATCGACTCTGATGCCGACCACTGATTAGGCGACGACCTCCTCTAAACATTTTCCGAAAAATAAAAAGCAATTTATTCGACGTCCGAGTAATATGTAAGGGACAAATCATAACCGAATCTATTTAGATAAAGCCCGCAAGGATATTGGATATTTAAATTAATCGAAATGAAGGACTCTCGAGCACAAACACCGTCGCCTCAGCCGGCGGCGATGAAAAAATAATATTTGAGAAGGACCCGGATCTCTCTGTAAACAGGAGACTTTATTTGCATGAAGAAAGCCTTCGCAATAGGCCTTCTCTAAATAAATAATAAACTTATTACATGGATGGTTTACTCCGTTTATAATATTCTTTATTTTAATTTAGAACTGCTTTTTTACCTTCATTAAGAACTGTCACTACCGGGAGCAATGCAAGACTTCAAGCAACCGATGTATCGACATCGGATGGACTTAAGAATTTTTTTTTTCTGATCGTGTAATGCTATTGGTCAGAGCGTCAACGGGCGGGAGAATTAAATGTTAACGCGATAGTTTATATACATTTTTTTTATAATAAATATGTACTGAACTATATGACACGCGGACGTCTGTTCCTAAGGTAGACAACTTAATGCCTGTGTTAGGTAACAGACGCCTGTTATACACATATATTTTTTTAGAAATATATAAATACATACATATAGATAATACACCCAGATTCGAGGTGGGAATCATACCCACGAACTCACAGCGCCAACCGGTCAGTCAACATGGATGTAACCTTCAAGAAAAGAGCATACTCATTTTTCAAAGGCCGGCAACGCATCTGCGAGCCTTTTGGTGTTGCAGTTGTCCATGGGCGTGGGTAGTCACTTAGGTGAACTGACTGCTCGTTTGCCCTTTGTTTTATAAAAAAAGAAAGAGTTAAACAAATGGAAATTGTATGAGACTCGTTTAAATAATTTGGCAGTAAAAAATCTACCTATTGCGTCTTGTATAAGCACTAAAAACATGTATCGCAACTATTTCACACGCATTAGTATGCTTTGATTGTATTTAACATTTAGTGATAAGAGCAAAAACATGTATACATACTTAATATACCTAAATTTTTTACAAAGAAATACTCACACATCCACTCACGCGCAGGCACACCTTTATTTTTGTACCTTTTATAAATAACTTTTAAGGAAGCATATTTTTGGCGTATGCTGTTTTTGTTAAGCTTATCTATTTGTGTCACGAATGATCAAACAAAATTAATTCTTTTTAATGGTATATTTAAATTTATTAAAATTATCAGCCTAGCCCAGGGGGGTTGGCAACCTTTTAAGTCTGAAGAGACAAAAGTAACAATTTCCAATTTACAAAAGTAAAAATTTTTAGTTTTTAAAGAGCCACAAATGTTTTTTTACCATAAATAAATAATAGTCGCATAAATAGTTTTACTTATCCACATATAAGTAGATTTTTTTTTTAAATAATTTAGGTTATTATTACATTTTTTTTTAATGTTACAAGGAGGCAAACGAGTAGGCAGCAGGCACCGAAGTGCTTACTGACGCCCATAGACATCAGCACGACCAGAAGGCCAGCAGATGCGCTGCTGGCCCTTAATGACGAGTTTAGGCCACCGGGAAGTCTCACAAACCGAGACCTTTTCATTGGCATGCAAATTTATTGTGTGTCCTTGAATAAAGTTCTTATTATTATTATTATTATTATTATTATGGTAATGTGTACCCATTTCCACTGGAAAACCAACATACTGGCCTACGGACCCCAATAAGATACCACATTTAACAGATTTCTTCATTTGTAAAAACATTTCAACCAATTTCTTAACTGTCGTTATGGCCACCACATCAGCTCTGATCATTCGCCAATAAATTTAATATTGAGTGAGGCTATCATTCATAAAGAAATCAACCCTGTCTTAACGCACAAATACACTGTCTGGAATAGCTTTCAGTTAGATTTAGAAAGCATTATTAACCTAAGAGTTCCTCTAAAGGCGCCGGAGCAATTAGACTTAGAATTAAGACAATTCATAATGGATATTCAAAATAGTGCCTGGAATAACACACCCGTGTCGAAAATTAAGACAAAAGGTAACTCCATTCCTCGAGAAATCAGAGAGCTTATAAACTCCAAAAGGAAACAAAGGAGAAAATCGCAACAAACAAGGGCTCCACCACACAAGACAAAGTTAAATACTCTGACAAAAGACCTGACCCAAAAAATCAAAAGATTCCGTAACGATTCCCTGGATACATATCTAAATAAAATAACAGGAGATCGTACCACTGACTACTCTCTCTGGAAAGCCACAAGCAATCTAAAACGACCAACTCAACATGTTTCGCCTATTAAAGAGAAAAACGGAAAATGGGCTGCTAACAATGAACAAAAAGCAAGAAGGTTTGCTGAGCAACTTAAAGAAATCTTCCAGCCGAATACTGAAGATGCAAATCCCCCTAAGTGGTATAAAATCGTTCAAGACGAATTAGAAATAAAATTAGTAACACCAAAAGAAGTAGCTAATGAGATTAAGGGACTAACCCCGAAAAAATCCCCTGGATACGATCTCATCACAGGGGAAGGCCTGCGCTATCTTCCACGAAAAGCAGTGATTAAGTTGACCAACATCATCAACGCTCCGTTCAGAATAAAGCGCGTACCAGACCTATGGAAAGTTGCAGAAGTAATTATGACCACAAGGCCTGGGAAACCTGCACATAAGACATCGTCCTATAGACCTATTTCGCTACTGCCAATTTTATCGAAACTAAAATCTTAACGGATCTAAAACGAATCTAAAACGGTTGAAACATGTATTAGAAAAAAAGCAATTGATTCCAAATTATTAGTCTGGATTCTGAGAAATACACTCGACAATAGACCATAGAATAACGAACATCATTGAAAAATGCGTAGAGGCAAAGAAGGTCTGCTCTACAATATTTCTAGATGTTGCTCAAGATTTCGATAAAGTATGGCACGAAGGTCTTATAAACAAGCTAAAAATGCTACCTAAGCAATTTTCGGACATTTTGGAATCCTATTTGACTAACAGAATATTCAGAGTAAGACAAGAAGATGCATACTCTGACATAAAACAAATTAGAGCTGGATTACCACAATGCAGCGTCCTAGGTCTCATTCTGTACCTATTGTATACCTCTGACATCCCAGAGCTAGATGATAACACTATAGCCAGCTTTGCGGACGACACCTCAGTAATGGCGATTGGAAGTGCCCACGAGGACGCTGCAGAAAAGGTCCAAAGAGCCATCAAGAAAATTTATGACTGGACAAAGAAATGGCGAGTAAGATTGAATCAAAGCAAGTCCGTTCATGTCAATTTCACAAAAACCACGGACATGGTGAGAAGGCTAAAACGGACAAAGCCTTCTGATCTAGTGTAACAATAAGTGAAACATTATTTAGTGTTAGATCATGTGCACAATTACAAAGTGTCTTACCCTTAAGTTATTAGAGACAGTAAGGTTGTGTTAATTGACACATTCTTAGTCATCAAATAATATATTAGCATAAGTTAGAATTAAATTACTTATTAGCTATTAAGCTAGATTGTAATTTTATAACGTAGGTATCTTGTACTTACTTTATATACAAAAAAAAGGTATGTTGATACTGATTTTGATTGACTTTTTTCCTTGTCATTGTAACACGCAAAAGCGTATTACAATTCTTTCTACTAACCATTATTGTTACGTTTGATGGGAAATGCGACATAAATGGCCACATCTTCTCCGTAGAGTTAGAGGATTCATATTTTCACAGCTTAAAGGGACTGCAGATCTCATCACTTAGTATTAATTTCAACACAAAATCTCTTCGTGTTCCTGAGGAAAAAGGGTTTCGATAGACACATAGATAGACGGATAACAAACCGATTCTCTAGGGACTACTTTTTCTTTTGGAAGTAAGGAACCCTAAAAAATATTTAGTATTTTAAATCTCCGTTAAAGTTTGCCTTTATTAAGTTATACAGTATTGTCAATTGCTTATTACACTCTAATGCGGTGTCACCGACAATTTGTACCTTTTGAAAGGATGAGTGTGAAAATAAATCAACGAGACAAAGTGCCGATTAGTACGTAGGTTTAATAAAAAAAATAATTACCTATTTATATCAATTGAAATGTGAAGATTGATTTCAAAAGCAATGATCAAGCTGATGATTCTAAACTATTATCACAGTCTTTTACATATTATGAATCCGCTATATAGGGAATAACCACGTAAGAGCTTTTTTTTAACAAATGTAACTCTAACGGAAACGTGTTCCTGCACGAATTTTGGAGCATCGATTGAACGGGTATGTCTTTTGTCTGATTCACCAAATAAGAAATGACAAAACGTAACCTGAGAATATGAATTGGTGATTGAAGACATCTTTACAAGAATTTAATGACCTTTATGGCAAAATTTACCGTTGTATATAAGATGTAATAGATTCTATTCGAATTTAGTATCGATATAGAAGAGAAATCAGTCCTTGTGGGTTTGACTGAGTGTGTGTCTGACTATAACGAAGACGATAAACGATATATGATGATTGAAGATTTATTTAAGCATGTCAAGGTTTGTAAGGTAAATGCGGTTTGTAAGATCTCTTGACTTGGTGCTGCAAATCTATTACAATGGTGATTTTATTTTCTTTTACAATTCTTAAATAAGTAAATTTAAGACTAACGTAAATGCCAATTAAGTTTCCACCAAAAGTTTTAACGGACCCGTGCACTAAAACATGTAATCCTGACGTGGTTTTCCCTTCGTCAAGGGCTTGGGTCGGTAACAATACAATTATCTGTATCTATGGTCATAAGATCAGGTTGGGACTATAAAAATAGTAAGTGAACGTATTTATCAAACATAGTTAAATGACAGTAAGATTTATAATCATAATCAAATTGTTAGATATTCTAAATTATTTGCTTACAATAATATATGTTAATTAAAAAATATTTTAGAGCATTTCTTGTAACGAAGGTGTCTAAAAATATTTGATTTTATCTTTATATATATAATTCTGTGCGTGTGTATACCACTGAACTCCTAACCGGTTGGAGCGACTTTAATTTAACTAATGTGAATGATTTTTTTAGTGGCGCCCTGAATGGTTTAGATTCACAAATCAGGTAGATGACCTTGCAGTGGGTATTAAGGTTATCTTTTTATTGATTTTTACGTTCGGGGAGGACAGCGTTGGCCAGGTCCGCTAGTTTGAAGTATATATTTTAAATATAACGTTTTAAATTCCATTATTTTGTGATTAATTTATTCGTATTCAATAACATATGGAACACACAGCCAATTAGTCTACACGTCGCGTCGGATGAACAACTAATAAAATCGTCAATATGGCGAAGATTAAGCCGAAAACCGTGCCGATGCGAGGGAAAGGTTCCGCCGTGACGTGTTCCGAGTCGATTGCTAAAACAATTTGCACAGCTCAATGGAGTGCATTATGCAATATCTTTAAATTCGGAGCCCCTAAAGGGATATATATATAAGGGAAAGTGAATGCAATAGTAACTTAAACCACCATATTTAGCCAAAAAGATCAATATTGTGCTGTGTACTATAATAGCTATCTGCTATAAATCTGATTAACAACAAAATCTTTTAAAAATCTTTCGACGACTTTAGTTTTCCAGATTTCACTTCTATGATGATGACTGCTATGTGTTTTTTTTTTTTGTGGAAATGTTTGTCAACTGAAATAATGTGATTTTATTATAGATTTCAAAAAAGAAATGTGCCGAGCCAATTTTGGTCAACTTTGGGCAGGACAACGTTTGTGAGTACACACAAACGTTGTCCAGACAGCAGTCATAATAGTAGGGGAGGGATCGATGCTAATTTTGCAGCGACTAAAGCGTTGTATTGATGTATTTTATTAGGTAGATTAAGTGCGGATACGAAGAAAAAGGTTATGCTAAGATAAAGTCAGGTTGTATGTACAACCTGCCGTACCAACGTCTGTATGGACTAGTGCGTGATGGTTTTAGCTACATTACCTTGAGAAAATCGTCGAATGATGTTTTGCGTAATCCTTAAAGGATTTCCTTCACAATAAAAAATAAAAATAATTATCGCACTCGAATATTTGACAAGCGACGAGCGAACGTTCTTTTTAACAACTTTTTGACTCTTCAATTTTCTAAGTTCACGCTGCATTCGTTAGATTATTAAAATATAAGCTTATCTCCATGTAATTAACTTACCTTATCTTAATATTTCTGTGTCCTGAAAATCTTGTTTCATCCTTTTTCAGACTCATCTTTTCGTAGTCGGGTTTTAGTTTTTACTTATCAACTATTTAACTTGCAATTGACTAGACAAACAAATAAAATAGGCATGTCCATGGACGTCGGTAGGCACTTAGGTGCCTGCTGCCTGCTTGTTTACCCCTTGTAACATAAAAAAAACCTGGGACAATTATTTAAGTCTTTACACGGCATTTTATCAGATGTCACGTACCGATTTTTCACGTAAAAATTTATGGAAAGATCTTTAGGGAAAGTGGTACGAAGCCGGACAATACGATGCCGTTTTTAATAAATACCTATTTGAAATTAAAATATTACGGACTATAAAATAAGTCATTTCAAAACCTCCGGGGAAGTTCTACAGAACGAGAAATTATTGAAAGCAAGCACTTTCAAGTTAGGAAATATTCAGTGATAATTCAATTTCCAGATGGAATCTTCCCTCAGTAACGGCGGGTGATCTTTGAATAATAAAAACTGTCCGAACTTTTTGATACTCTCGTAAAAGGCGGGCTGAGGTTCATCGATTTTTATTTTAAAATTGAACAAGAAACTTTATGTTATTTTTTTTATGTTATTCAAATTTGAAATCAAAAGGATTGAGTTTTAGTTAACATTTACAATATAGAGAGTTTCCGGCACTCTATATCATTTTTTCCGATCTCTAATGTCGTCACTATATGGTAATTTTATAATTTCAGCATTGTTAATACTTACTGGACTCATAGGCAAATAGGTAGACACCGTCTCGAGAGATGAGAATTTGAATTATAAATGTATACAGGACTATAAGACACACGGACGTCTGTTCCTAAGGCAGACAACTTAATTCATGTGTTATAGGTAACAGGTTTTTAAATATATAAATACATACATATAGATATAAATATACCCAGACTCGAGGCGTGAATCGAACCATTCTGCGAGATTTTACAATGTCTAAAATGTATTTTTTTTATCTTAATACTTAACCCTATTGTGAAAATCAATCGATGTTCATAATAGGGTTGGGTCTTAAAACGAGTCGCCCGAATTTGAGAATTCTGCTACTCTGAGAGGGTAAAGGGGGTTCGTCTCGACACTCCCAATTTCATTAGAACTGCCGGAGGAAGGACGAAATATTTTAAATAATTTTTTCAAATTTGTACGAAAAATTTGTAAGTACGTGAAATGGAATACATAATATTAGTTGTTTTTAGTTAAGTTTTATAATATCTGTGGTTGTATTAGTACGTGAAATCATGAAAAAAAATGTTTCGGCGGACGTTTTGACGCTCGCATCATTTTTGACGTTCGCATTAGTGTTTTTTGATATTTTTAAACGCTTAGTGAAGTAATTTTAAGTGAAATAATTATGATCACGTAATTATGATGTCTCATTAGTAAACAACACCTCGTGAAGTGTAACTCTGTTGCGGATAGGTTAGCATCCGACGGGCCATGGCCGCTTCGCGGTTGTTTTTTTTTTTTCAATTTATAACGTAAAATCACACTTCATAAAATTTTCTGTTACGTAGTTTTATACTTGTTATGTTGGTACATAAATTGTAAATAAATAAATATATAGTCTCCAAGCGTATATAGAAGGGTTCCGTATCTGATCTGCAATAAAGTTATTTGTTAAGTACCTTCAAACCTTCGCTCATAATCATTTTTCTAGGAAGTTTTAGCATGTCCTATCAACATGGAAAATTTCTAATAGTTTGCAATTCCTAGGTACTTGCAAAACTTTATGATACATTTCCAAAGAAAACGTAAGGCGTGGCCAATTAGATATTTAATAATGCTGTTACGGAAGTGTCGCTAAACTACACACTGCATCAATCATCTGCAACAGATGAAATGGCCAAAGGTGGTGGTGGTCAAAATACCCTTCCAATTACTAGTTAAAGTATTCACACGGCCATGACTTATTCTGTAGAAAGTACCTATCGTACTTGTATATAAATGTAATGTGCTGAATCTGCGGTACCCTGAAGAACAGATGAGAAGACGTTTTCTAAAGTAGGTCAACATTGTCGACCCGCGTCGAGACTCTTAAAAATATTTCAAAGGCGAGAAAATTTGAAGTCGTAATGAAATGACAAGGTGCCCCTGGAGTACGGTTTCTTAAGTCAAAAACGAAAAAACACGACCTTCGGAAAATATCGTTAAAGTATTTTCCCTCAGGTTTATATTTAAATGTAAAGACATCTGAGACGGAATACTTGTTTACGAAGTTGATAAAGTATGATCTTTAATCAAAAAAGTGTGATTGTTGGGAGTTGCCTGACCTCGCACCTGATACGACAGGCTCTAATATACTAAATTTGACTAATTGATTTAACACTTATTATATTTTTAAGTACTTAATCTTTCATTACATACAACAAAAAAAGATACAAGGAAGTATATAGAAACGATACGTAATTATTAATTAGATTTGCAAAAAATTTCTTAGGTGTTTTTTTAAAGAAATTAAAATGTCAAAACCTTCCACGTAAATTGTTGTAACCCCAAATTCCCAACTTCACAGCAGAGCGTTTCAAACATGTAAATTGAAATAAAATCGTCATTATATAACACATTTGTGTACACAATTATATATTCAATAATGACGGTTACATTTGTATACAATAACATATTAAAAAATGACTGTTATATTACAATTTAGCTGTTTGTAACGCTGGGAATCGAACCTAAGACCCCCGGTGCAGAAGGCAGGGACACTGCCCACTGCGCCAACGGGTCAGCCGAATAAAAATAAATAAAATAAGCAAGTCACCATCATCCAGGCGTATGAAACCGTGATTGGAGTCCAGGTGCAGTTGCCGGTACTTGTGCATGACCCACTCGCCGCAGTCAGCGCATTGCTCGGTGCGCGCCCCGCAGTAGCGCTCGTGGGCCGGCAGAGACCCACGCCGGAGGTCCAACGCACAGAACCTGCACATGTCAAAATCTATATATTAACTAGCGGTCCTGACAGACGTTGTCCTGCCCGAACATTGGGTTACTCACTATTTACTACAATCTATTATCCTATATTATTCCCGTTCTCTTTCCGTTCCATTCTGGTTCCCTTTCCCAACCGTTTCGAAAATTACCCGTAACAAACATACAAACATTTTTAAGTATATAAACCCTGTCCTAATAATAAGGAACACAACAAAAAATAGTTATCAATTTTGGTGCAGTCGTTCGGAAGTTAAACATGTACACATATTTTGGAAACTCATATAGATAACGTTGACAGAAGCATCTATAAGCCATAATTATAATTCAACACAACAAACTATAATTTATAAAACATGTCCCAAAATTCAACGTTAAGCGGGAACCAGAGAATGGTCCTAGTCATGTCTCCTCACAAAAAAAAATAGGCTAGTTGACTATTTTTCAGAGACTATTATAGTTAATATTATGCCTTGCATTCAAATGAATCTAAAATATCACTATTTCAGCGAAAAAGACACTTCCACCCATTTATTAACTTTGCGGTTTTATAAATCCAATTAATTTTTAGCGCCAAAACGCTCTGAACTGTCATGGCGTCTTTTTGACGTTTAAACTCGCATAAAAACAGAAATATTTAAGCATCGATACCTAGTAAGTATGCACTCCCTCGTAACCAATTCAAAACCTAGGAAGTCACTTTACATCAATTCAAAACTTGGTAACTCTTTGGACCTCCTAAGTTTTAAAATGATCGATTCGGGTACTGGGTTTTATAATCAAGGACAAATATAAGAAGCAGACAGAGGATGGGCGGCGAAAGTGTTCCTTACTAGGTTTTGAAATAAAGCAATCGTACTTTTTTTAGGCTGATCCACTTTACGTTTATGCGCTCTCCTGTAAAATTTCCTTTTAAGTTAATAATAGGTTTTGAAATGGTGTAGCCAAGTGGGTGCTGATCAATGTCACTGAGTGATGTTAGTCGTGAGATTGTGGAGGTTCCGGTGATGGCGCCAGTTGACAGTCAGTCACCTTATATCGCCCCACAGCCACATCCTCTGTAATTTAAGAGGACCCTGATACTAGACTGGGATAACGACAGGTAGAAGAAGAGTCGATGTTGTACTTGGATGGGACACGTGGAATTCTACGCAAATATTTTTCGCGTCTCCGTTATGGAGTTTTCGAAAACTGTTCTTATTCCTTCGGAATATGGCATAACTTCGGTCTAACCTGAACCTCCGAACAAAAATGAAAAAAGTTGTCTAATGGAACACTGGAACAATTTTCAGACTTCGAACTTTGGATTTTTTTTAAAAAGATTGAAAATGAATCTGTTTCCATTTTTCATGCGGATTCCTGGAATCCATTTTGCTTTGTCATGTCGCAGATAGGGAGCGTTGATATAGGTTTTTTTCGTCACTTCATCCTTGGGCTCTTTGATATGATTCCGTTTCAGCTTTGATCTTAACCCGTTAAAAAGTTTGGTAATAAACTGCTCTAGCTGTAGCTAAATTATGAAATAGTTATAATGTCGGAACCAAACATAGCTTCATTTGCATGGTCATTTCAATGATCATGTAGTGTCGGGGACTTTGTGTAGCTGCGCAAAGTTTTTTAGTACTTTGTTGTCTTCAAGGACAAAAATGTACAAACACTGAGCTATATCTGGCTCCGGCATTAGGTATATTAAAAACATAACTAGGTACTGTCAACCAAGATCGGCTCTACCATAGGGCGGACGGAGCGGCCGCTCCAGGCGCCGGGTCCCAAGTAGAACCTAATCAAAAGGCGACTCTTAATATGCGACTATTTGAAATATATTTTTAATTAAAAAAATATGAACAGGTCAAGTAAAGAGACGCCATAAATGGATCACACTCCATCGTTTTTTTTTATTATCTTCAGAATTACGGCACGCAGAATTATGTTTCCTACTGAAAATAGATGTGGAATTCAGTATCGTTCATTTATAATTAATGAAAAACTAAATTTCATAGGTTGGCGTTATGAGGAGTTCAATTTGGATTTTCCAAAATATTATCTATTAAAGATGATTGATGTAGTAAGCGGTATTAGCCGAATGTCATATCAATAGTAGCCGAATATGGAATAATAGCCGAATATCGAATAGTAGCCGAATATTCGTGGACTTTAATAACAATAGTCAGTAAACATACCCATGTACATTATACTATGCGATTGTGTCAAATCGTAGTCATTACAACTGTATGTATATTAATTGTCAAATGCAAGAATGTCGTTGTATAATGAATAACAATTATGTAGTTTTTGAATATGGCATGCAAATCTAAAGATTTGTGAGGGAATTTGGACCAGCGGGCGATCTCAAATATTATTCTTTATTTTAAGTTTGTAGTAGGAATTGTTCTGTAACATATTGTAATGTTATTTTTGTAATAAATAAAAATATTGCACCAATGCGAAGCCGAGGCGAGTCACTAGTAAGGCATAAACAATTTTTTTATCATACTTTTCTCCGTAGCTTTTACAATTTGATGGATTTTTTTTTCTTCAAGAAAAATTCCTTCAAGAAAAGAGGATACTCATTTCTCAAAGGCCGGCAACGATCCCCCTGGTGTTGCAGTTATCCATGGGCGTCAGTAGCCACTTAAGAGTACCGCCTGCTCATTTACCCCTTGTTATATAAAAAAACAATAAAAATATTATACTGGTTATTTTTATGTATAATTTGGGTAACTATATAAAAACGGTTTATGATTGAAGATTCAAAGCTTTATCAAGTGTTCCAGCAAGCTAAGTTCCAGTTGGGAGAGTAACAAATTAAAGCTTTATAAATTAGAAGTGTATTTAATCTATGTGAATGTAATTTTATATATCAGCTATCTTACAATAATAGGCTTAGTTTTTTTTTCTATATATATACCCTCACCCACTTGCACACTCGTACTTTTTTTTTCTTCTTGGATGTCCAAGGTAGGCTGGCAGGAAATGCTATTAGCATTAACCTCTACTTTTGTGCAACATTTTTATTTAGTTGTGTAATAAAGTTAAAAATAAAAAACAGCACAACATCTATGAGAATACGTAATAAAGACTATATACAAGATTAATTATTACATTCATCTATGTTAACATAGCGAAAGTGGATTAAAATGGTTGTAAGAATGTTAATTAAAAAAAAAAATACATTTACGACTGTCCCAAATTAAAAATTCACAAAATTAATATACTTTTAAAAAGCATAAGCAGAGAGGGTCCGCATAATTGCAGAGAATGTGGGCTCTACAAGCCTGTCGCTTTTATGCCGGAGCCAGACTGAGAATGGCTGAGATGGCTTTATTTGAATGTTCATTTCAACGAAATAAAACTAAAGCATCTTATTGTAACGACGAAATTTTTTTTTACTTGCATTTTTTTTTTAATTTGCAATTCTATTTTTACCTTTTATTTAATTAATATTAATTTAAACAAATAAATACTTAACACTTTCTGACACACGAACATCTGTTCCAAGGTAGACAACTTAATGTCTGTGTTCTGGGTAAGAGACGTCTGTTATAGACAAATATTTTTCTCATATATATAATACACCTAGACTCGAGGCGGGAATCGAACTCTCAACCCACAGAGCGGATGGCAGAGTCACTGCCTGTGCCAAAGAGCCAGTCAGTCAGTCAGAATTTTGCACATTATACAATATGATTTTACATACTGGGGAACACATATGACTATATTTATACGAATATGTCACGAATATGGAATATGGCACGAATATGGAATATGGCAGGAATATGGAATATGAATCATTTCGTTCTACCCACACAAGATGCTTAGGTATAACAAAATGATTCAGAATTTACTTCCTCTTCACGTTTGCTAGAAAAAAGGTTAATGTAACTAACGCGACAGAGTGATAAAAACGTTGTATTGCCAGTTTTTGTTCGGGTTCTTTAGACCGCAAATCACTTTTGGTGCGCGTGCTAGTTGTCCTTCGACCAAGTCCTTAAATTTATTCACCAATCCACTATCAATTTTGTGTTTTTCGGGTTCCGTAGTACTACAAGAAACCCTTATAATTTCGCTCTGTCCGTCTGTCCGTCTGTCTGCCCGTAAGGTGCCCCCCCCCTATCATAATAAATGCATTGTTGTTATCTCTACTCTTGACATATTTATTTAAATAAAGCGCATACATGTGTGTGTTTACTAAATTACAATAATTTATCATATTTAAAATGTATATTTTATAAAAATATTAGCATTCATACACCATCCTTTCTCTATATAATTTATAATTGTGAAAAAAAATATATTCCTCCATTTGCGCAATTTTCATATAATGGTAGAAAAAGTATTCACTTCACATGGTAATATATAGATAATAAATATATATTTATTAACAAGCTCTTTGAATATTCAAAATTTTTTCATTGTGCATTTACAATTGCATGCATTGTAAATAAACTGTGAAAAAGGCAAGTAATTCTA
The DNA here is from genome assembly GCA_024363005.1 of Charaxes varanes. Lineage (NCBI taxonomy): Eukaryota > Metazoa > Arthropoda > Insecta > Lepidoptera > Nymphalidae > Charaxes > Charaxes varanes. The sequence goes on along the minus strand of JANCMC010007202.1, from coordinate 11,201,865 downwards.
CTGAGGAGAATAACAAATCTTTAGATTCATTTTTACTATATTTGCATGTTACTGAATTGATTTAAGACATTGGAACAAAAGGAATATTATTTCAGAAAACAGCTTTTCCTAGTTTTGTAAAACTTTTCTATTCAAAAGCCTGATTATTATTCTCATAATATAGCAATTTTTTAAATAAATGACAAAGATTTTAAGATAAATATGTTCAAAATTTATGAATCCTGTATGCCATTATATATATATGTATGTCTTAAGTCAACTCAGTTGCATGCGAGCATAGTTGTCAAGTGAAATGCATTCATACATCCTAGTAACAAATTGCATCAGCATTGTTTGGAATGTTTTACGCCATGTCCTTGGCAAAGATTCAATGGATTACGTTAAAGAGGAATTTAATCATTTTACATTTTAAAATTTATTCGATTTCTGGGAGTTTTTAAAATTGCTTACAATACAACTTGTATAATTAGGTTAATTTTCAAAATTTAGATTTAGATAGATTAGAGAAAGTAATGGACTCCTGTTTTCATTCTTCTCCCATAGATTATTATTTATTCAGCTAAAAATAAATCCAAAGTAAAATATTCATGGAATGGACGATTGCTGTTTGACTTCTGCCTTTCTAAGGATTTACTGTAGATAATTGGAACCTCATGTTTAAATATAAAACAAAGTCGTGTTCGTTCAAACACTTTTAGCTGGAGATGTGCTGGACCGGTTTTAATGATTTTTGACTTTTTGGATGTGTCTCAGTCCCTAATAGCAGAATAACTATAATATTAAAAATATTGGAAATGTTCCTGCGTTTCATCACGGGACCGTTAGCGGAAACAGAAGCGGGAACGGGAGAGGAAAGAGAAAGGGAATGGGAACGGAATCGGGGATAATATTATAGGATAATAGAATGGAGTACAAAGTAAGTAGCTCAAAGTTGGGGCAGGACAGCGTCTGCCGTGTCCTCTGGTAGGTAAATAAATTTCAAAATAATGATTATTCCTACATCTGTATGAAAATGAAAAATATTATAAGCATCTAGTTAAAAAACGTCATTGTTGTACATTGTTTATATATGTGTACGTAAAAATTGCCGTGAAAAAAAAATGGTGGGGTACACTTTCAAATCTTCAAATATTTTAAAATCTACCACTGAGTCGGTAGGATCCATACTTCCATATAACATTACTTTCACAGCGTCTGTTACGTTTTCACTCCTAAACCGCTAAACCAATTTTAATGTAATTTCGGCATAGATATAGATTAGAATTTTTTTTTTATTTTTTTATAAAGAATATTAGGAATACTTCTTAAGTATGTCTAATATTCCTTTTTCCCCTCCTACTAAGCTTAAATTAAAAGCTTGTATTAGGAGTAGAGTGCGACAATACTCCAACGACGAGGAATTTATTATGAATCATTTAATCTTATTTATACTTGATTAATTGGAGTAATTATTCTATTTTTACCTTTTTATGGGTCAGCAATTCATCTGCGAGCATTTTGGTGATTCAGATGTCTAGGTACGTCGATAGTCACTTAGGTGATGAACCGTCTGCTAAATATAAGATAAAAAAGAAACATAAATATAATATAGAACATAATTCTATTCCCAGCTATAACCTAACGAGTTTAGCCACTCTCCTGTATCAGGAGATTCACACTATATGATTACCTCGATCTCCAAGAAAGTGATAGTTAATAAAAATATTAGTAGTGATACATCATGGGGGGATTACTGGTAAGCTATCATACCTCGCCCATAACTAATACTTTTCCCCGCACGTCCTGATAACGTTAAACCTTATTTATTAAGGGGATAGTTGTGCCGATTATTTCTCTAGCGATACATTGTGACGGTATGGCACTCACAGATAGAATATTGATGGCGATTTTTATATATATAGCTGGGTAATTCTTTCTAGCTTCTGCAGTTTAGCGGTCGAGATTTCATTCAAACTGTATATGATTAAGCAACCTCTAAAAATATACTACATAGTAATAATTTAGCAAGTTGCAAAGGTACCGCACACAATTATCACGACGCAAACAATAATGTTCATGAGCAACGGTTATTTGACTCTTTACAGACGACTCATGCCATAGAAATACCATCGCGTTACATAGTACAGCAACAACACCATGATCTCATCACTTGCCTCAGTAAATTTAGCTTTAAAGAATATATCACCGTACTACATTATATAGTCATTTTAAAAACAATATCGACACTCAGAAGTGCTTATATGAGTCAAACAAATGAGTTGAATAAGTAAATATTGACTTTCACTAAAGTAATGTTTATGTTAATTTTATTAAACCTATTTATTCCACTGATAGGAATTAAACATATTCCATAATTAATATAAACCTTCTGTACTTCCAGGTACACTTATACTTCTCAGCGCTGCCTGAAGATAAAGTACCGTACGTTAACAGTATTGGTGAGAGGTACCGGCTCAAACAGTTGTTGCAGCAGTTACCTCCACAGGATAATGAGGTACGCACGTACTATATACAACTGAAGATAAAAAGGCCAATTTGTGACGTCATGACGAAGTGTGGACATGTCTCTGTCCCTTGTGGCATGCCACAAGGTTCAATCTTAGGTCCTTTCTTTTTTTGGGTATACATAAATGATACCTATGATGATATTAGGTATATGACAAGTACACTCTGTTCATAGAATTATTACCTATATCTAACTAATTTACTTGGCATTTCCTAGGACGCTCGTTTAAATAAAAACGCAAAATGTATCTGTCATATTATAAGCTTCAATTAATCTTCTACAAACTCTTGCTTAGGTTACAGTGTCTCAAGTGAGTACCTAAACTTCCAGGTCCGATACTGCCACGCGCTGTCTGACGAGGAACGCAAGGAGCTACGGCTGTTCAGCGCACAACGCAAGCGGAAGGCGCTCGGCAGAGGACAGGCGAGGCAGCTGCATGCACCAGCTCCGTGTGATCGGGTACGTACCCAATGATATTTTAAAGCAAATAATATATTATGTAAGCTGGTTATGTAGAATATAAGAAAATTGGTGAGGTGAGGTGAGGTCATGCAAGAAATGTCATTAATAAAATATTTAATACACTATTTTCCACAAGATAGTAAATCCGCTGTTTACTAGACGCTTCAAACTCCACACTAACTATTTCCTGTATAGTAAAGTAGCCTTCACAGACCCGGTTGGTAAAGCTGCGATCAAGATTATAATTTGTTTTTATTATAATGTTCGAGCAGAACATCGTCTGTTAGTAAAAAGATAACAAGTTATTAATTTTGTGAATCGCCTCATAGATAACTTTTTAATCACAAATTTCCGCATCCTGAAATTCCGCAAAGAAAATTTAATGAACTTCCTTGTACGATAAAAAGCAATTAGAAATGGTTTTCCTTCGTCGTGATTACTCCGAAGGCTCCACGAAGAATGTCAGCAATCTCATTTTACGTGGTGGCGGTAATTAAAATAATTTCAAAACCCTAATGGATGTCCGCATAGCTGTTTGTTGGGTAACAGCTCAGTTACGATTTCCTGGTCGGTGCTTCACAGAGAATCGTGAACTTACTTCCAGACCTCATATCCAGTTATCGTCTGACAACACTTTTTATTTATACGTTTAGCACATATGTATTTGGTAACAAGTAACAACGTGTCCGAGAACTTTCACTAGCATTGCGAAAATAGTCACAAAAATGCATCGGTTTTTTATTGACAAAAATCATAGCAAACTGACTTGTATTCCCTATTAGATATCTTAAACGAAAAAATTACCAATTCGCCAGCAGCATGTTACAATTGTGACAACATCAATGGAAATTTATACTACAAAATTAAACCGCAAAATCTTGCAAAGGAACTTGACTTTTCTTGCTTTCACTTGATTTCCGTAGAGTTATGTCTATTAATTACATACTATGTTAGTTAAATTTAAATATGGTTATAATTTCATCGGACATGATAATACAAATAAACTATTATACGAACGACAGCGTATGTATCACCGGTGACATTTAGAATGGACCGCACAAAACAATATCCCAAATGTCAGATAACGGATGGCTGCGAGGGTCCCATGATTTATTGGGAGCGGAATTAAAATGTTGCGCAGTACAAGTACAGGGAAGGGCACGTTCATAGAAGGAGCGAGTATAATATTCAAGCCAGCTTTAGAAACAAAAAAAAAAATTTAAGTGGCAAACTATTTGATAGCAAACAGACAGGTACAGAATTAAAAAGAAACAATAAACAAACAAGCATATGCGTAATTATAAACAGCAACCATAGATTCTTTGCAAATATACTATAATTTCTTTTCTCTTAGCAAGAATACGTACGTAAATAGTTTTTCCGTAGTTGTTTGTAAGGTGGAGATGCATTGGGATTGTATTCGCATTGGAGTAGACCTCGAACGAGCGGGAGAGATGCCTTGAAGTGTAAAAAGATAGCAGAAACGAAGTTTCTACGCATTGACGCTATCTTCATTGCATATTCATAAAAGCAAACTCTCACCTTCCGATAAACAACTATCGGCAAAAGCTGCCGACCCCGAGCGATAGCGCCTAGACCACACTTAAGATCCTTTTTGACACATTTCTATACCAACTTTGAGAAAGTACAATTCTATAAATTGTTTTTAAGCCTTTTAAAGGTTTAAAAACTTATTCTGACCACCGCAGAATAAAATTTGTAAAAATCGCTTATCCAATGAATATTCGACAATGAGTCCACATCCTTATCCGCGCAGACAAATCTCAAGGTGTTAAGAGACCTTATCAGATGAATTGCCGGATTAAATGGAACTCAACACTGCGCCTAAATTAAGTAATTTTTTCACTTCGTTCAGACAATTACTTACAGGGTTTACAGTTCATATGAAGAAAACAACGAACTCACGAAACAATAAGAAACAAATAGAAGCTGAAGCTCTATTATAGCTTTAATGAAGATACAATCGCAACGAATGCTGAGAACACCGATAGATTTTAATATTTATTCTGGTATTCGGCAAGAGTCCTCTTGTACTGGCTGTATTGGACCGGGGTAAACGAAAGTATTTCCCAGAGATCAAAAAAGAAAAAGAATGCGTATTGCATTTTCGACAGTTACAAGTGACTTTTTTTTTAAGAAAGTTCTCGTCTAGATTTAGCAATGAGACCAAACCTTATTTATAATTTACTCTTTTAAATTTTACTTGTAAACAGTGTTGGGTCGTCAAACAAAATGAAACAAATTAGTCTATAGAGATAAACACAAGTTGGACAATAAAAGCAATAAACCTTTAAGATCCCAAAGCGAAAAATTTTTACATTTTAATTCGTAAAGATGCAAATGAATTAGATTCGACGCGCCCCTCACTTACATCTTAATGGAAAGTAATTATATCATCTTAAAAAAAAGAAATAGCACTTAGCATACGACAAAATAGTCTTACAAAGGATAACATATCACTTGACGAAGTATAATATTGAAAGGTGAAATTACTTTTCTAGTCAAGCAGCTCAACAATCTATTTAATAATAGTGGATATAAAAATAAATTTCAGATATGCCTATTCATTACTATTCTCGCGGTCTCATGTGTTAACTTATTTTAAAATGTTGATACAATCATCGGTTAATTTGCAGAAATCCATGATAAATAGAAAAACAAAATTACTTTGCATAAATTCGCAAAGGTTATTATTCTATAATATTCACTGATTTGTGCAAAGTAGTTAGTTGTCGCTGCTTTTTAAAAGATTTTGTGCATGGCCATGGCCATGGCCAAACAACTTAGTTTAGTCCGCCCAAAAATACCCGTGAAATAAGCTACTACTGCGACTGTTAGTTTAAAGCATCGATAGCTCAATAGTAAAAACCTAAGGGTTTTATATGTATAGCTATCAAGGGTTTAGACAAAAGTTACGTACGAAAAGTATTTTATTAAAATTGATGTCAGTAGTAAGTCAGTCGTGTCTCTGCGCACACAAAATACACCAAAAGTCGCTCAAAAGCATGAAGTCGACGCAGCAGTCTCAATTCTCTTTAATTGGCGAAGTTTTCTTTAAAACAAACGGTAATTTTTAACGACCGGCCGTTGAACAAATCACACTTTTGCAACGTTCGAATTATTCTTTTAACGAGAGCTTTTATTTCTGCCATTTTGAACGTTAATGCTTTATTTCTCATTTTCATTATACTGTTATCTTAATTACGGTTCGAAGTAAAAATGTTAAGGGCTTATTTCAATGATAAAGATCGTATAGGAAAAGTCGTTGAAAATCTGACATACACTACTTTTTATATGACTAATAAAAATAAAAGCAATACAAAACTCTAACAACTAAATAAAACTACTACTAAGTGTGGATAAGCTATCAGATAGTTTATCAAATGGCGAGAAGTAGTTACGAAAAGCGAAGCCAAAAACACATACAGTTGAAACTACCATCTGCAACGTGTTGTAATTAAATTTCAAAAGAGATGAAAATATCATCTCTGCATATAATTAAACAAATAAATTCTTCTAAGCAGTACCGTAATTATTTTTCTACAGAGAGTCGGTGAATTTAAATGTCCCTTTTCGAAAAATCTTTACCCGCCTTAGAAGATTCCCCCACTTGGTAAATACATACATTCTGATGATTATCCTTCAAATTTCCAAAATAAATCTTCTCCGACGAAAGTTAAATAATTTTCCGGATGGGAGAATCCGCGACAGTACGTTTATGATTGCCGATATAATTGCGAGCTCTGCTGCGGAATTAGCGCTTAATGTAGCAGAACGCCTCCTTTGGGGGGAACATCACCGACTGTGGTTTAAGGAACTCTTTAAATTTCTTCAAATTGCGCGACCCCGTTGTTCGCGTACGTCACGTTAAAATTATCATGAAAACGATGCCTGTAAAACTAATTTAATTGACACTTCTGCTTGTATGTTTCTATTATCATTATATTATTATTTAAGGTAGAGTGAATGAATGCAACAATGCAAATGCGGAATAAATTAGTAAGTTTGAAATGATTATGAGTATTTTTTAAAACAGTAATCTTACTTTTTTTTTAATGTGACCTTAAATATGATGTTTTTAAGAATATTTAAATTATTTTAAATATACCCATCAATATTAAACCAAGGAGTGTCTCAATTCAGCCCTCTACTTCTTAGGCTTAGTCCAAATCCAATAAATAAACCTAAAACTTGACTTAAATTTACAATAAAACTAAAAAAACAATGTGAACAAATATCAGCTAGTGTTGAGCGTTGGGTCCGCTAATTTTCTCGTCAGAACGTTCACATCTCGTAAGACAATGGAACCGGTGCACCATTAAATCTGAAGTGTTCTCTTTTGGTCACGGACCACTGGCTTTTAATGGACCCTTCGGACGACTACCTCCAACAAAAGAACGGAAAACTCAACCCACAACTCATGCCACACACAAATATAAATACAACGTAAAATGTACTGCCTTGTAAACATTTAAAAATTAGGGTAACTGACTTTTAGCAAAATAATTAGAGTTCCCCGAAGAAATCAAACCTTTCTCGAATTACTTTCCGGTTAGCTCGTCTATTAGAATTCGCTTTCAGCAACAAAACCGTCTTTGTGTTACCAATCTAACTCAAATTATACCAATGAGGTATATAAATTCATTAAAATTTACTAAGCACTTTCAGAAAAGCTCGCGGGTAACATCGAATGAGATCTCAAAGACCTGCAAAGAGTAGAAACAGTAAGCATGAGTGTGTCAACCTCATATTTTAAAACATCATCTCCCCTCGTACGGTCCATTACCCGCAACGAAACAGACTCAGATGGGGAGCTACACATACACAGTTACAGGTGTTTCTTATCATTATGTTTATTAACTCTGTTGACACTGTGGATTATTTATTACCTACTTTGTATGTTCTATGTAAGTATGGTCCCACTCTATGCTAAGCAATCACTGTAGCTAATAGACTTGCAAATACCACGTGCAATAGCTTTACCCTGACCCCTCTCAAAAAATCAGTGCACAGTATTTCTTTTGAAATAAATTAAAAATAGTTAAATAAATTACAGGAATATAATCTCGCATGTCAACTATATTACAAGCGCATTAAAATAAATTAATCACCCTACTTGTATCATAGTTGCCTAAAAACTAAATGCCAAAAACAACTATATTAGGTTTAGGAAACATTAAGCCATTACTTAAGTATGTTTTTCATGAATTTCGATAAAATAATGCCGGATTATATCAAAAATGTAGCACTTGGCTAATAAAAATGTAATTTTATTTTTTTCTATATAACAAGGAGCAAACGAGCAGACGGTACTCTTAAGTGACTAAAATTAACGCAGTTTTACGGCCTTACAATAAAATGATTATTGATGCCATATCAAACTTAAGGTTTAGGACCATAAAGACTTGTGTAGTATATAATATATCGCCCCATAGCTTATATTAGCAGACCACATGCCACCACATGGGTAATTTATAAGGGCACTTATGGTGGAAATGCCCCATTACTTTACCATACAGTCACCGCTTCGCACTTTACTAGCTCTCATAAACTCGTATTATTAATCATTCACTGATTAATTATATCCACATACCACTGAAATTTTAACACAATATAAGTTGTACTAAGATGTAATAATAATTTGAAGATGTTTTTTTAAAACAAGCTTTTAATAAAAAAAGTGGACTAAAAGACTACGAAAAAAATAAATTTTTAAGTGTCATTTTTTAGGGATCCGTAGTCCTACTAAGAACCCTTATAGTTTCTCTCTATCCGACCGTCTGTCTATGTACGCGTGTTCTGACACGCTCTTGGCCCTTTTTTCATATATACGAGTATGTAAAACTTTCAGCTACTGGTGTTACACTCTCCGCTATTTGGGTTTAATGTAGAGAATATGTATTTTTTAATTTTTATTCTATTTTTCGACTTTTTAGCATTAAAACTTATATAATATGTCAGCTCCGACGAACCACTGGAGTTCACTTGATTTTTCTTTTCATAATTTTTCATGTCCAGAGCTTAAATATGAAACTCGATTCAAGATTCAAAGATGAACAAACCGATACCTCTCACATAAAGTGTTGTAACTACAAATTCACAACTTAACAGTAGAGCCTTATAAACATGTAAATTGAAGGAAAATCGTCATTATGTAACACGTTTGTGTACACAATAATATATTCAGTAATGACCATTACATTATTGTATACAAAAATATATTAATTACGATTTACCTATTTGTAACGCTCTACTGTAAAGCTGGGAATTTGTGGTTACGACAACTTACGTGAGGCATCGAAATATCTATAAAGTCTCAAAATTATTTTATTATTTCATGCATACGTTAGTTTTCAAGTCAATCAAAAACATATCGCAAAAACAAGAATAATCGAGGCCTGCTTACGAGTATATAAACTTTTCCTTTAAAAATTTACAGCACCTGCCTTACAAAAACGTTTTAACTCTTCACAATGTTCCGCAGTGAGATATTGGCAAACTTTCAGCGCCATCTGTTGGCACTCTTTTGATTTATAGTCACAAGTAATAAACGCACGTCGCCGCCAGATGGCGTTATGAATTGTTTATTACAACCGGAGAGATTTATTACCAGAGGGGAATGTAAAAGACGATTTAACAAGTATTTTATTGTTTTCCCCGATTTCTTGTTCTTGTTGTCCGATCTCTCGTTTCCTTGCTTATTATATACTTGTTGTTACCCGCGTCTTCAGCGTTTTATAGAATAATTTTGTTCTTTTTGATGATTTCAGATTTTTGTGGACCCCTATTTATTATGCTAAAAGTATATAAAATATCCTTATATGGCATTGTCTGTAAAGACTAGGTTAAACAAACAACTTTAGGACGGTGATCCAAAGTTTTTGTCAGCTAAGTCTGCTATGACTATCCAGGCAAGACGGTCCACCGAATCTATAACTTGGAGTAGATATTTTACAGACCCATCCTAGAATTAGCAGCAATTCTCCATGGATGACCAAACAGAAGATCCATACAACTGGGGATGTGTCCATTGATGTCAAGTACCCGTGTAGCTTCGTGTACCAGCTGGATACGGTTTAGAGATAAAGCATAAGTGCCTCTCTCCCAGCGTGATCATTTTTCTGGAACGCTCGTCATGGTGAGCGTTAAAATAACCCAGAAAAACTAGTTGGGACAAGGGATACCTTTGTTGGTCAATATCCGCCGTGGCGCTGAGATATTTAAATAGTATAGATGTCTCCCGATTTCCACAGTGCGAGCGGTAGGCACAAGCATAGATAATTTTTTTAGACCTGTGTCCACTAAACACCACAGAACAAAAAAGTTTGGTACCTCCAAGTTACAGAGACGCTGGCAGCAGATGTCTTGGCGGGCGAACGAACAGACGCCTGCATGGGTCTTAAATATTCCAAGGAATACCCAGGATATTGTAAGTACCATACATCTGCTGCCCACCCAATTTGCGTCTCTGTAAAAATGAGAGCAACTGCGGTTTTAAAAGTGCGGTTTCTCAATGTCTCAAATTTCGAAGTTCGAAGAGATTTGCGTGCAAACCTCGGATATTTAGGAAATTTGTATTGTTTAATAATACAGGCAGACAGCGCTCTGAATCGAGTAATAACACCCGCACTTAGGTCAAACAACTTATAAACTAGTTATATATTTATTTCATTGTAGGATTAGTACAATGAATAAGGAAACCTGTAAGATAGTTAGTTTTAATTGTAAATCTCTAAAGAGATCGATAGACGGTGTTAGGGACATTTGTCTGTATGCGGATGTAATATTACTACAGGAGACCTGGCTGTTAGAGTATGATCTACCTATTCTCGGAACTATTAATAACAACTTTGAATATACAGGGAAATCGGCAGTAGATTTATCTGATGGATTATTAAAGGGTAGACCGTACGGAGGGGTAGCTATTTTGTGGAAAAGGGGAATTTTTAGGGCGGTATCTGTCATAAAATGTGATAGTGTAAGATTATGTGCTATTAAGGCCACATTGTCAAATAATCGAACTATTATTATATTTAGTATTTACATGCCGACGGATAGTAGTGACAACATGACTGAATTTACAGACTGTCTGAGTCAAATTAAGGCAATAATAGAAAATAATGATGTTGAGGCTGTTTACATGCTGGGTGACTTTAATTCTCATCCACATAAATGCACTGTCGATCTTTAAGATTTACGGGATTGAGTGTTTTTTTGCAAAAAAACACTAAAATTTCGGTCCTTATTTTGGTACCTGAATAATGTAAACAAGAAAATTTAGTTTATTAATGTTTACAATTATTGTTAAAAAACAGTCGATTATGGCGCAATGCCAAGAGCTGAGCAACTCGGAGAGATCCCAAGACAGCCCATCTGACGTGAGCTGAATGTGATGAGACAAACATACATACATATGTATACATAAAATATGTATGTACATATGTATATAAAAGCTATAGGTAAACTATCAGGAAATCTCGAAAACCTCGGGACGTACAAAGATGAAAGGCAAGGAAGGATTTTTCGATAGAGCTAGATTAATGAAGTCTAAGGGATTCCGCAAGTTTTATTTCCTACGGACCAAGTCGCGGGAAACAGCTAGTTAGTATATACGTCTGTAATTCATAAATAACTGCCGTTAACTTTTTTCTGTTTCGCACAATTTTTTGCTTTATGTAAGCTTTTTTTAATCTATTCTTGCATATTTATTCCAGATGGATCAATTTTGGCGAAACACTCACTGGCGTATAGCTAATGTAATAAGCAACAATATGTCTCTGTATATTTAAAAATAATTAATTAAGTTTTCCATCCTAAGAAATTAAGACCCTCGTAACTATTTCTCTGTATTACAAGGAACCTTTATAATTTCGCTCTGACCGTACGTCTGTCCGTCTGTCTGCTCGTAAGGTGGTCTCCCCCTATTTCCAAACTATTAGGCGCAGAGATTTGAAATTTTCCATGTTGATAGAACATGCTAAAAACTCATTAGGGAAATTATTTTGAACGAAATCGCCAAGAACTTTTAAAGTTATTTAACAAATAGTTTATAAAATATTAGCTACCCGCTGTGGCTTCACAAGAGTGTTACTGAAATATATATTCACCGAAATAGAAAGTAGCCTATAGTACTCAACCATCCTTACAGTAAAATAATTTTCAAAACCAGTTCAGTAGATCCAATAGGGAACCCCCTTACGTCTAACAAACTTTATATCTCTATTAATATAGAGATATATTAGTATAGATTAGTACTTTCTGTGTGTATTAATATGAAACATGTTATGTTATTGTTATTTTTGTTGTTTTACATGTAAGCAAAACCTCAAAAAATATACTTTAATGCCTAAAAAAAACCTAAAGGTGCTTTTTTAATTATGTGAACTAATCGTTTGCCCCTTGTTATATAAAAAACCCTTGGTCAATACTATAAATTTTCTTTTATTTTTACTTTTTAATTTCGTGGAGTTAAAAGAATCGTGTGTAGTTAGCCCTATGTCCTAAAGCGCCCAAGTCACGGATGAATTAGGGAGATGACAATTTAGACAAGGGATAAATTGTGAACAATTAGGTGATCCTGTGGTTTTGACTTTTTGTGGATTATCATTTTATTCCCAAAATAGATCGTTTGATTATAAATAAATACATATATTTAGGACTATATGACACACGGACGTCTGTTCCTAAGGTAGACAACTTGACGCCTGTATTATAGGTAAGAGACGTCTTTTATACACAAATATATTTTTTGTAGAAATATATAAATACATACATATAGATAATACAACCAGACTCGAAGCTGGAATCGAACCCAGGTCACTTTATGTAGGTATATTTTACCACCTTGAGGAGGTCGTGGCCTAATCAGCGGTCGGCATTTGAGTCGATCACTAAGTTAAGTTGCTCTGGCTGCAACCGGGTTGTGCCCAAATAAATAAAATAGGTAGAATAATTTCATTGTCCGAAACTTGACTTGGTCGGAATTTCCACACCCTCTCCCTTCCTTGAGGGAAGTTTATATACCGATGAGCATACGTATATTAAAGTAGCCTCAACCTGCGAGTTCGTCTGCACTGTTTTTCCGAATTTCGCATAAAGTTGAAATCCCTATTTCACCCCTTTTAAATTTTATTTTCGCGTCAAAAAAGTAGCGTATGTTTTCCTCCCAAAGTCCAGGTTATATCTATAACGAAATTTGTCAGAATTGGTTCAGCGGTTTAGAAGTGAAAACGTAACGGACAGAGATAACTTCACTCGTATAATATTTCTAGCGGACCCGGCAGACGCTGTCCTGCCCAAATGTAGGGTTACATACTACATTCTATTATCCTATAATATTGTACCCGTTTCCGTTTCCTTTCCCATTCCATAATGGTTCACCATTTTGGCGTTAATGGCTTAAACATAAAAGATATATGCTGTCGCGAGCTTTTTTGTAGAACTATTTAAGATAAACATTTCCTTCATACACCATACACGTGTAACTCTAACAGTTTTTGCAGCGCACGCCAGAATAGTTCGCAGATAGTAGAATTTTCTCCTACATACCTGACTAACATTTATCGTATATTTTCGACAATACACACGATATCTTTATAATTTATAGCCTATGTGTTATCCTGATGTATGAACTATATTATTGTAACGTTTTGTTAAAATCCATTCAGTAGTTTTTCCGTGAAAGAGCGTCAAACATACATCCAGACATCCATGTGTAAAAACTTTCGCGTTTATAATATTAGTAGGGTAGTAAGATTTATCTCTATAGGCTTTCCATTGAATATGTTGGAACCTCCGATAGATTATACTTTCCACAGTTAAGTTTAGAGCGCTTCAGGGGTCATATAGGGCGTGGTTGACAGGAATGATCAAACGTGCGTTCCCTTTGACATCCGCATTATACGTTAAGGGAACACACACGCTGTTAGGCTTTTAGCGGCTTGAATAGCTCTTTGCAAGGAATGACATCAAATGGAGGGTGCTTAAAACCGCGTGCAGTCATGACACAAAAGTCAAAGTCAATTTTTCTTTTAAGAGTTCCGTACCTCCGGAACTCTTAAAGGATCACTTCGTTGTATGGCTGTCAATGTTAAGGCCCTTTTTCTCAGGAATGTATAGAGCTATATAAAGTTGAAATATAACAAAAACTGAAATCTGCGTTCTCTTGAAGCTATAAAAAATGAACCCTTTAAGCGTAAGCCATCAAAGATACCAATCATACCTTTTAGCAATAATAGAAACAGTAATGCTTGTTTCACCTAAATATAAAATAACTCTATAGTGATCTAGGGGAATACTATTCCCCTATAAACAGATCCAGAACTCATATTCAACAGAAGACAAGAAGAAGGGAAAACCTGCCGCTTCCAACGTACCATGTTCCAAGTAAGCAATTGGAAGTAAATCAACTCCCGGTGGTGTTAGCATCCAATCAGCGTTTAGCAAATGTTATGGTAATTACAAATTAACTGCTTACAAAAGATAGGCCAAGCATCAACAATATAGAAATAAAATTAGAGGTAGCGTCACGCTTGTAGCTGAATTGGGCCGGCGAGTCCGAATACCAGGACCTCTTTCTCACATGAGATCGGCCTGAAGTGGCGGCAATGCTGTCACGTCTAGTGATGGTGTTGTTGTCGCGTTTCGTTCGGTTTGTGAGACTTCCCGGTGTGCAGTAACTCATATGGCTTAAGCGTTAATCCAATTAAATCATAAGCTATTAGGATAACAGCTTATGATTTAATTGGGCTAAAACTTGCAGTACGTAGTCACTATTCCCAGGAAATATTCAGGTAATCGTAATATTTTAACATTAGGTAGAAATAAACTTGTATGAACCTCAAGCGGATAAATCATAATTCTTTTAAAGCTGTATGTCAAATTAGCCCCTTCTTGTCAATTTTTGCTATAATTTTGTATATAAGATTTATAAAATACGTCTACGTTTTCCTTGAGACCTTCAAGAAAAGAGAATACTCATTCCTCAAAGGCCGGCAACGCATCTGCGAGCCCTTTGGTATTGCAGTTGTCCATGGGTATCGTAAATTCCTCAGATGAATGAATGAATGATTGAATGAATGAATGATTGAATAAATGAATGAATGAATGAATAGTCTTTATTGTGCACAAAAAATGATTATACAGTAAACGCATAGTGGAGAACAGTACAATCAGGCGGCCTTATCGCTTACTTTTAAATGGAGAAAAGAAGAAATCGGAGAAGTAGGCAGTGAACAATAATATTATAGATAATATGAACCGCCCGACCGTTTGCCCCTAGTTTAAAAAAAAAGTACTCTTATTTATGTATCGTTTAAACAACATTAAAACGTGTACTCGATAGCTTTACGGCAGATGGACGGAGTGTTAGCAGCTTAGAACACCTTAAAATAAGCTCAAGTTAAGTTATAACATGAATATAAGGCCTATCTCAAAGTATTTATAAGTTAGGAGGCCTAAATGTTCTTTAGTATTTTACTGCCAAACTGTTAATAAACACGATACTTCGTTAAATTCTCAGTAAACTTGCAAAGTATGGGGAAAATGTGTATGTATTTACATCATTCTACAAAAAAGTATTTGTGTATAACAGGCGTCTGTTGCCTATAACACAGGCATTAAGCTGTCTACCTTAGGACTGTGTCCGTGTGTCATATAGTCCTACATATATTTATTTATTATTTATTTATTAATGTTTGACATGTCTTCCGAAACACAGAGGAGGTCAGATATTTGTAAACCAGAGTCAGAATGGGTCACCCATCTATCACTCAGCCGTTGTAAGAACTGCTTAACCTGGCGATCGACTCAAATGCCGGCTACTGATTAAACTACGGCCTCATAGAACAATTCACTTTTTTATTCTTTTCTTTTGATCGTGGAAGGCACTTGAAGAGTTGTATAAGATACATATAATTTAAGGAATATTACAGATATGAAAAAGGATTCCCCTTTTCATATCTGTAATATTTATTATTCCAGCTTAGTTGAAGGGGAAAAGGCTTGCGCTAGGAGTTGGTGCCAATGCCCCAGCGGCAACGGGGTTTGAACCCGGTACCTTGTATATTTCGGTCCATCCCTTCTACCGTGGAGCTATTGACTAAATATAGACTAAAGTGATATTGTTATTATGCCGGAGCCAGACATAGCTTCATTTGAATAATCATTTCTATGATCATGTAGCGTGGCCAGGAACTTTGTATAACTGCACAAAGTTTTGTAGAACTTCGTGGACTCCAAGGACAGACATGTACAAACACTTTAAGCTATGTCTTGCTCAGGTATCCTTAGCAATCTCTGTTCCAAATCTCGTTATATCCTACCTCAGCTATTTATTTTTTTTTTTTTTTAATATATAGGACTATATGACACACGGACGTCTGTTCCTAAGGTAGACAACTTAATGCCTGTGTTATAGGTAGGTTTGAACACCAGCTCTATTTCATTGGGATTGAGAGGCTCCCCTTCTCCCTCAGTGTCCATTGAGTTTTCACCTTCAGTTCTATAATAATATTGGAATCAAAATTAATCTAACTTAATTAAACATTACCTTTAAAATCAAATTTAATTATATCTTAATATTAGCGGACATTGTCTTGTCTGAGTTTTGGCTGGTCAGCTGTCAGCCAATTAACTAAACTCCTTAATTTCTTACACAACACATGACACAGACCAAATGCTTTATGAAATAATAATGTTACATGGCATGTCTGTCAAAAGATCTAGAAAAAATATCATCTATTTAAAGTATTAATTAATATGTAGTAGTAACCGAATGAACATTTATTTGAATTTTTTAATAATTCCTACACATATTCCCTTGTTTTTTTGCTTTTAAACCTTCCTTGAAATAATGAGAATGAAGCAAAACAAACAGAATTCAACTCTGTCCAGCTATTTTTCAGCTTTAGCGTGACTAATGAACAACTATTGATTTTTATAGATAAAGGTAACTAGAACTTTTTGAGACAAGGGGTTACTTATAATTTATAAAATGGACTAATATTAAATAGTACACAATGGCAGGACACTAACAGGATCAAAGTATGTGCTGCAGAAAACCCTGAGAGTCTGAAGCCAAAATTCAATTTGAGGTGTTGTGCCATGTTAGTTTTAAGGTAACAGTTCATGAGTGAAGCTGAGATAGGAGATCAGATACAAGACAGTGTTCATACATAGTGATTATTGCAGTCTCTTGTATCAATCTCTTGCCTCTGTTGTGCTTGCTAACTGCTAGCTTAAGCGTTTTTAGAGGAAGGAACATTCAGCAGTTTTTATAGCAATACCAGTGAGATAGCACTTTATCGTCAGTGACAATTTTATAAGTTACATTTATTTGCTTTTTAATTCTAGTTTACTATTTAGTTTTGAGTGCAGATGGCGCTGTTTTCTACCGTTTCTCCCAACGCGCCACCTCAAATGATTGATCCTATGTACCTTACTGTTAACGTCTTATTAGAATAGAATAGAGCAAACATTTATTGCACAAATAAAAACACTAAAAGTTACAGATTTGAGAATAAGAAAAGTGCAAGGTAACTCTTCCAGGCAACTCTTCTAGTTGTATAAAAAACGAATTAATAGAATAAAGGTAGGCAGTGTACAATAATATACGTAAGTCAAATTAAATAAATAAATACAATAATAAATATGAGTAAGATAATATTAAAAATAAATAATATCTATACTATTATAGTATATTCATACGTAAAGCAACAACTTTCGGAAATTGCGCCAACGGAGGAGTGTGAAATTTGGCACATTTATAGTTCATATAGATAATTGTGTGCGAATGAAAATTACAACACATTATTTTTATAGGTTATAAATGTACAAAATATTATTTATATATTAATACGTGAAGCGAAAACTTTCGGTACCATTTTGAGAAAATTGCTCGGACAGAGAAGAATGAAATTTGGCAAGATTGTAGTTCATATTGAGGAAGGATTTTTCTATAACATGTAGTTATGTATGTAAAAATAACCACACGCACACCAATGCCAAACGATTTCCAACATTTACACACACATGTATTGGATGATGTGAGGAGGTCGTGGCCTAATCAGTGGTCGGCATTTGAGTCGATCGCTAAGTTAAGTTACTCTGCCTGCGACCGGGTGATAGATGGGTGACCCATTATAGCACTGGTTTATATATGATATTCGACCAGTAAATTTAAAACATGACCTGCCTTTGAATATAGTCGGAGACTTTTAGTCGTGTCTGGTTAGAAGAATAAAGACTGGCCTATATTTCACGATACAGACACTCAAATTAGGATAAATCCATCTAAATATGGTCGGATCGTTGCCCCTTACTCTCGGGGTGTCCTTATCTCGAACTTTTAATGGCTTTGACACGTAGCCTATAAGTTGCCATTAAAAAGTTTGTGATGTAAACTTTTTGCTACACGCACTTGATAACATGTGGACGAACATACGAGATTTTATTGTTAACTTTAAAGCTAAATCATCATTCTCAACCTATGCTGACCCACTATATGGTATTAATTTCTAAATAACGATGATAATGAAGCAATATATTCATAACAGAATTTTCACAAGTTCAGTCTTGCGGCGAACGTCGAAGGTTAGCACAGTCTCTACTAACAATTTAGAATAGTACCTATTTATACAATTATGTATTTATACAATAAACAATATTACATACTCATACTTGCAATTATATTCTCCATATAGCAACAAAAATATTTGTAAAGCAAAGTCATGTAGTAATTGCTATATGGGAAAAGTGACCCAATAGCTATAGCGAATATATTTAGGGATCAGTTATCTCCTCCTAAAATCTCTCCTTTGGAGCAGTCTAAGACTAACTGGAATAACTAATTTCACTCCTATAGGTATTAAAAGCGCGATTAAATCCATTTCTGGAGTGAAATCACCTTCGGGTCATGATGGCCTCGGTGTTGAGCACTTGCGATATGCAGGTTACCATATGCCTAGAGTACTAGCAATTTTCTAGTCGTTGTGTATCAGTCAAATAAAACTGGTGATTGATAAATTGATTGGTATGACAGACATAAAGCTTCTTAAATTTTACACAAGATATGTGTACAATTTAACAAGCTAGTGTAGTAAACTTATAGAAAAAAATATTGCACACTTTTTCTAGTATATATAAATGAATCCCTATTTCCCTTGGTCAATGGACCGATATCTTTTTAGTGTTGTCAAAATTGTATTCTTATGAAAAAAAAATTAGAAAATGTCGTGGAAAATTAGAAAATTTAAGAATACTTAACCACCATTAAATAAATGGAACGGGAAAGTGAACGAGAATAAAATAATAAAAAACGAGAATAGTACTAAAGGTTAATAGATTGTAGTAAATAGTAAGTAACCCAACGTTCGGGTAACACAACGTCTGCCGTGTCCGCTAACTATTAATACATATATAACTCCTCTATCCTTACAGCCATATCCCACAGGAGCGCCGTGACCCAGTACAGTCCTGGTGATACTCCGCACAGCAGTTGCAGCCGTTTCTCTTGGCTGCGTCGTGTTGTCACCAAGTACACGGCTCCGCCTGCACTCACTAAGCTGTACGCAATCAGCAGCATCGCTGATATTCCAGCGTCGGCGACGTGCTGATATCTGCAAGGACATTCAAATCAAACGTTCTCTTCAAGTAGACTTTTATAAACTCTTTTGTATTGTCAACTATTTTAAATGCTATCACTGATTCTGAAAACTGGAGCCACAAGAAGAATCAGCAGGAGCCTGTGAGCGTTCTGGTAGTGCAGATGACTATGGGTAACGGTAGTCCCTTATCGCCTGATCGTTTGCCCCTTTGTAACAAGTTTAATTAGAGGTAGCGCCAAGCTTGTAGCCGAATTGGGCTGGCGCGTCCGGGTACCAGTACCTCTTTCTCACATGAGATCGGCGTGAAGTGGCGGCATATATTTTAAATTTATTGCAATAAATATAAATACATAATTCTCTGATTGCAAACGCGCAGAGTGCTAGAGTAGCAATGTAAGCAGATCTATAATGGGGAATTTAAGACGATGGGCTATTTATCAAATGAATGTACCCAATATTAATTCTATACTAAAATGTTGTACGGTTGGAGGGCTATGGTTTCATGTGTGTCAGTGATCATAAATCTATTCATGTATAATTTAGGTACCGAAACTTTTGGAACTTGTAATATTTTTATAATAAACTGTTGCTACCACTAATTTATAAACCATCACTAATAGATTTTATAACAAAAATTAATCGCGTTCGTAATACTGAGTATTATATTCGCTGGCGATGTACACATAATACTCGCGGCCCGGTATTGCCTTCTCACTGCCACATATACTTATTGGTATGTAAGTGTCTTCTAAAAATCAGTGTTGGAAGTGGTAACTCACTTCCAACAATATACCGAGAAGACGTCCCTTTGTGGGGCATCACACTAATTGTTTAATTTTAACTTAGTTTGTTAAGTTTAATTTAGTTTATATAATGTAAGATTACTGTTTCTTTTTCGTTTTATTTTTTAGTGTGATGTCACAAATACTTTTTTTAAAATCTTTATTTATTGCAAGGGTCTTGATCACTTAGTGATAACCCCCGTTATTACTAATTACATATTTGCACCTTTAGTAGAAAATCTATACACACTTTAAGTAGTACTAAATAGAAGTGTACACAGCATCTTGGCCTGCTCTGATGATGGGGAGGCCAAGACGCTATTGCACCAACCGACATCAAAATGACAAAACGACGATGAGGGAAATAAATAAAAAAATTATTTTATGAAAATGATAACAAATTTATTTTATTATTGTCAGTTATTAGCTCGAAGACAATACAATTCCATACGCAATTAACTAGCAATTTAGAACACTGATTGCTCCTTGGATGATATTTGGTTAACTGTGGTTTGAAATGTGTCTTGCCTCTATTCTCTATTATTAATATCTCTGTATCATTAATCATCATAGTATTTACTCAATAATAATGTGTTCTAATAGACAATCCAAGTACAAATTTACTTATTTGTTGTCTTTTTCACGTGTCTTTACTATCGTTAGGTTTTTTGTATAATGTTTTAAAATATACGTATTTTAAAACGATGTATGTTTTTTTGTAATTTTTATGAGAGAATTTCGAAAATTTAATTTTTATAATATTGTATTATGTTTTCATTGGTGTTGCGCGCTCCACGGGCTGTGCTCTACTTTCACTAAATCAAAATCGAGCCATTTCGTGAGCTAAAAATCACTCTTTTTCTTTGGAATGGCTAACTTATTGATAAATGTAAATACACGTTGCTTATGATGAAAGTCGTGTTTTAATACTTTTGATACTTTGGAAGTATAATAATTTTGGTGTAAAAAAAAAAACTGAATAAAAAATATTTCCTGGGACGTCCGGATGTCTGTATGTGTGTATCTGGCAGAATGCCGTTCGAAACGGTCAACTTATCATGTTAAAGATTTTTTTTTTTTTTTAAGAAGATAAAGAATTGTATTGAGCGTCTTCTAACAGGTGGCGTTGATCGCCAAAATAAAATATAATTATAATAAATTTATTTACAATACATTACTTTTCCGTTGTAAAAAAGTTTATCTACGCAATAATATAATGTTTATATAATGATATTTTTACTTATTTTATATAAAAGTTGTAACAAAATTTAAACACCTGATGCCAATTGTCATTACAGTAAACAAAAAAAAATACAAAAATATTCATTTCTCTAATAAATTGATACATTACTTTTTACAGTGAAATTTCTGATGTAGGCTTTAATTTCTACTAAAAACTAGAATTTTGGTAATACCTCCAGGATATAAATCTACTATTATTTAAGGAATAAATACTATTTCCAAAAAAACAATAAACGATTAAATGAAGAACTGTGTGCGTATGTGTGCGAGTGCGTGCGTGTATGTGAGTGTGTGTGTTGTGGTTGAGTGGCTGTATTGTGGCTTGACCTACCCAGTATAATTGATTGTGTTTTTCTGTCTCCATTGCGTGCTTTATAGCTTTATTAAGTGTGACTGCGGTCAAGCGCTTGCCTATCTCCAATATAAAAAAAACATGTCAAAGTAAGGTTCCAGGTTCGCTTTTTACAATGAAAAATATATTATTCATAGCGTAAATAATATAATTATTTAATAATTGCCATTGCCGTGGTCTGACGACATAAAATGTTCGCCGGATACAAACAAAGTTTTGCTCAACTCCAATTTTTGTTATTTTCACGAAGTAATTTTGTAAGTGTTACAAAAGCCGTTATAATGCTTATTTTTGTTTTATTTCGAGTAGAATAATTACAATTGTAATAAAAATCGGCGACACATAGGTTAGGTGAACACAATTTTCCTATATTATTTTCTAGAAATAACGATTTTCTTCAACTTTTTTCTGATCTACATACTGTGATCAATAATTAAGGGCGGCTTCGATGTCACGCAGATCAATAAATAATGTGTAAAAATAACCGCGCCTTGGAGTAAAGATTGGGAAAGGATGCCTTAGTGACTTGATGAGGGGTCAATGTACGTTCTTGCCAAGCGATGTGGAATTACACATGTTTTTGGTGCTTTCATATGTGTTTTATGAACAATGGATATATTTTAAATGCCTTAGTCAGTAGTCCATATTCAACAATATCTTTAAAATTTCGTTTAATTTCATTGAAACAGGTAAATGTTATTTTAATAATTATAAACACTAAAATTTATTCTATTCTACTCTTCACTAATAATCCTGCTTTGAAACTACCTGGAATGAATTATATAGTATCGTAGCAAACAAAGGCTGGACCGTTGGCGCAGTGGTCAGTGACACTGCCTTCCGCTCCGGGGGTCATGGGTTCGATTCCCGCCTCGAGTCTGGGTGTATTATCTATATGTATGTATTTATATATTTCTACAAAAATATTTGTGTATAATCACAGGCATTAAATTGTCTGCCTTAGGAATAGAGGTCCGTGTGTAAAAAAAACAAAAACAACACAAAGCCAAAAATAACCATATTATACGAGTACATTTTATTGATTATAATTTAGGTTCTCATATATATTACATACAATATATGTATACATTATGTTTTGTAATATATTTATTATTATACAATGAATTGCAAATCTTACAATGAGGTATAATTACAAAATATATTCTTAAATATTTTAAGTACAAATTATTAACAAAACAAATTTATTTTAGATGGGATTGTAAAAATGGTCGATGATTATGTTATTTATATTAGTGGATCTATAAACGTATTGCTTATTGTAATAATTACATACCTTTTATATCTGCTTCGTAAGAAAAGACGTCATGATAGACATTCAATTCTAACGAGACAATGTTCCGAAGATACAAGTAAAACTCGGGTAAATCAAAAACCGCATTCCTTTCATTTACCAATCAATAACACAAACAGATTTGAAAAAGCCCGGACACGAAGATCTTCCTTTGCGGTGGTTGAGCATATCGACCTACGCTCCCACCTTTCATTCCTCGCCGAAAAGCCTCTCACCTTAGTTTGCCTTTAACACAAAGACAACAAATTAACCCATATTCGGTGCGTTTATCTTGTATTATGTACAAGTTCATTATGGATATCTTTTGAGCCCATTATCGTCAGCTCTATGACGCTTTATTATTGTATTGTTACGGAAGATGTAATTATAACTTTTAAACCCCACCCCTCCTTTATAGATACGAAACTGTTCCAGCAAACTTTTTTGTTCGGAATACTTTAACATACAAACGTGCATTACGATTTTTCCAAAATTTTGATTTCTCCTCCTTTTTTGGCTATTTATGTATTTCCGCAGACCGTCTTGCTAATTAATATTGAAATTGCTAAGAGTGAAAAGTTATTCAACGCAAAAATTTTCATAAGAATAGAAGTTTGGCAACAACCACCGTGACACGAGAATTTTATTTATTGGTGTATCGTCCAACAACGTTTGTTATATTATCTATGCGCTTAAAACTCGGGACCAATCACATACAATCAACGTCTGTGAAGTAGAGGTAGGCTAGATAGGTAAATCGCATACTAGGTGCACCCGTTCCTATTCTGTAAAAATACCCTATACAAATACCTGTTCCACCTAGTAGCTAGGTGGAAGTAGAACAGACTCCCAGGGGGTGGATCTTCCTTTATCTGTCCAATAACTGGTCCGATCCACTACGGGTACGCGCCCCGGAGTGCCCTAGCTGCTATATTCAAACACTCTATACCGTCCGTGACAGTAGTATCCACATTCTTTATCTCCTCCCCATTTACCTTTATATCCGTTTTCACCATCCCTTTCCGTCCATGGGCGACGGTAGGCACTTCGGTGCCTACTGCCTGCTCGTCTGCCCCCTTGTAACATAAAAAAAAAAAAAGAAAAAAAAGTCATAGATTAACTGTTCAACGACACTTTTCATTACCGCTGATTACATGTAATATACCTAGACCTTCATCCTAAAGAAAACTTTAACAAACAGTTCCTGCAGTATTATTCACGTGATGTTATTATAAACTTTTATTATTATTTTTAGTTATAAGGCGTAATCGAGCAGGCGGTTTACCTAAGTGACTACCGACGCCCATGGACATCTGCACGACTAAGAGGTTAGCAAATGCTTTACCGACCTTTAATAACGAGTTTAGGACACCGGGAAGCGGTGATGATGAGAAAAAGAACAGATTATATGTATCTATCTATCTACGTAATTTCAGCATTACAAATGTTCTTTCGTCTATTTAAAACTTCTGTTCCTTCAGCCAATAAACCATGGTAGATATAACGTTTCCTTTGATGAAAGTTCTAGACAAAATACTCTAATATTAATTGCTGAGCTTTCAGACCGATTTGTTTTGTGACGTCCAATAATAAATCACTCCGAAAACTTTTGAAACAAAGAAATGTGACCAACTTTGAGATGAGACCCAACCGCAATTGTTTTTGCATCGATAAGTGTGGAAGTTCTTAAAAAAATACCTGAGAGCGAATATTTTGTTGGATCTGTACTTTCGATCGTTGTGAATTGTCTAAAAATATACACGCCATACAAATCAAATGCTTTTACATTCCTTTCGAATGTTATCATTTATACACGAATTGGCTGGAAAGACTTTGCAAGCCTATTTGCAGACGATGTTAAAAATACGAATGGACTATATGCAATTTCCGTCTAACCTCTCAATAGGAAAATTATATTGGACGTAAACTCCATCGCAATAGTTAATTCCCTTCCATTAAAAGTTATTTTTAAGGTATATTGCTCGCTCACCGACACTAGAGTCACGCTGCCAATGCCGAATTTCCTGCACACGACCGACACGATGCGGTCGCCCGCCTCATTGTGCGCGTTCAGAAAGTATCTAGCGTCCTAGAAATGTAAATAGATAATATTTAGGATTTTTTATATGACATTCTTTATATAATAAATAAAATAAAAATGATTTATTTGAGAAACTTAGATCTATCAATTACAGCAAATTACAGCTGGAGAATTCCTTTTAAGTAAAACTTTACTTGTGTTACGAAATCTCCGCTCTTCTAACATACGCAAGTCGATCTATCTCTTGAATTCGATACAGAAAGGTGTTAAAATAATTGAACAGAATTTAAATTAAAACTATGAAAGTATTTGTACGTGTGTCGTATATGTGTATCTGTGTGTGTATATGTCGATGTGTGTATAAAAGTGTATGTGTTTAGATGCATGTAATATAAAATTAGGTGAAAATTTTTAGCGTGATTGTATATAGTCTATAGCCTTCCTCGATAAATGGGCTATATAACATTGAAAAAAAAATCAAATCGGTCCATTAACTCCTGAAATTAGCGCATTTAAGCAAACAAACAAACAAACTCTCAGCTTTATATATCAGTATAGATTTTATTTCTCCTATACTCAAGAACAGCTAGAAAAGAGATAAATAAAAACTCGAAACCTAACGACATATTTTGGTAATTTCTCGTATAATGACTACTCATATCAAAAAGGGTAGGTACAGTTAAAGTAGGCGGGTAAAGTTTGCTTCAGTACTTGTATGGCACCAGTCGTGAGTCCGGCGATCTCTAGTATTTATTCATATTTATTTAAAATTATACAAGTACTTCATTCATGAATAAAATGATTTTTAGATCAATGGTATAGTGATCCAATCCGAAAAAACAAGCAAAACAGGAAATAAATCAAAGCGCAAGGATGAAAAGGAACTTAAAGTCAAATCGCATGTTAATTAATCAAGTAGCGATGTAAAAAAGAAACCAGAGTCTCTGTGCAATATCAAAGATACGGAAAATAAAACAAGACGAGTGTGGCAAATCACACTATACGTCTGTATTAAATTTTCCATCAGCCGTTCGCAAGACATCAATCAGACGCGTCGAAAATCAGATATCATCTATAAAAATTATAGCCGGTCCATTTGTGTGTTTCGGAATGTGGGGGGAATGCTTTGGTGGACATGTATCAAATTTGATACACGGCCTCGTTACACGCTTGCTGTAAAAACTTTGGATGAGTTTTCAACGTGCGGTCCAAGACGTAAGATTGGGAAATAAAAATACTTTATTATCTTTTATTGCTCCTTAATATCGATGGCGTCCACGTAAATTGTCGTAACCCCAAATTCTCAGCTTTACAGTAGAGTGTTACAAACGACTAAATTGTAATATTATCGTCATTACTTAACATAATTTTGTATTACAGTAATGTAATCGTCAGTATTCAATATATATTTGTATACCAATATATATTAAATATTATATGTTTTTATTAAATTTAAAATGTATATGTTTGTAACGGTCTACTGTGTAATTGGGAATTTGGAGTTACGACAATTTACGTGGGAGACATCGATATATACTGTAATCTAGAGCCTCAATAGCTCAACGGTATAAGGTATGGGTCTGCATGGAACCAAAGTTTAAAAAGAAGGCTTTGATAGTATTAGAGCCTCAATAGCTCAACTGTATAAGGTATCGACTGAAATCCGCAAGGTACCAGGTTCAAACCCCACCACCGATGGGGTATTGTCGCACCCACTCCTAATACAAGCTTTTAAGAAAAATATTCTTTTAAAAAAAAACAACCGGTAAAAATAAAAGTTAAAATTTTTATTTCAGATCCGATTAAAGAGCAAAAAAACCAATTATAAATAGTACCCCTTTAAGGGTACAATTTATGCAAATCGAATATGGGACCGTAAGGGCTTAAAATAAAAATTGTTGCCCATGTGAAAATTGAAAAAAGATAAAATCACCATAAAGATATAAACTGTCGGTGGCAACCCTATATTTTTGGCGTCCCATCGAGGCCTTTTGTGTCCCGCAGCAATTCAATTTAGTGATAAGGGTTGGGGAGTTTTATCGAAACACAAAGACAAATAAAGTAGCCATCGGCTGATATAAGATGAGGCAGACGGCTTATGTTTGGGTCCGGTTGCGGGTAGCGCGTGATCGGAATCCTGAGATGTATCTTGTTGGATATAGGGAACGGAAGCTGTTGAAAGAGTGCGGCGTTACTTTCTTCTTTTTTAGGGTTCTGTAGTACTACAAGGAACCCTTATAATTTCGCTCTGTCCGTCCGTCCGTCCGTCTGCCCATAAGGTGGTCCGTCCCCCCTTGCATTTCCAATCTATTAGACGTAGAGACTTGAAATTTTCCATGTTGATACAACATGCTAAAAACTAACTAAGAAAATAATTTTGATCGAAATCGGACAATAACTTTTGAAGTTTTTAACAAATACGTTTATAGCGTTTCAAATACTTTACTACTTTGACTGGCCCGTTGGAGCAGTGGGCAGTGTCCGATCCATCCGCTGGGAGTAAAATGGAAACAGAATAATTGAAACTTCCGTTTTTTGACATATATTCCTAAATATACACAGTTATCTGATAATCCCTGCAAAACATAAACTTGCAAGGTGTTTCGATTTTTCTGATGAGAAGTATATTACAAGAAGGCCGACAGCTGTCACGTCGGCATTTGAGGAAAGCGTATCATATTTCTTGAAGGTCCCTAAGTCGTATAGATGCAGAAACACCAGAGGTGGTACCTGGTTTCGTCGAGATTAATTCATAGAATACAGACTGTTGCAACGAGCGCAAAGTGAGTTATTAATGCATGAGTATTATATTACAAAATGAACATGAGTGCATTAATTACTCACTTCAGCAAGGTGCGTAATCTACTTTTCTTTCAACTACATCGATAACTTTTCCATTTTTTGAAATTTTTCTTGCTAAATAATAAGTATTAGAGTTTTACAAAAGTGTCGAATGCGCGCCATTTGTTTTTTTTTGGCAAGTCGGTTTTATTGATTAGATTTTTGTTTTCAGCCAGTATCTCTTCGATCCGTTGCACACATTTTACAAGAACTAGTAAAATGGGAGACATGGGAGACATTAAACCTCTGTGGTAAATTTATATGAAAATAAAAAATAGCGCGTTAATGAAAAACTGTGCAACAATGCGATTTCATACGTTTCTGCGCTGTTTTGGTTCTAAGCGGAAAATAAGTACAGTAGTACGTAGCTGAAATAAAAATGTATTGATAGAATCAACTTTTTTAGCATTTTTTGAATTCACTATACTTTCATTCGATTTTAAGTGCATCCAATACTTGAAAAATAGAAATAAAATAATGCAGGATGTTTGTTAGAAGAGTTAGTATCGCGTGCGTCCTCCGTGTTTCGGAAGACACGTAAAACAGTGGGACCCGATTAATATCACTTTGTGATATTAGTCGTAAGGTTGTAGAAATCGTGAAAAATATATAATTACATACATATGATGAATCAAAGCAATATTAAACAAATTGCGATTCAAATGCACCGCGGCACAAAGTTTTCTTTAATTGTATGCAAATTGTTATTTAGGTATGTCCTGAGAATATTATCATAAACTCTTATTGTTTCGAATGCTACGAATGACATGTATCCAAACCATTGTTTGCTTGTATTAGACCAATTGTTTACTATACTTACAATCAAAATAAATATTGTGTCTCGTATTGTTTGTATTGAATATTTATTAACAGACTTTCCAATAAGTAAGTCATCTAAGGCACGAACATTTCGAATCGTCCTAATTCGAAGATTCGACTGTATTTAGGATAAAAAGAAATAAATAATATAAATATATACAGGACTATATGACACACGGACGTCTGTTCCTAAGAAAGACAACTTAATGCCTGTGTTATAGGTAACAGACGCCTGTTATAAACATTTTTTTTTTAGAAATGTATACATATAGATAGTACACCCAGAGTCGAGGTGGGAATCGAACCCACGACCCCGGGAGTGGAAGGCAGGCCACTGCACTAACGGGCACTACACCAACGGGCGAGTCAACCAGTTTGTAGGCGGAAGAAGTCGCGGGAAACAACTAGCCTATCAAAGTCGCGTTTAATTAAAAGATACTCAACGTCCACGTCTCATTTGCTAGACAAAAAAAAAAACAGCTACTGATAAACTAGACTCAGATTTCTCGAGTTCCTAGATTCTCACGTATCAGCTGACCAGTCCATTGGATATGTGGACCATTGAACTGGTTTCAACTCAATCGGTATAGAAATCGTTTTCTAGCAGTTCGATCATGCGTTTAATAATTGCCTTCAATTTGCGAAGTATGCTTTATACGTACTCGGTACCTGTAATTTTGCCTACCTATTAAATCGGAAACTTATCACGAGGATAATGTGTTCATACTCGAAACACGTGTTTAGCGTTTAAGCTATTATTTGTTTGAGCAATCGTCTTATTTGAAAAAATATTTAATCTTCAACGTGCAACGGTTTAAGAATATACTACAAATTAAAAAAAAAAAACTGCCTGAGAATAAATAAGTATGATATTTTATAGAACTGTTTAAACATATATTTTTTTTTTATTTACCGCTGATTTGGAAAGCGGAATAACTGAGAAGAAGAAAAATTTGTCTTTTTTAGGGTTCCGTAGTCTCACAAGGAGCTGTTATAGTTACGCTCTGTACGTCCGTCCGGTTGTCTGTCCGCCCGCAAGGTAGTTCCCCTTAGACTTTTAAACTAGTAGATGTAGAGATTTGAAATTTTCCATGTTGGTAGGACATGCAAACTATCCGTTAGAAAAATTATTTTCAGCGAAATCGGATGAAAAACTTTTGAAGTTATTTCACAAATACCTTTATCGCGAATGAGAAACGGAACCCTTTTATAAACGGGTGTCTTGACACGCTCTTGGCCATTTTATCTCTTATCTGGTATCTATCTGGTTAGTGAAGTCACCGGGCATACGCTGAAAATCAAGGCTAATTTTCGGTGATCTTCTACACATTCTGTATAAACCTGACGACGTGCATGCCCTTTCATTCTAAGGATATATTTAATTGTCATTTTACATATTACATTGAGGTTTTAATGTATTCTTGGAATGAATAAACGAATGTCTATGTCTATGTATATTTGTACCAGAAAATCTAGTTAAATTCCGTAACATCTTCTACGTGATGTAATAAAATGAGCAACCGTAAAAAGCTTTTCCATTGCACAACGAAAGCAGTAAGTGTCGATATAAATGCATGATTTCACGGTTATTTCTGATGCTCATAATGCAAGCCACGAGTTTGTGGAATAGTTCACGATTTGTATGAACTTTTAGAAAATGGTCTACGCCTAAGATTTTTACTCTATTTTCGCAACTAGCTATACTGGATTCGCCTTGTTAGTTTAGGAAAACAAGATAATTTACATATGATTTTAAATTCAATTTAAGTACAGCGTGAAGTGTCTGCAATGCTGTCGTGTCAAGTGATGGTATTTTTGCCGCGTTTCTTTCACTTTGTGAAATTTCCCAATCCCCTCCTTGAAGGCCGTCAACGCATCTGTGTGCCTCCTGGTGGTGCAGATGTCAATGGGCGTCGGTAGTCACTTAGGGGCCCGTTTTGCGCCTTGTAATATTTAAAAGAATGAACATAAAAATCATCATAAACAAACTTTTCTATCCCACTTTATTATATTTCTTATACATGGATTTAGTTTAGCAAACAAGGACAAAATATCAAAATAGTCCAAAAAATCTTTACCGTTAATCAAAAATTTTATATATGACACAATTGCTTAAAAAAAAAAAATTGTTACTCCTTGAAGGTCGTCAACGCATCTGCGAGCCTCCTGGTGGTGCAGATGTCAATTGTCGTCGGTAGTCGGTTAGGTGCCCGTTTTGCGCCTCGTAATATTTAAAAAGATGAAGAAAAATCATCATACACAACCATTCTATCCCACTGATTTATTATATTCCTTAAACATTGATTTAATTTAGCAAATAAGGAAAAAATATCAAAATAGTCCAAAAAATCTTTACCGTTAATCATAAAGTTTTTATACGACACGATTTTTTGAAACAAAAATGTAAAAATTAACTTGTTTTCTCCATAGATATTTTAATCGATAGATTTATTACTTTTTCTGGAAAAACTGTTGGATAAAATAATGAATTGATAAACAATAATGCGATTAGTGCCCTTCAAATTTTCCAAACTACACATTTCTCTTTTACATCGTTATTTTCTTATACGATGCGCATTTCAACACAACTACACAAGCTTCGTAAGCTTGGCCGGATAGGAAAAACTGAAATATTATCAAATATTCTTTAAAAAATTCCTAGTAATTTTAAAAGAAACTTATATAAAAAGCATTAAGATATCTACTTTTGTAATCTTAAATAAGCATTTGGATGCTGGGTTCGTTACAATGTAGACGAGGCCCAAGTTGAGTTGCAGCAGATCCGAGTGAAAGTGCAATAACAATAAATGTTAAAAACGGGCTACCGTGCACGGACGGAATAAAGTCTCGGCCATTATCTAATTATTGCGTAACCCAAGTACAGTTTGCATTTGATTAGGGTTACCACCCGTTCGGGTTTTGCCGGATTTGTCCTAGTTTAGAGGGCGTCCGAGTTCGTTCATTTGTAGTCCCGGCTTAATAAGTCTCGGGCGGAAATAAAAGATAAAAAAATAAATGTTAATGTCTTTCAAAAGAAATAAAAAGTTGATTTATGACATTTTGAACAGTTTCATTAAACTAAGTCTGAACAGCCTATTGACATCTCAGGGATCAACATTACGCTGTTTTCATAGGACGAATAAGTCTCGACAGCTTACCTTTGTTTTATCTCTCTAGCTCGACTGGCTGTTTCAACTCTCGAAACCGGACGTCAAATGAAACCTAGCATGAAGGTTTTTTATACGATGATTTTTACACGAAGGTGTTTTACACGACTACTAAAAATTGCTGGCACTAATAAAACTGGTACTCACACGAGAATGCTCGACTTTACGGTGAAGTATGTACTTTATTGTAAAAGAAGCACAAACCTTTATATGACGTTAGGTTTTGATAAGTTAACAAAAGTAAGCTGTCGGGAAATGTTCGTACTAACTGCTAGGGGTACTTGATTGCTAAAGTTTAGATATAGCAACCCTACATTTGATGGACTCTTGAAGCCCAGATATTTCCTCATGGATGGTGGCTTGTGCAATTCGTGCTCACCGGCCGCGACGCATCCGTTCTTAATGGGCGGGTTTTTAGTATTATTTTCACTAGTGAAATGTTAAACCGACTACGAGTATGATAAGAACGGAGACATTATATCAATGCGTAGTTATATGTTCATTAAAATATAATTATTTTATTAGCTAATTCTTATAGCTTCGACTTCATGAAGAGCTTTTTTAGCAGACTTCAAAAAGAGGAGAAATTTCTCAATTCGAGTGTGTGTTTTTTTATGTACGTTACACTATTACTTGGTCATTTATGATGGTATCGAGGTGTCTACTAAGTAATCGTGATAATGTACTAATTATTTTTTGCTTTTTTAGTTCCTTGGTGTTTTTTAAGGGATTTTTTTTTTATTTAAAGATATTTTATTATTAGGATAGTCGAACCCATCCGCCTACCAAACTAACTTGGCGGCGTCTTTATTGAAATATAAATTCTGCAATGAACCAATTTGAATTTATAATAGGATCTTTTGATTTACATAGATATTATGTTTCATACAATTTAAGAACTCAAAATGTATCTGCCTTAACATTTATGCATATAAATCCGGGACACTTAAATATTAATTCGTTGTAATTAATATGTCAAGACATATTTTACATAAACACGATATTTATTCGACCGTTATTTTAAAATAAGCAAAGTTTCAAGGCTAATCATAGGCGACAGCTTGAACAGTCACTTGTTATATAATGTAATTGGTATATAAAGTTTATTATATACGAGTATTTAATAGGTGGTACAAGTTTATAGGACTGGTTATATAGTACAGCCTTTCAAATGCATTATAAACACATTTAATACTTGATCCTGATTGTTAACAGCTAGAAACTGTAGCTCAGTTCTTACCTATAAGGCGCTTGGTCGAAGTATTTCCCGACATAAGCCATACCGGCAGCCACAGCCAATCCCTGGCCTAAAGAACCTGTTCCCACATCAACAAAGTTCAACCTAGGGGTTGGGTGGCCTTCAAGGTCAGAGTCCAATTTACGGAGGTTTTTCAGATCCTCCACTGGGAAGAGACCGGCTTCTGCCCAAGCGGCATACAAGATTGGGGCAGCATGACCCTGGTGATAGAAATATTTTATTTAAGACATGAAATCACTATTTAATTCTTGGTATAACACAATCATATTGTACTATATTTTTTGTTTGTGTTTTCTTCTACAAACTGTAAGTTATTTTCATTAATTAATAAAATATTTAAAGTATTCTATATATAACACATATATTATAATGCAATTCAATTTAACGTTGGTACATATCTCATTGTTTGCATCAGACCAAATTAAAAGAAGGAATGAATTTTTAAAAATTTTAGATTAAGAACTGCTGTAGAAAGAGAAATATGTAAGTCATTCTATTGGTGTAATGCCGGAGCCAGACATAGCTTCATTTGAATGATCATGTAGTGTGGTTAGGGACTTTGTTTATCTGTGCATAATTTTGTAGAACTTTGTAGTCGTCAAGGACAAAAATGTACAAACACTTATAGCTATGTCTGACTCCGGCATAACACTGAACAAATTAATAATTGCCCAATTACAATAAACCCTTTTATTTAAAATATAGTATGGTTGTTTTCCGAATCTAAACCTAATCATTAAATTGCTTTGGCAAATTATAAGTCTGTCTCAATAATAATTATATTCCAATGTAACACTGGTTTTGTATACCAGATACATTAGAATTTAAAAACTATAAAACTAATTAGAGGCAAGCCATGTTACCATTCCGTAACCGTTTTTAACAGATTTTTCATCTCGAATTTGAAGCTTTTTTTCGTCCTGAAAACGGAGAAAAGGTTTAGAAAACAGATATTTTACAGTTAATTTTAAAGTCGCAATGCAAATAGAAGTTCTTGAAAAACATATTATCTTAATAAATGCTAGATTTTTAGCACTTACAAACTATTTACTTTAAGATATGCGTAATATTCATATAATCATTGCAGTTATGTTTTTTATATATAAATAATTATATACAGACTATATGACACACGGACGTCTGTTCCCAAGGTAGACAACTTAATGCCTTTGTTATAGGTAACATGCCTGTTATACACAAATATATTTTTTTAGAAATATATAATTACATACATATGGATAATACACCCAGGCTCGAGGTGGAAATCGAACCCACGACCCCCGGATCAGAATGCAGGGTCATGGCCCACTACGCCAACGGGCCAGCCGAAAGTCGAATATATACTACTTTGGTATATGTACTAATCGAGAAAATATTTTTTTTTAGAAACAAATAAATACAACAAACAAAAACAGATTTGGCGAAATCGACCCAGCCGTCCACGCGTGATGCCGAGACCAAGGGAAACTGGGATTAATTTTTATATATATAGATTATTTATTCTAGTAAATCTCTAATTCTGAAAAGCAAGCTTCAATTTACCACTTAAAACTCCCATATGCTTTATTAAAAACTTATATTTCTAACTGTGGCATATAAAAGTTTACTTTCAAAGAAATACTCAATCCTACATAGGTAGGCTTAAATGTTTCTTAGAAAGTAAACTGCAACAAGTACTTTATTTAACTAACTCAAGGATCAAATGTCTTAAAATATGTATCGATTGCAACTGTAAAAAAGTATGTATGATTTGATTTGATTTCTGAAATTATTTATAAATAACCTTATGCACGTGCCATAAAAATAAATTGCCGAAAACCTCACTGTGACTGGTCTTGGAAAATATTCAATGAATCATAAACGGTAATGTGAATTAGGTATTTTATCATTTTTTACTTTGATATACAAAAATCATGTAATTGTGTTCTTTCTAATGATAAATCTAGTTAAATTTAAACTACATTTTAAAATACGCTTATTCGTAAAACGTATTATACTGTCGTAAACTATATTAAAGACAAAACTGCTTGGAGTTTAGTCGCTCCAGCTTTGTACTTGATCGTTAACAAACAAAAATGTGAAAAACTCATTTCTGTAAGAATTCGTCTTGCTGATTCTTCTCGTGGCTCGATTCAAAAGAGCTTGTAAGAGTTTAGTTAAATAAAATATCAATTGAATTTAAAGAATACCATAAATACGTGTTTAGATAATATGCTTAATATTCCTTTTTCCCTTAAAATTAAGCTTCAATGCTTGTATTAGGAGTTTGTGCGAAAATAGTCACAACAGTCATATACTTATACAACCACCACCACTTATCACAAAATCTCGAAATCCGCGGGACAAAGATGAAATTTGAGAAAGAGTAATTTGTAGGTAGTAGACATTCGCTAAGACCAGATTTTTTGGTAGGGCTAGATTAAGAAGGTCTTGGGGTATCGTGGGTTTCTTTTTACGCAGTAGAAATCACGGGAAACAGCTAGTATAATTATTACTTTTTTTGTTTCAGCCCACTCAATATTTTGCTATGATTGCAACAGCGCTTACGACCCCAGGTGTGGCGAGACCTTTGATTCATTCAGTCTTGGCCCAACGTTACTCTATTCTTCTTCCTAGAGTTATCCCGGTTTGGCACCAGGGACCGCTTAGATTGGAGAGGATGTCTCTGTGAGCCGAGTTAAGATTGCCATCTAACGTCATCTTTGGTACCCTCACGATCTCTACACCTGAGACTAATATCACTCAGGGACATTAATCAGGTCCCACTGTTTTACGTGCCTTCCGAAACACGTAGGAAGTCGGATATCAAATACAAACCCAGTGCTAAAATAGGTTACCCATCTATCAATCTGTCGCAGCAAGAGCTACTTAACCTAACGATCGACTCAAATTTCTACCACTGATTAGGCCGCGACCTCCTCAACGCTACTTTTATTACTTTAAACAAGTAAACGTTCTATTATAACCAGGTGCTCGATACCAGAATGTGACGATGCAGATGTGAACTTCACCATTCCACATAGAGAAGATGGGAGACTGTCAAAGTGTCACCGATACGCGCCGTTGAAGAATACCTCCAACCACGTGTTCAACTATACCTGCCACCCGGATTTCTTCGACACTTCCAATGAGATTGAGTGTGATTCGTTCATCTATTTCGAAGATCACTCCATCGTTAAAGAGGTCAGTATTATCCATGAAAAGGTTTATAACGCATTACTAAATTTATATAGACATATCGCAGCTAGTCATAGACTGTCCTAACCCAAAAAAGCTGATTTTTGGGAAAGTGCAAAAAACGTTGTCATTTACGACTTATGCCGTCTTTTATTCGATAAAAACGGCATCATAGTAACAAATTATGTATTTTAATAATAGTTGATGAAGTAAATAAATAAAATAAATAAATATATAGGACTATATGACACACGGACGTCTGTTCCTAAGGTAGACAACTTAATGCCGCCCGATATAACCCACCGTCGGCCCGTGTGGCGGATGGGTAGCCGTACCGGGTTTTCCCACGTTTAAAAAAAAAACCATGAATCAACAAATTTTGGCAATTTGCTCTGTTACCTGTCCAAGTGCATTTGAATAATATTATATGGCTTTTAAAAACCTCAATCTGGTACACAAATACATTATTTTTTAATACTCCATTTTTTATTAATTTTAGGGGTAATTGCGATACATTAAGTACTAGAGTCACGTACCGTAAAGACATACTTTCTTTTATAATACTTACTGTAAAACAAACGAACATACTGTATAAAAAATATATCAAGCTTAAATTTTTTTAGCTTGAACGCGCAAATCTCAGGACTTACTGATCCGATCTGAAAACTTGTTTCAGTGTTGGATAGCCCATTTATCGAGAAAAGCCATAGGCTATATATCACCACGCTAAAATTTTTCACCTAATTTTACGCGGACGAAGTCGCAGGGAATAACTACTATTATATTCAAATATGATATCACAAACGATTGTAAAACGCCTGTGTGAAAAGATATTTTTTACTTTTTGTATAGTCGACCAAGAAAGTGCTTTCCCATTTTGGATGACAGTTCCTACTTAAAGAAACTTTTGCTAAGGCATATTGTTAGAAATTAACGTAATGTTTAACAAGCAATAATGAGCCTTTTAACTAATTGGCGTGCATACGACATTCGACCTTATTGTGGCAAACCAATTTCTTGGTGGACTACATACATTTGAATAGGTGATTATATCGAATAATTTCCTCATACACAGGTCTATTGTATTTATATTTTAAATTTTCTTTTTGCTCAAGCCAGAAAAACTCAGTTTCTGAACGGCGCCGGATGTTCTGAACAAATACGTTCTAATCTTCGTCGTTCGTCTATTCCTTTTTCCCTTTCAGTCTAGCTTATAGTTTCAAAGTTCTATGCGCTACTGGACTTGCGGATACTGTATGACCCACTCACATATGGCTGAATCATCTGATTAGATAACGCCGAATTAGAATAAATTAGAAAAAAAAACGCATTGATTGGTAGGAGATTGTCGAACATGGCTTTGAAAATAAATTATTGGTGTTTGTAGCGTTGAAATAAAATGCTTTAAAATTTACACACGGTACTTATGACAAAAACTCAAATTGAAAATTATTTCTGGCATTCTGTCTGTCTGTCAGTTTGTTCCGGGTAATCTCCGGAAAGGCTTGACTGATTTTGACGGGAATTTTACTGACAGACACCTAATGTTATAAAGGCTACTTTACTTTTTGAAAAATTATAAGGGTTCCGCACAAAAAATGAGAACCTCAAATTTTACTAAATCACTGAATTCACGCGGGTGAAATTACGGAGTTCAACTAGTCCTTTATATTATCGTTACCATTTCAGTTTATAAAATAAAAAAATAAAAATATATTTTATACATTTTCAATTAAATTTTTTTTAGAATTTGTGAGTAGAGTGATCATGAAAATAGCGTAAAGAGATCGACTCTCAAACCGAGTACCTTGCAGATTTATACCCGCCCTTTTAAAGTTGAGCTATAGAGGTTGAAATCCTTCCTTCATATATCGTGGTTTCAAAAGGTGGAATTTTTAATTATTCCAGGCCCAATTCGGCTGCAAACCAAAAGGACTGCAACCGTGGAGCTACCTCTGATTAAAATTGCTGACCCTTCGCTATTCCCTACTCCCAGGGGGTGGTTCTTCCTTTATCTGTCCGATTATGGTCAGATCCATGAATTCAAGGTGTATCCCATAATTGTTTGTAATTCATATTGAACTAAACTGAATTTGTGTTTGTAAATAGATAAACTTTTTGAATTCGAATTGTACGTAAATAGTGCGTAACCCAACGTTCGGGCAGGACAGCGACTGCCGGGTTGGGTAGTAAAGAATAATTTACTTTACAGGTAAAAGCTGATGTCACGAAGTGTTTCCTGTGCGGCGCCAACCTGCCAAAACCACCTTTCGAGTATAACAACTTCCAGTTTTGTACCATCAGATGTCTACAGAACCACCGTAATCTCAGACCCTTACATAAGAGCGCATAAAACGGATTTACAGACCCGGGAAAAGGAACCCTTATTTTGAGACTAAAAAACTGAAGATAACCGGTATCTCGAGAGTAATAGTATCTCAGATCATTTACTCATTGCTAAGCATAATTCTTAACAAAGTATAAATATTTTTGATCTAATCTGTAAAACCTGTAATCATTGCCTCAGTTTGCAAAACCTTTTGTCTCATCTTTGTTAAAGAGTTCTTTATGATTTTTGTCGGTCAAATTGACCCACAAGATGTTCTGTTGTGGGTGAATTTTTCCATAAAAATCCCGCAAAATTTTTATTATTTTTGAATTCAAGCCATATAAATCAGCTATATAGTTATTACTCTAAAGTCTTAATAAATCTTGTTAAGCATAAAATTAAATTTTTGTGAACTAGATCTGAGTTTTTACTGTCTTATTTTATGTCTGAATAAAGTTCGATTCTATTATGAAATTAATAAACATACGAAAGGGTTGTGATTATTGAGAAGTTCCAAAAGTTTCTAACAGATGGCGGTGTTAGTTAAATGACCGAGACAGTATTTTGTGTTATCTCGGTTGAGAAACGTTGACAAACAAAAACAAACTGGGCGGTTTGTTGCACTGCTTACGTAAAATAAGCAAAGAGCTTATATTAAATAAAAATAGAGCTTTAATAGCTCAACGGTATGAGGTATGGACTGAAATCCGCATGGTGCTTGGTTCAAATTCCACCGCTGTTGGGGAATTGTCACACCCACTCCTAATATATGCTTTTAATTTAAGCTTACTAGGAGGAGAAAAGGGAATATTAGACATACCTAGAAAGTATTCCTAATATTCTTTAAAAAAAAAAAAAAAACTTTTAGTGGATGCTATAAAAGACGACTAAAAACATACAATGATATTTTATGGTTGTTGTATGGACCTTTGTTGTGTGGACTGATGAGTATCCAGGTGGATTCGTAATGGAATGGCCATTTTTATTAAGGCTTCAAGCCTCTACGTACTTTAAAGCTGATTATGTTAATGTGAACGAATCTTTAGGAATACATGTAAAGGAACAATACAATGGAGGGAAACCATTGATGACAGGGTATATAGTACCTTATCTAGTTGTGGTTCTGAATTGGTATTGGTTTGGAATAAAAAAAGTTGGTTTAATGTGTCTCTTCTTAACTATTTTTGTC
This sequence comes from Charaxes varanes, assembly GCA_024363005.1. Classification (NCBI taxonomy): domain Eukaryota; kingdom Metazoa; phylum Arthropoda; class Insecta; order Lepidoptera; family Nymphalidae; genus Charaxes; species Charaxes varanes. Next base: position 11,161,784 of record JANCMC010007202.1, on the reverse strand, counting down.
GATATGTTGTCATTTATCAGTTTATTCTACACGAAAACCTACTAATAACTTTTGATGCCGAAACTTTCGGACCCGTCAATTCGGAAACTTTGATACGGCTTGTCTAGGAATTATAGTTGAAACTTCAAGTCTATTCAAATCTATAACACCCCTCATAACTTCAATGTAACTTTACCGATTATACAAACTGTATATCGAAGTCAGTCGGTCTAAATAGACCGAGAATAGAAACGTAATTCGATAGCTTGAAATCTAAATTTGATTCGTGACAGGATATTAAAAGTTCTCCTATTCATAGAAATTTATAAAAGTTTGGCATCATCCTAATAAAAAGCGAATGCGCGATCCGAGCGAACTTGAGTACGAACGTGCGATCAAACTTTGACGTATAAGAAGTGTCCTAATTGGAGACGATGCGATCGCGCGAACTTTAATTAGGACACTTCTTAGACATCCATATCTGAGTTCGCTCGCATCGCGCATTCGCGATCTATTAGGACGACTCCAAACATATAGATATACTCCTTTATTAAGATGAACATCCTTGTGGAACACATATAATATACATATAGGGATGATCTTTTAGGAATTTTAAAATTTTTATCACCAGTGGGTCGAATTTAGCCACATAAATATTTAGATTTGTATATTAAATGCTTATTTAATAGCTACATTGTTATATTTGACAATTAAACATATGGTCGTCATGATTACACTCTGACCCAATCTTTAGTAAAACATAATATATGTGTATGTGTAAATAATTTGGCATTGGTGTGCATGATGTTTAATTTTTATAATGTTATGTATTGATAATGCATATTTTATAACAATATTAGCATTCACACGCCATCTTTTATGAGTCTATTTAAACTATAATTCTGTCAATTTTCATACTCTGCCCGTCTTTGCGATATCCGTAAAATGATATTGACAGTTTACACTTCACATATTAACATATAGATTTAGGGGATGTAAGTTACGAGTATAGGATACATGAAAATATATAAAATACCTCCAACTTGTGTAGAGAAGTGAAGTGCATACAGAGCCTCAATAGCTTAACAGTATAAGGTATGGACTGAAATCCGCAAGGTACCCGGTTCAAACCCCACCGCCGTTAGGGTATTGTCGCACCCACTCCCATTTCTTCGTTTTGGTGCATTCCTGACTGATATTCTTCACCGGACGCATAGGTGTGCTGAAACAAAAGAAAATATTAATCGTAATTTTTTTCATAATGATTCTTTCTTATATATCGAATATTTCGAGGACAACGAATACTTTATTTGTTGTATTTTTTATTGTCAGGAGAAGTTTCATATGAAAGAAAAAGTTAAGAAAATTGCGGCGAAAATTAGAAAAGTTAAGAATACTTAAACACCATATTAAATTATTTCTATTATGCCTAACGTTATAATAGTTTTGACAATTTTATCTTCTTTAATGTAACCTTATCGCGTTTGACATAACACTGACATAAATCGTGCTATACGAGAAACGGAACGGGAACCGGACCAGTATTATAAGTTAACAAATAGTAGTAAATAGTAAGTAACCCAACGTTCGGGCAGGACACCGTCTGCTGGGTCCGCTAGCTATATTAAGGAAGGATGACTAAGGAAATGCCAAAGGATTTTTACATATACAGTTTAATACAAAAGAACAAAAGATTATCCTAAATACTCGTATGTTTCTATTAAGTGACACTGATATATGGTCCCTTCCACCTTGAAATAGATCAGTCGTCTATTACCTAGAGGCGAATGATATATCGCATCATTATTATCCTCAAGAGAAATTATAGGAACTACATATTTAACTGGTTTTTTTTATGTTACACGGGGCTAACGAGCAGGTGGTACACATAAGTGACTATCGGAGCCGATGAAAATCTGCACCACCAGGAGGCTAGCAGACGCGTTGCCGGCCTTTAATGACGCAATATTAATACCTTATTATTTTAATATAATTATATTTAATTTAGGGATTTTATTTTTTTTATGTTGTACAAGATTATACAGTAGAATAAAATTTAATTCACCTTTTCTTGTTGCAGGAACTATGAAGTTATTACTCTCTGTTGAGATTTAAGAAGGTGAGTCTAATGGGTTTTTGTTTACACTTTTATAACTTCTTTTCTTTGTTAAGCATCAACTTTGAAATAATGGATATAACCTAGGGACCTTTTAGCAAAGAATATCGAATTTTTAATAGTAAACTCCAATGGGGAACCGTCTGTCCGATTACATCTTCTCACAAAAAAGGTCACCTAGTAAAAGTAATTAAGTATTTTTAGCTATAGAATTCACTTAAACAAGAATAACAACGTCAAATCAGTTATCGCCTGTAAATTCAGCTAAGAGGTGAAGAAATTTATTTTGCAATGAAAATTGGACTCTATATCAAACATTTTAAGAATCTTTATATATAAAAATAATTTCTGTTACTACGAGTGTCTAAGGACACATCTTCAACGTTTTCGAATATTGTGATACAATTAGCTGAACACTCTTCAATACGTATTCAATAATTGATTAGAGTACCTAAATATAGAAAACTATCATTTTTAAATATTCGTTTTTTCCTTATTATTAATATATTTGTAGTGTTAAGAATTATTATATTATTATGAGACTGTGAATTGACTAAATATGCAAAGTGTCAGCCAATCAGGGACGTGGACCAATCATAGCAGACATGGCAAGGGATAGGCTCGGCCGAGGTTGCATTCCGCGACGGGAGCATTCTTGTAGAGACATCAGAGGAAGCAACAAGTCCCAGTAACAGGCTTGAGTGGTGATTTGAGCCGTTGATGGAAATGATGATGTGCATTGTGAAGTAAACAGTTGCTACGGAGGGTGCATCTGACACTTTTCCATTCTGACCGGAATACCGCTTACAATATGGACTGATAATTCTATAAAATATTAGTTTTGTTGCGTTGACGTAATAGTAAACGACCTTCAATTCTAAGTCGAGAAAAGGAATATGAAATTGTATTTTAATATGCTAACATTTGTGATTCTTTTCCTCGATGCTGATATAAATATTGCATGAAGCGTTCCATTTCCCGCAGAACAAAAGGCAAGTTGGAAGATAGATTCCGATATCAACAATAAATGAAATTTCAAGAGACAAAAGGCAAGCTTTTGATATAAAATATTGAAACAACAACTCGTGTGGAAATTAAAGATTTTAAAAGGCATATCGCAAGTGAACTATTTCTTTTCGCTTTTGAAGTTATCTGGTAATGCTTTTGAGTGCATTTAAGTTGTGCTCAATTTCTTGCGTGATTCCAATGAACTACTTCGTTTCAATTTTCAAGTTAT
>JANCMC010007202.1:10983780-11158352 GCA_024363005.1 Charaxes varanes | reverse complement strand
GCTTTTGAGTGCATTTAAGTTGTGCTCAATTTCTTGCGTGATTCCAATGAACTACTTCGTTTCAATTTTCAAGTTATCTGGAAATGTTTCTAAATGTATTTCAGTTTTGCGTGATTCAAATGAGATTATGTTCATTAAAACCTGAGTATTGATGATATTACCAGTCAAATCAGTACCCCTTTCTCACATAATATCGACGTGAAATAGCGGCAATGCTGTTATTACGTTACTGTCGTCAAGTTTCGTTTGGCTTGTGACAGAGTCTCCGGTGGCTGCAAACCCTCCTTCTAGACGGGCAACGCATCTGCGAACCTCCTGGTGATGCAGACGACCATGGAAGTCGGGTAGTCACTTAGGTGAACCGCCTTCGCTTTTACCTCTAGTATAAAAAACCGCGGACGCACAAGGATAAAATTTGCAGGGAGTTTTTATAGATAGTAGAAATCCGCTACGAACGGATTTTGAATATATTAATGAGATCTAAATACTCTATCTAAAAAGAAGAAGGAGAAGTTTAATCTCACGCGGACGAAATGGCGGGGAACCGCTTTATTCTTCTTCTTCCTAGCCATATCCTGGTTAAGTACCACGGTCCGCTTAGATTGCAGAGGATGTGGCTGTGGGGCGAGTTCATCAACCTCGATTATCTTTATTATACGCTTTTTAATATTCTTATAAACAAACTATGCACACTATAACTACAGTAAGCATTGTTTCGGGAAGTGTTAGTAATAATTTCTAAGCTTTATGTTACCGGGAAACTATTACTTACTAGCAACTACACTAATAGAAAATTCCCCGGAATTTGAGTCTTGATTAGGTCAGTTTGCAACCCAATTTACTGTGATTTGGTTTCCACTGAACTATTATTATCGTTAATGAGATAAACCTGTCCAATTACATGCCTAATTAAGTATATAAACATATACATACTATCTTCCGTGTATTAGTATAGATAAATAACCGAGATACACACTGCAGCGCCATCTGCCGGGCTAATTTGTAAATATAAGCCATCCAGGTGCCACCCAAACGCATACAAAAAAATCGTCAATTCAGCCGTTTAGGATTCAGTGACATACACAAGTACAGTACAATTATATATTAAAATATATGATAACATTATATAATGATAACATTACTGCCTAATTTGAAGAAAAGATTATTGCTATTATTATCGAGATTTCAACTAGAAACAACTTAAATTATTCAGAGTACTGGCGCACTTCCAGGCATTAAATCAATAATTCATTTAAAGGCAATTACAGGTTTTGTAATTAACTCCCAAGGGAGTTCTAAGAGATACCTCTTAATCAAAGTTAAACCCTATAGAAGGTAAAGAATTTAAAGGATTAAAAGTTTGGTAATTAGTTACCCCTAAAGTATAATGTATTTTAATGTGTGAAATGGCAGTGACATAAAGATACTAATTACTTTGTTCCGGACTCTTGTGAGGTGCGTAAAAACATTTTTCACAATCACTACATAATCGATCACAAAGGATGCCTTGTTTGTTAATAACCAAAACAGTGCAGTAATGTTGTATGAAATTTAATAACTGCGCTGTTTTTTTATTAATGCACTATTTTTTATTTTCATATAAATTTACCACAGATGTTTAATGTTCCCATTAAGTTTAATATAAAATTTATACGTTTGATGATAAAGATACTGGTTGACAATGAAATTCGACTGAATAAAACAAATGCCACGCATTCTAAACCATTGTAATACTTTAATGCTACTAATGTAAAATATACAAGAAAATTTATAAATTGGAAATGGACAGCCATGTAGCACTAATTGAAGTAATAAATGAACTCGTTTTCGTAAGACACTCGTGCAGTAAGGACTCACTTTGCGGTCGGTGCAAAAATTAACTATTGTAACATTAGATTTCAGATATTAGCTTCTACATAAAATTATCTTCTACGTATCTACGTCTTCTATACAGACTGATCTCCTTGAAACGTGAGCTTTCCCAACGTGATTTAGATTTAGGATTTCATCAATTAATATGAGTTAAGATTTTGTGTAAGAAATGTTTTGATTGAACACAGGTCTATGGTATTTAGGGAGACGATGTGGGAATTACAGATGCGGGTTTAATACGGACTAACATGTATTTACTTGATTCCTGCCCACCGCTACCTGCCACTACTATCACGCATTACGCGTATTCATATTATTATTCGAAATTCACGTTTTACTCAGTGATTTTTAATTCCATTTTTTTATTCTATTGTTATTGTTATTTTTAATCATCCTTTTTGGTATTTTACTAGCATTAGCATGTTACATATTATCAAATTTATGCGTTGTGACGTAACAGGTGTCAAAAATGAAATTTTTTTTTGGAAAAGGAGCAAACTGAATATCAGCGCTACGAGTTTGCCACTGTTTGTCATGTTTCTTCTTCTTCTTTTTCTGCTCCTTCTTCTTCTTCTTCTTAGTTGTGTCAGTCTTTGCAGACTCTTCGTGGTCCTCATTTAGATGTGATGCGCTTGACCATGCGCCTCCACCCCATCATGTTTACAGGCAAGCAAAATAAAACTTAAACTTATGTGTAAAATCTATAGTCCATAAACGTTGTTGCCCAATAAATATATTCTTATTCGTTACATTTTGCACTCATAAGTGCTCATCTACTAGGTATGTCTAGTCACTTTATATCTCCCTCATGAACCGACGACCTTTTAATTTTAAGGCCTTCCTTTTACCATTCCGTTACAGAGGGTTCTCGATTGGTTTCTTAAAAAAATCTAAGCTATGTTTCTTGCCGTTACACAACAGGAAAATTGGGTTGGTTTCGGTGCGAGTTTTTTTGGCGTTTGAAGCGAACCTAATTTGGTCAAGGCTAATAGACCCGATGACGAGACGTTTTCTTCACAAAGTAAATGAAAGCGTGACGTGTATGTTCGGAGACATTATTATCTTGTTGATAACGTTGTCATGGCAATAAAAGTGACGTGAAATAATTAATAAAACTTTTTAAAGTCGCAGAATAAGGAGGTCGTGGCCTAATCAGTGGAAGGCATAGTTAAATAGCTCTTGCTGCAACCAGGTGACCAATTCTATCACTAGTTTATATTCGATATTCGACCTTTTCCGTGTTTCGAAAGGCGCGTAAAACAGGGGGACCCGATTAATGTCACTTTGTGATACATATAAAAGTTGTTGGTTGTAGTTGTACATGGTAAAGTCGTAAGGTTGTAGAAACCGTGGGGATCCCGAGAATGACGTCAGATGACAATGGGTTATCTTTACTCGCCCCACAGGGTAAATTGCGTTTACAACGTCTTGGGAATTGCTGGTTTACAGGTAAATTGCATTTATAATGCCATGAGAATTTCTGGTTACTACGTATACTTGCGGGGTACAATAATTTAAAGTGAAGAAGTCTACATGCAAAGTTCCAATTGCTATTGACTGCTTAAATATAAGTTAATATTATGTTTGGGCATTTTGTAGGTGTCAAAACAAACTGCAGACATAATTCTGATGGACGACAATTTTGCTACCATAGTAACAGGAATAGAGGAGGGACGGAAAATATTTGATAATTTGAAAAAGTCAGTCTGCTACATTCTCATATCGAATGTTCCTGAAATAATACCAGTTTTAATGTTTATTCTTTTTTCAATACCTTTGCCTCTAGGTATGTACAACCTTTACAAATACTTCAAGTTGCTCATCTTCTTCAGTACAGCTGGATAGGAATGAAATATAATTCCGTAGAATTCTGCCTAATATTAATGGCACTTATATGAGAGATTAAACTCTACTACTCTCTGAGAGTTGGATCTCCACTAAATATCGTTGTTTATACTAAATATTACTAACACGTCCCTAATAGTTTATACATGGGCATTTAATTTTTTGACTTGGCTCATATGAGTCATCAGGGTTCATATGAACCAACGTCTAATGCTCCGCATTATTGCTTTCGATATTTTTAAAACTTAATTTAATTTTGTTAATAATAATTTAAGGTTTACTTTCAATAAAGCCAGCACAATCACGTTTTACTAACGTAAAAAAATTAAAAGACACTGCTTTTTTCTTGATTAGGCGACGGAAAAAAGTTAAGCAAGTGGGACGGTATTTCGAAAATGTGACACCGACGCTGTTTATTTGGATGATCCCCAACCTGGAGTCCGAAAAGAGCAGACATGCTTTTATCCGATTTCGTTACTGTTTTAAAACCTCACACCACTTACAAGTGAGGCGTTCAATTAATTTAAGCTCACGTTTACCATTAACGGCCATTAGTGAGTCAAGCTTTTACCCATATGTCAAAAAATACCAAGATTAAAAGTAAAAATGGAAGGAAATGCCAAAAGTATTGCACGTACGAATTTTGTTTTTTCAGATTTGTCAGATTTATACACATATATAGATAGATATATGTACAAGATATATGTACAAGTAATAAATAAATAAATAGGACTATATGACACGTGGTCGTCTGTGCCTAAAGTAGACAATTTAGTACCCGTGGTAACGACTGACAAACAAATATTTGAAAAGATAAATACATGCCTTTATTCTAGATAATACATCCAGGAAGAGGCAAGAATCAAATCCGCAACCCCAGAGGCAATTCGAAGGTCAACAAGCCTGGGCTTTACATACATAGATAGCTAACCAAAAATTTAATTGAGAATGTACAAACCATAGAGTACGAAGAGTATTGCGTTAATTTTTATTCAATAGAGTTTATCCATTTTATTGTTGAATTATTTTATTACGGCAGAAACAGTATATACAAGTCTTATAAATCTAGAATATAAAATTATACAAAACACCAATTAAGTTTGCACTTTAAAAAAATACACATAAATAAGTTAGCGATCGTTAACAACTAAATTATAACCATAAGAAAAACAATAATATAAGGGAGATAAAATATAAACTGAAAACTATCAAATTAGTAGCTTCATACAAATAGTATTGTTCGTAATAGTTTTTAAGGTCTAGGCATGCTACGTTAAAAATATCAATGTCTAAAAAGTTTTCATTATAATTCTCAGAGGCAGAATTAATAACAAACTTATAAAGTACTAGCTATACCCCGCGACTTCGTCCGCGTGACCACTTTTATCGCTTAGGGATTTAAAAAAAACTGGTTTTGGTCGAGCATCAATATCATGTTCATAAAAACACCTTCGCAAATAATGCATTACTTTAGAACAAATTTCGTGAGCATAAAAAACGTTATAGGTGGCCAACCTTAAAAGTTAGACATATGCTGTCGCAGAGTTTTATTTAGTACATTTAAAGGGGAACAATTCCGTCATACATGATATTTGCGAATCTTTAACCGTTTACGCAGCGCACGCAGGAGAAGCTCTCGAAAGTGGGAAAGACCGCCGATTTCGAAACATTTTCATTGGTGCTCCGCTCCTATTAGTCTTAGCGTGATGGTATATAGCCTATAGCCTTCCTCGATAAATGGGCTATTCAACTTTGAAATAATTTTTCAAATCGAACCAGTAGTTCCGGAGATTAGCGCATTCAAATAGACAAACAAACAAATTCTTCAGCTTTATATATTAGTATATATCAAATAGCATAAAATTAAGTTGCTTCCCGCCTTTGTATACATAGATCTTTTAAAATGCGCAACCGATTTTAATGCGGTTTCTACCAATTTATAGATTCATGAGGAAGATTTATAGTATTTCCGGCGATTAGCGCGTTCAAACAAACAAACAAACTCTTCAGCTTTATATATTAGTATAGAAGAGAATACAGAAGTATTTTCATATAGAAGTAACACTTCAATAGAGAAGTATCCTAAAAAATCTTCTATTATCTTCTATTGAACATCTCTTACCGTAACTCCACCCGTGTATCGCCACTCTCTCCATGTCTATGCACCCAGTCTCTTTCGCCAGCCACTTCGTTAACGTAAAATCAAATTTGCCCTTAGACTTACTTAAAGTTCTAAGTGAATTCCTACTAACTATAAACTACCTCCTTGCCAAGTTTCAACTTTATACGTCCTCACAATAACAGAATTTAAATCCGTAGCATTGTATTATAAACTTAAAATTCATCAGGCAAAGTGCATTTTTCAAAGAATGGCAACGCATCTACGAGCTTTTTGGTAACGCAGAGATCAACGGGCGCCTGCACGCCTGCCGAAGGCTGACAGATGCGTTGCCGACCTTTGCAGAATGAGTATGTTCTTTTCATGGCATGACAACAGATTTTACACAGAAGTTGTGCGAATTAGTTAGACTTTATGTTTTAATATCAGGAATGAGTGCAATCTTACCTGCGGCTTTTAGAGATTAAAGACCTTCCGAACCGGGAAAAATAGTCTGTTTCTGCTCAAATCTTTTGTGGGAAGGATATTCTTATAAATCGAATAATGTATCAAAAATCCCTTTCATATACTTCTTTGTGGTTTGAAATCGTTTGTATGAGGAAATAACCTTCTTTAGCATTATAATGACGTGAACACGCTGTTTTACCTTGTCTATATACAATTCTGATTATATCTGTTTCTTTTATATTACACTAGCTATTACCCGCGAATTCGTCTGCGTCAAATTAGGGGAAAAATTTTAGCGTTATGATAATAATAATAATAAATAAATAAATAAATAGGACTATATGACACACGGACGTCGGTTCCTAAGGTAGACAAATGCCTGTCTTATAGGTAACAGCCGCCTGTTATACACAAATACTTTTTTTTTGTAAATATATAAATACATACATATGGATAATACACCCAGACTCGAGGTGGGAATCGAACCCACGACCCTTATTTATATATTTATTATTATTAGCTTAGCCAACAACAGTTAATCAACTTGCGTCAATAAACTTAATGTTGCTAAATAAACATCTGCCATCTGGCCAATTGTCGTATCAGCTCAAATAGCATTTAATTGGTAACAATCAACACCGGTTTGGCCAACCAATTCGGTCTAAGCCGTAATTTAAGAAAAAATAATACGCGCATAGTGCGTTCTGTCTAAAAATGCACGCTCCTCCACCAATAAATAACAACGCTCGTTTGTGTGCGTGCAGCGTTTTTATTGTAAACTCAAACTTAACCACGCGCTGTAAGCTAATGATATTGACGAGCTTGCGTGTTTGCGTCTACACGCTTTTTTGCATGTACTCTACTCATGCAAAAAAGCGTGTATTTTTTCTATTAAATTGTTTTTTTTTTACTAATTTTTATAGTAATCTTTATTAACAATAATTACGAGCAAGTACTGTATGTACGTAATACAAAGTAAATTGTCCAATTATCTATATAGCATAGAAAATAGAACATTGCTCGATAAAAAAGCGTCGTGTTTTAAAAGCGCTGCCGTGTGAACATAAACTTGGTAATTCATATGTTCTATTTAAACGCTTTTTTAACACGCGTAAAAAAGCTCTTCTGCAATAGAGGACTTTTAAAAAGCGACAGTTAGCCCGCATTCCTACGAAAGCTTTTTACGGCGCGTTAAAAAAGAGTTCAATTGGAACATAATATGAACTCCGAAATTTGTGTTCAAACGACAGCGCTTTTTTATCGAGCAATGTTCTATTCTTCTAAAAAATGTATAAGAGCGTGTCAAGACAGGCTTATATAGAAGGGTTCCGTATCTGATACGCTATAAACGTATTTGTTAAATAACTTCAATTCCTCTATCTCAATTTCGAGCAATTAATCGCATAGAGAGTACCTTTACATAATATCATCGTAATCGAGATGTTATGGGAAAATATTTGGTGAAAGTAGGCCAAGGGCAAGTCGAATGTTTTTAACTGACTAAAACACAGAAAACATCTCTTACTTCATTATAGGATCTACGCAAAATATAATATTACACGGCTTAAGGCTCATGTTCTGTTAATATGGCTAATAAGTTTAATAATCGGAACTGATTTTAAGTTTACATGGTGGTTTATAAGAGGAAACAAAATAGTATTTGCTGATATTGCGATATATTAATTTTAACCGTGTAATTATAAATTAAAGGAATATAACAATAATCAGAGCGTATATATACAAAAATAGTATATTAAGTCCATTTAAAATTCGTAGTACAAAGCCAAAACGCACATTACATAAAATCTTTTAATAAGATCTACTTTTAATTTATAATTTGCGTTATAAATAGACTAAACTAAAGAAAAAAATTAAATAAACATAAATGGAAGCCCTCCTTTTTTTTTAAATAATTACAAACTGTATAAGAAAGCAATTACAACTTTTTAAATATAAAGTCTTGAAATTTTTTAAAATTGTTAAAAAGCTCCAAAATAGCAGTTATAGTATTGTTGCTTCTATTAACGTACAACGCTTTATATATAAAGACATAATAATAAATCTCTCTAATAAGTACGAATTGAACGCTTCAAAGTTTTTATGTCTATGCATGAACGCTGTATTCTGTTGCTTCTAATGCTAGAATTATCTTGGATTTAGGAAGAATCTTAAGGATAATATAAACTTTAACTACCATACTTGCTTGTAGAGTAATCATTAAACAAAATTAATTGCGAAGAATAACAGATATTTATTTATTTTATTTATTTTACAAACTGTGAAACAACAGAGGTAGTATATACAGCTATACATACATATCTACAATTTTATGACTACGCCATATCTCTTATATGTAGATGATACTTAATAAATAAATATGGTGCAGACTGCAGTAATAACAAAAGCATATTGAGTTGAAAATAACCAAATTTAGTATAATAATTTGGATATGTATCTTATGTAAAACAAAAAAGTTTAAATAAATAAATAAATGTTTAACTCTAATATGTCCATAAAAATACTTTTTCATGCAAAAGCGTTTGAAATTTCACAAATTTCAATAAATCAGTTATTTACTGTGGAAACAGTAAAAACTTCGATTCCTTTCAAAATTCGTTAAATAATCCTGTTTATCTTTTCATTACCTATAAAGGACATATTGGGGTACGATATTCACCCACTCAATATTACTCATGATTATCGAAACATATTTGTTATTTATCCACTCACTATTTATTACTTATGATTACTGAAACATTAGTTTATAAAATGAGCCGAGAAATAAGGTTGAAAGCTTATAAATGTTAATATTTTAAAAGTGAACCTTATTTGGATCAAGTAAATGTAATAAATATTAACTTTTTAGTTTATAGTCTTAACTTTATAGTTTACAGTTTAAACTGCAAAAATGGAACTAGTAAAGAGAAATAAGAAACGAAGACTGAAAAAAAAACAAAATAATATGATATCTAAGAATTGGCGCGGGTCTTCTAACCGTGGTTTATAAATTTATTAACAACAAAAAAACTTAATAGTACATTGGGTCAATAGTAAATTGATTTAGCTGAAGACTGAAATAGAAACAATTCACGAAAATAACTCACTGTTTCTAATAAACTACTGTTTTTAGCGGATGTATACTAAGTAAAAAGTACCTCCTTGCCAAATTTAATTATTGTACGTCTGGCGGTTTTCGACATTTCAACATATGTAACCTTTCGTTTCAATATACATATTCAGACAGGTTGTAACCTTATCTATATCTAGTCTGAAGATTTTTACCTAAAAATGGGTCGAAGTAGGTGAAATACGTATTAGTCGAGTTTACTTGATGAATATTTAATCATAAGAAACGATTGGATATTAACACTAAAAACCACTATAACGATTCCCAAGCATGTTTTTAGTACATTCACTTGATATGCAAAAAGGTGGGGTGTAAAAAAAAAGGACCAAAATGGCTGCTGGCAACATCCAGAATCATAGTCTGCATGCTTATAAGATCAAAACTATTCACAGAATGCGCGCACTATAGCGAATTTATGACTATTTAGATGGGTATGACGTCACTACCCGGAAAGGGCAAAACGTCGTCGCCCAGGGCCGCTTGTATTTAATAAAATAACAAAGAACCGCTTTCACGAAGATTTGTATTCAATCCGTGTCTTTTATTGCCATTTGGCACCGATACAATATAAATTACGGAAGCACCGAATGCCCCTTTGTATTGCGTTCTTTATCGATATTACTTTACCTTAAATTTGGTGTTTATTGTTAATAGAACAATGCTAGTACTAATACTAAAAATGCAAAGGTGTTATAGGTAACACCCGCCTGTTATACACAAATACTTTTTTGGAAATATATAAATGGATACATACATATAGATAATACACTCAAACTCGAGGTGGGAACTGAACCTAGGACCGCCGAAGCGGAAGACAGGGTAACTGCCCACTGCGCCAACGGGCCAGTCAGAGGAATCACATGGTTGGATTTATTTCCAAATATAGTGTAATGTATTAAATAGTCGATTTCTTTATTCATTAGTTTGTTTGCTTCTCGTTTATTTTCCATCATGGCGTTTTATTGACGTAACGTCTTGCCAACCAAACAGCTGCACTTGGGCGTGATTGCAACGTACGGTGGCGACAGCAATTTGTTTAGCAAGATGTGACGTCATTCGCTCAGATTGCCGTTCGGTGTCGCGCGATTTATGTTGTTAATATAAGCCGACGTCGTTGACGTGCTTGTCCAGCAGTATACGGGTCTTCCTACATCACCTACACGTAAGTAATCCTCGGTCTTCTCGTCTACTTCTTGTTTCAATGGCAAACTGTGTTATGTAATACTTTGGCAGTGCGGTAACGGCCTGTATACTCACCATCTCCTGCACGAGGGAGCGCATGGGAGCCACGTAGATCATCTTGAAGTCGTGGACGTTGACGGTGCCGTCGTCGTTGACGTGCTTGCCCACCTCGCGCAGGATGCTGAGCAGCGCCACGTTGGTCTTCCCCGCACCCGTGGGCGCGCACACGAGCAGGTTCTCGTCGGACTCCAGGGCGGCCTTCGATATGCGGCTCTGTCCGTGAAATCAAATTAAAAGATATTTAGTTATTTCTTACCACGACCGGGCGATGGATGGGTTACCCATTCTAAAACTGGTTTCCAATTATCCGACCTCCTTCGTATTGCGGAAGAAAGAAAGAAAATAAAGAAAAAGGCTATTGTCAGACAGATACACAGATAGACACTGTTGCAACGACAAATTTACAATTTTCGGATTTTTTCCTTTACTTGTGCTACAAGATGTAGCTTCTTGCCAAATTTCATGATTCTAGGTCAACGGGAAGTACCCTATAGGTTTTGGCAGATGTCCATGGGCGCCGGTAGGCACTTCGGTGCCTGCTGCCTGCTCGTCTGCCCCCTTGTAACATAAAAAAAACACATTTAGCGTGATGATATATAGCCTATAGCCTTCCTCGATATATGAGCTATCTAACACTGAAATAATTTATCATAAATAATCATACAGCCTAAAATTGTATCAATTTTTTTAATTAATTTTACGCGGATGAAGTCGCGGGCACAGTTAGTGAATTATAATTTTGCCAAATTTCATACTCCTCCGTTAGCGCAATTTCCGCAAAATGGTACCGTAAATTCAATCACCTATTAATTTGTTTACATACGGCCTTTGAATGTCTCAAACAGATAGTTTTATAGGATGTCTAATAAACAGGAGAGTAGTGGAAAATATAAACCGAATAAAGTTGAATTCGATACGGACATTTGTAAATGAAATGCTTAGATACATAATATAATGGTTAGGAAAGCCATTAAGTATATTTACGTTCCACATCAGTCTCGTCTCTTCAATGACCACTAATGGAATGGACGAAAAATGATGTGCCATCGCGTGGAAAGAGCCATGGAAGCGTTACAGAGTGCTCCTGTACTGATACTTTGATAGATGTTGTTGTATTGGTCTCGTCAAAGGAGCCGCAGACAAAAGGTGGGTTTTCGTAAAGTAAAACTAATCATTACTAAAGCATCAAGGTATACATGAAAAGTTTGCGTCTTACACATGCGGTAGAAGCGAAATTTCTTGGGCCATTTGTATTTTAAATCAGTAAGATTAATAATAAGATTAAAACTATATATTTATAATATTATTTGAAGATATTTACAATGTACTTAAATTTAAATAATAAGAACAAAACTATATACATAATAATAATAAAATCTGGTCGTGCAGATGTCCATGGGCGCCGGTAGGCATTTCGGTGCCTGCTGCCTGCTCGTCTGCCCCCTTGTAACATTAAAAAAAAAAAAATACCAAACCAGAGATATATTATTTTCCTTAATAAGTATCGTGTGTGTATGTATACCTCGATTTAAGGTAGAAGTATTAGTAGAATGGGTGGATTGAAATTCATGAAGTTCGATCTGCGGGCCTACCACTAACATTCTCGATAGTTTTACTTACTTTTACGTTCTCAACGAAACGTCAAATGATGGTTCGTGCATTCATTTTGCACGAATTACATAGCCGTACCGACGAGGATTCGATACGTGCGAGTTCTAATGTCATTCGTGCTAGTAATATTTAGCAAATAATTTGTGTAAAATTATCGAAAACGTTCGTGCTAGGCTCTCTGTATACCATTACCGATCTCGAAAGAGACGCAGTTATACTGGGCTTAAGTAAATTAAAGCTTCGTCTTTACATAGTATTAAAAAAGTCGGTCTCGTTCTTGTACGCGTAGAGTCTTTAAACTACGCAACGAATTTTAATGCGGTATTCATTAATAAACGAAGTGAATCCACAAAAAGGTTTATATGTATAATACATCTTTATCTATATTGCACCCGTGCGAAGCTGAGGTGTCGCTAGTTTTATATAAAAAAAGGCTGAGCATAGGCAATGACCGCTGAGTGGGGCACTATTTTTACTTTCATTTCGTAAGCAGGTGTGCAGCGTCTATATCGATTGTAGTACAAATAAATCTATGTATAGTTAGACCTACTGCAATTTAGCTACTACTGTTTAGGGTTCCGTATTCCTACGAGGAACCCTTGTAGTTTCGCTCTGTCCGTCCGTCCGTTTTTGCGCCGTAACTAATTTCTACAATTTTGAACATTAATTCATGAAATTTGGTACAGCTATGTACTGCGTATAGATAATCTTTTTGGCATCTTAAAATAATTATAATTTTATATTTTGAGGGTGGTTCCCATACATCTGAAGTGGAGCTATTTTTTTTATTCAAGCCCATTGTGTGGGGTATCATTGGATAGCTCTTTTAAAATAAAGGCGAAATTTCATAGACAGCTTTTTTATCTTGGCTACCATATTCGAGTAATTAACCTTTAAGTGTCTTGCAAGGGGGACCAACCCTCTAGGATTTCCAAACTATTAGATGTGGAGACTTGAAGTTTTCCATATTGATAGAGTATGATTGATTGATTGATAGAGTATGATGATGAACAAGGGGAGTTCAAATTTGAATTCCTCTCGTATAACGTATAAAAAGGAATTTGAAGTAAGACAAGAATTAAACGATATTGTGGACTAAATTGCAGTCTTTTCTTAAATCTTAGAACACCATCCTCCTTGGAACACTGAGTCATTTAAGCAAGTAAACTAACCATAGCTGTGTGAGCTGAAGATCACTTCTTAATTCAATCGAGAAGTAAGAAACAATCGAACGTAAAGATGCCATAAGATCATTAAGTACTATGTTCCCTTATGCAAGCTAATAAAAGATATGTAGAATGCAAAAATGCAAAGAAACCAAAACAGGACTAACGCAAGATTGCTTTGTTGAAGGCAACGGCCGTCCTTGCACCAGGCTCTCGGTTATGCAACCCCGAAGGTCACATCACAAGAGTTGCGAAACTCGTAATTCCGCATAGAATCGGCATCGCCATTCCACCACGAATATTAACTATTTATATATTTCTTGGTGCTTAATTTATTCACTACAAATTCGCGATAAAAGCCTATAAAATGCAAACAACTCGATGAATGGTAGTTTTTAACGGTAATCAAATTTGTAAGGTTTCTTTTTAGTATAGTTTTGAATGGCATAAACTCAGAACGAATCGATTGATTAAGAATTGACATTCTGTTTGATTTTTACATTAAAATTTACGTGATGAATTTGTTCTGGCGAGATTATTGAGTTAAAAACTTCGAAAAATACTAAACAACAATGTGGCTTTGATGACTTTAATACGTTTTACGCATCATATTATTAATACGTGAAACGGAAACTTTCGGTGCGCTTTTTACGAAAATTACGCTTACGTGAAATTTGGCACAATTATAATTTACTAGTTGTTACCCGCGACTTCCTCCGCGTAAAATTAGGTGAAAAGTTTTAGCGTGATAATATATAGCCTGCAGCCTTCCTCGATAAATGGGTTATCTAACACTGAAAGAATTTTTCAAATCGGACCAGTAGTTCCTGAAATTAGCGCAAGCAAACAAACATCCTCTTCAGCTTTATATATCAGTATAGATATAGAGGTTGGGGTGCGAATGACATTCTTTTTGTAATATATGACTTATTAGTACATTAAATAATTAAAACGGAACCTCACTCACACTAATGCCAAACCATTTACACACTCATGTGTACATTTTACTATAAGATTGCGGCAAAGCGTAGTGATGACGTGTAATAATATGCTTTATTGAAATATAAATGGACGATACCTACATTTGAAACATGAATCTCTGGCTCACGAACTAGATTGATCTGTATCTGAAGAGCCTATGCACACCCTGAAACTAGGTACAAGTAGCCGTTGTACTTAAAAAATAGACATATTAACAAAATCAAAGTACAAACATGTGAAAGGTATATTAATTGTTACATATAACAATAAACGCTTTTCACGACCATTTCGTTTTTTCCCAACCCCACTGAGTAATGTTCTCTTGGGTTCTCAATGGGTTCACGCTCATTACGAGAAAAAACGTAATATTAAATATGTCAAAGTTATTCTTAGTATCCATTTTTAAAAAGGAAAACTGTCGAGAATTTGAGATATATTATTGTTAATAAGTTTGAAACAGTGCATTCTGGAATGAAGATTGAGTGATTCACATACATTTAAAATATTTACATAATAACCGAGGAGTATCATTATTTTGCAATCAGCAAGGAATTGTCTGCGGATGTAGCGGCGTTAATAATAAAAACCTTGCCGGCTCGAGCGTGTTCTTGTAACTTGTTTGCTTTGTCAACTGACCATGCTGTGATATTTTACTTCGTAATAGATATTAACTTGTATTTTGCGTCGGTGCATGCATGTACACGAAAATATTTTTTTTTCGTCCCATCTATTCGAAAAGTGTCGCATTGTTCCTTTATAAGTGGGAGAGAAGTAGTTCTTTTCTGTTAAAAACTTTTTAGAAGGATAAAATGTGATTTGAATTTGGAACATGTATCATTTATAGAACTCGAACTCAAATTATTTAAAGGTCTATTACAATTTAATTCTATGGAAAAACTGAACTTACTTCCAGGGGGGCCCTTTATCTGTACTCATGGTACTGTTTTTCATTTATGTGATAATTTTACAATTTTCTTTAAAGTTGTTTTCTTTAGTAGATCTCGCGTATTGATTATTATGGAAATTAGGCTTATTTTTCTAGGATCTAAATCTCACTGACACCTGACACGGCTGACAGGCATTTGGACTCTGTCAGTGTCACTGACCACTGTCATGCTTTATAGAAAAGACATGAAGAAGACTGTGCAAACTGCAAAATGGAAACAATTTAATGGTTGCTTTCCATTTACTAATGCCGAAACCAGACATAGCTCAAAGTGTTTGTAGATTTTTGTCTTTGATGACTACATAGTCCTACAAGACTTTGCGCAGCTACATAACGTCCCGGCTACACTGCATGATCATTGAAATGAAGCTATATCGCACTGCAGGTGCAAATATTCAAAGAAAAAACAATTACATATTTTAAATTAACTCTATGTTGTATGGTAGAAATTCTTTTAAAATAATATTAATTAATAGTAGTAGTAGGCCTTGTACATCTATAAAAAGATGATTTAAACAGCGTCAGCACGTAGTTTGGCACTTACGAAAGTGACTTATAAGTCCAATTTTTGAATGACAGTGTAACAAATTGAAAATATTAATTAATATTTTCAATTTTTGACAGAAAATAAAAACATGTTATTTTATTACCAGATACTACAATTGTCATTATATGAGTTATCCCGCAAAAAAATAAGAACTGTGTTGATATTATCCTGTTGTTATTATTGTTAGAAGTTCTTTGACCGTAAATACCAATAAAAATATACGGTATGTGAATAGAAAATTTTACCACAACAGTGACATCTGTCAAAATTGACAATGACATATGTCACACTAAAAGTAAAGTGTAAATTCTTGCGTTTAACGTAAACCTATTATTTTGAACTGAACCAATTAATAGCTTAAAGTTTCCATTAATTTATATTATTTCTGTAGTTTAAACTTAGTTTAAGCCTTTTATAGCATTAAATTTTTGTTGCTTTGTGTCAGTATGTAAATTTTTTCGAAACTAAAATTATAATCATGGTGAGCCTACGAATTGTTTTCTATTATTTTACCTATTTTATAAATATTTTTTATTATATTACTATAAATATTCGTATATGAAAATAATAAGCTATTTTATATTTTTAGGGCGATTTCGAGATAAATGAGGCTTTGGCCTCATTAGAGATATTAATGTCGGAGTTTTTTGCGCCTAGTACAAGTAATTTTAGAAAGAGAGAAATTGAAAATATGCTCGAAAATTTTTCAAATAATCGGGACAACTGGAAACATTGTTTATTATTTCTTCAAAAGTCACAGAACCAATATGTTTTGATGTTTTTACTAACTACATTAGAGGTAAGCTCCTTGATGAAATCACAAAGTGACATTAATCGGGTCCCACTGTTTTACGTGCCTTCCGAAACACGGAGGAGGTTGGATATCAAATATACCACCATGTACCTAACACCCTATGTACCTACAATTACGCAAATAAATATTTATGATTTATAAACCAGTGCTAGAATGGGTCACCCATCTATCACCCGGTCAAATCGTAGCTTAATCAGTGGTCGACACGAGGCGATCAAGAATTCTAGTTTGTTTGGCGGTATACAGTTTCATTATACTCCAGTGTAAACACAGCTGCATTAACTATTTTGATTACTTCACTCACTGCAATACGCTATTGTTTGAACTTTATTAAAACAATATTTGATAACCCATTATTTTTATAAACGTTTAATTAAAACGTCATTAATTAAAACTAGAGATTGCTGGCTGGTCGAAATTCGCCCACAAACCTTTTTTACTATTCACAAAAAAATGAAATTTGTCAATTAATTTACCGTTTTCACGGTTACGTTTTGACATCATCTAATACATGTGAGTATAAACGGTGTTAATCGTCTGGCATTCGTGTAAGTGTGGTTTTATTTTATTAATCTAATATATTAATATTGCATATTATAAAAAAATACAAGCATTCGCACGCCTTCCTCTATATGAACTACAATTGTGCCAAATTTCATACTCCTCCGTCTGCGCAATTTTCGTAAAATGGTACCTTAGGTTCGCTTCACGTATTAATATATAAATGAAATGATACTTATGTTTGCGAAATAAGTCACGTTGGATAAATCCGCAGTGGGGGTTTTTTAAAGATGAACGAATATCTTATTCTTCAACTGGCCGGTTGGCGCAGAGGGCAGTGACCCTGCCTTCCGCTCCGGGGAACGCGGTTTCGATTTAACGTTAATATTCCGTTCTTTCATTGTTACGCGGGACGATAATATAAAATTTGGTATTCTTTTCCTTGATAACAGTATTTGCTCTGGCTGAGACGTTCCCTATTATTTCTACGTCCCTGATAACAGGTGTACAAAATGTAATGTTATTTTATTGAGCAATTAAGACCTGAAATTGCAATCATGCAAATAAACAGGTAAATTAGCATTCGTTTATAATTCGCTTACAAATATAATATACATTACGTTAATATTGCTTAGGATTATATTGTACACTCGAGTGCAAGTAAATCGCATATGAAAAAGTTCTTTTGTAAAACATTTCTATTTATTTTTTTACTTAAAAATACACATGTTTTTTAATATGGGATGGAAGGTAATTTCAATACCTATCCGGCGAATGATCTTTAATCTTATATTTTAAAAATGTATTTTTTAAATAGAAAAATAAATAAAAACATGTTACAAAAAAGTGCTCTCAAAAGATTAAAGAAATAAATGCAAATAATTTGAGAAGTATAGAGTTAGTTGTACGTGCTTTAGAAGTTATGTATCCATCAGTGATATATCACGAACGATATTGGGAATCACGTTCTATATACATCTTTATCTTATTTATATAAAATCTCGCTATTCAGGTGTATATTCCGAAAGTACTAAACCGATCTCGATGAAATTAGAGCACTATATCAAACTTAAAAAAAAGAATATTATAAAATCTATTCTCAACGTTCTTTTTTTTATATATATAACAAGGGGCAAACGAGCAGGCGGTTTACCTAAGTGACTACCGACGCCCATGAACAACTGCAACACCGGAAGGCTCGCAGATGCGTTGCCGGCCTTTGAGAAATGAGTATGCTCTTTTATTGAAGGTGATTTAGGTCACCGGAAACACTCACAAACCGAACGAAACCATAACATCACTTGAAGTGACAGCATTGCCGGCACTTTACATCAATCTTATGTGAGGAAGAGGTACTAGTACCAGCATGCGCCGACCCAATTCGGCTGCAGACCAAAAGGAATGCAAGCGTGGCGCTACCTCTAATTAAATGAAAAGATAGGAGTAAAGGAAGGGATGGTATAAAAGGATATAAAAGTAAAGGGAAAGGAGAAAAAGGATGCGGATACTACTGTCACTGACGGTATTGGAGTAGTGACGATAGCAGCTAGGGTCATATATGATGAAGTTGGTTACCAGGAATTATCGGGAATTAAGTAACAAAAACAAAATTGTAAATAATACGAGCATCATAGCCTAAAGAATTCAAAGAGAAAAAAAAAGTTGTCATCACGGTGCCCGTTAATCAAACACGATCGCTTTATCCACAGGACTATTCAGCCTTTGAATAGTCCACGTTTAAATTCGATTCGCCAAGCGTGATAGTAATAAAAATCACATTGAACCTCTCCATCTTTGGTTTAGAACTGAAACCGGACGCTTTCTTGATGACGTATATCCGTAAAGTGTGACGCAATATTTGGATTCTGCAATTATAATTTGGTGCACTTAATAATCGATTGTTACGTGCCTGAAATACATGTATAGAGAGTCGATAACAATAATTATAAAGAGAATATATAATTAGTAAGTTAGTTAATTAGTTAGCGTGATACTTGTATAATAAAAATATTATTAAAATGAAAAATAATTATTCCTTATTTGCCAGTAACATTGCCGTTTGGTTGGCGTTTATACGTAGTTTGTGGCGCAGTGGGCAGTGACCCTGCCTTCCGCTCTGGGGATCGGTTTGACTGATTTAAATATGTGGCCCCACCGGGAAAGAGGACTCTGGGGAAGTAGGAAGAATTTCTTAGCAATTCATATTTCGCGAAGCGTTAAAGTGCCGCTACGCAGATTTACTACCAGTGTTTTCACGCATCCATCAATATAGTCTTTGTACAAATAATTTGCTCAAGCGTTAAGGAAGCTACTATGAGTGGTAATTGATGGAATCCTTCAGGAGATGTTCTGTCAAAGAACTGTCCTGTACATAGCCAATATAATGCGTGTATTTACTAATAATTCATACCCATTGATCTTGCCCATTAGATCCTTATAGTAGGAGCGGTCTTTGCCAATTCTGAAATTATCAAAAATATAATATTAGAATTATGACTACATATCTTGTTATTTTAAAATTAATTTAAAAGTTGAAACTGTTTTTATAGTACATATATGTAAATACATATAGGATCAACTTTGAATAAGCTGATAATCTCAGAATACTAGATTAAAGAGCAAATGTAGATAATTCTCCACATAGCTTCACTTATTAATATTATAAATAGGAAAGATTTTTTTGTTTGTTTGTTTGTAATGATTAAGCTCCGAAACTACTGGACCGATTTTAACAATCTTTTCACCTATACAAAGCTACGTTTTCGGAAAGTAACATAAGTTATAATTTATTTTCAATAACATTAGAGTTCCGTACGAATATTACAATAACGTAACCCACGGTATAAAAATGAAAACCTTTATTGGCGTACATTGCCGAAACTGTTTCAGATAGAAGACAATCATGTATTACGTGTAAAAGCGTCTTAATATCTATAAAAGTCCTATAGACTATATCTATCTGTCATAGTTAAGCTAAAATGACAGTTTTTATGTGCTAAAACCTCCTGGTCGTGCAGATGTCCATGGGTGCCGGTAGACACTTTGGTGCCTGCTGCCTGCTCGTTTGCCCCCTTGTAACATAAAAAAAAAACAGTTAACCTGATGACGTCTTATAAATCGATAAACGCCGGCTGTACACATGAAAAAGCCTAACTCATTGTCACGTTCCGCCTAAACCGAGCATGCCAGCGAGAGCGGAGAACAAGTGATAGAGAAGCACGATCGACCTAAGCCTTTGGCGTTATGACATAAAAGTATCATCCGCAAGCCGACTTTATAGACAACCATTCTTTTCTTTATCGCAATTAATGAGTAATTTAAGCGAATACCGACAATTCCACACCCAGATATTTTACTACTTTTTATTCAACTTCTATGACCGTTTATAACATTATATTTGGTCACCCTACCAATCACAAGCAGCACGGCTCTCGACATAAGCGGTCCACTCACCGCTTAATCACACGTCAATTCTGTACCGATTGGGCATTGGGCGGGCGCGGTTTTAGAAAATACGAGAATTTTCGCCGGCTGACAGTTTTTAATTGAATGCCAGATTAAGTTAAGAGGTGATAGTTTTGTGATGCAGTTGTTGTCATGAGTGTATTTAGTTGTATACATTTATGTTTTTTTTTTACTTAAAATTTATTTTAATGCTTGAGGTGAAAACTTTAGGTACCATTTTATGAAAATAATGCCGACGCCGAAGGTGTGCGAATGCTAATATTTTTTTATAATATAATATATATATACTAAATTATTAAAATAAAACCTCACGCACACCAATGTTGGACGATTCACACCATTTACACACACATGTATTGGATGATGTCAAAGCGTAATCGTGACAACCGTATGTTATATTAATTGTCAAATTTTCGAGGATGACGTCAGATGGCAATCGGTCATCTTAACTCGCCCCACAGCCAAATCCTCTGCAATCTAAGCGGACCACAGTACTTGTCCGGTATAACGCTAGGAAAAAGAGAATTAATTTTATTATTAAGAGAGTAACAATAATTATTTTAATTTTTTTTTAAAGAATATTAGGAACACTTTTTAGATATGTCTAATAGTCCCTTTTTCCCTCCTACTAAGCTTAAATTAAAAGCTTGTATTAGTAGTGGGTGTGACAATACTCCAACGGCGGTGGGGTTTGAACCGGGTACCTTGCGGATTTCAGTCCGTAACCGTATACCGTTGAGGTAATGAGCCTCTAATCTAATCGCTTTAAGGTCCGGAGAATTCGTTACAACAAACTGATTTAACTTTACCCACTAACATTAAACAAGGACGAAGCCTAAGGGGCTTTATTAAAATTCTCACTATCATTTCGTTATTTGCGTGGAAATTTCCTTTCCCCCAATAATTAATATCAGATTGGTAGCTTAAATTGTTTAAATTATAAAAAGGTCATTCCAAATTATTGAGCACAATACGCATTACGTTTTAATTAATATCGCAAACAATCGGATCTCTTGTAAACAATAATAATTAATTGAAACTTGTTTGGGCCTTTGTGTTTGTATTCTTCAATTACTGTAGTCTTACCGAACCAATAAATAAGAAATATCTTTCAGTGATTTCGGCGTAAGAACTTCTAGTAAGTTCTATAGTTAGAACGCAATACCTTGGTTCCTAAATTTTTATGGTACTTTTCGGTTTAACGTGCTGAAAACGTATAGAGGTTGGTGTTCTCATATAGACATATGAGTGTGAACTACGTGTGAACATCATGAGATTGAAGATATGAAAAAAAAAAACTTAAAACTACATACATTAAATCTTAATGGTATCGGATAATTCCATACAAAAACTTATAACTATACCAGACTTTTTTATAGCAAATTTCCTGCTCTATAAGAATATCAAGTTTGTTTCTTAATTATATTTATAATTTTGAAGATATTTGCCGAAAACTAAATACCTTATTTTACTCTCTTTATTGTTTATAACTTTTCCATTTTTTACGTGCTGAAAACGGTTCAGATTCATTTTTCTAGACATAATTCCGGGTCGATTCAATTATCACACGTATTTTTGCAAGCGGTGTCTCTTACCGAAGAATACCGAAAGAGAAGAAGACAACCGAAGTATACCTAAAGAAGAAAGAAAAAGAAGAAGAATAGCGAAGGATTTTTCACCATTTTCAACTTCTTTACTATAATAAAACGGCTATATGCAGCTTATCTTGCTGGGCTAGATTAATTTTAAGATAATGTTGCTTAAAAACTTCAAAAATTCAAGGAAAAAGAGTTAATATTTCTAAAAACAACGTTAGAGGACTCGTACACAATTACGAGATTCGGCCAGTTTATTAATAAAATAAAGAGCTTTTTAAATAGTCATCTAATTTATTTTTACAACATTTCCTAATACAATTATACACTAATATACGATTATTATTCTCGATCAGTCCTAAAACACTGAGTTCCAGTCCAAAATTCTCCTTATCAGTAAATTTCCGTGGTTAATTTGAGGGTTGCTGATTACCACCGAGACCGAGTCTTTGAGCTTGCATACGCGAAGCATGGCCTAAACTCGTGTCCTGAAAAAGTAAATGAACACAATACAATACAATACAATACAATACAATACAATACAATACAATACAATACAATACAATGTGTGTGTGTGTGTGTGTGTGTGTGTGTGTGTGTGTGTGTGTTTTTAGTTGCTTTGCACATACAATCATTCTTCATAGGAGGTCAGTCTTTTATAAATAATGACAAATATTATAAACTAGCTATCTATTTTGCCTGAAATTCAATCGTTAAATTGCGTAGGCATATTTTGATTTAATGTAATTTTGGTCAATTTGGAAACCAAAATTTTTTTCTACACTGATTATTTTTAATATTATGATAGGAAATAATTGCTAAAGATTCTATATAGAATAGCTTAAATTTAATCGTCTTTATAAGAGAAATTTTCCACACTTCTAAATTTCCAAGTTGTAACATATTATTTCTTGACTGAAATGTTTTGTTCCGGTGGAAAATAACTTTGTAACATGAAATTTAATAAACGAGACAGTGACTTAATGAAAATGTACTGCTGTGGAATATTATTAAATTACACTTTATTAGATCTCCTTCGCTGTTGGTGTTTTAATAGAGTTCATTTGGATAGAGTACTCGCTCCTCGAAATAATGATGTTCATACGCTTAGAGAAAGGTACCATTTACATCGTTGGTACACACTTTAATGTTGTATACACGATACATTGTTGGTATACACGATAAATGGACTATCTAACATTAAAAGAATTGTTCAAATCGGACCAGTTGCTCCTGAGATTCAAGCAAACAAACTCTTTAGCTTTATATATTAGTATAGATTAGTATTTCATAAATGCCAGGCTACTTGACCTTTATCATCAACAAATAAGTGAAACAATCGTCAAAGAGATTCACTAATTGAGCGTCAATGCTCAAAAGTTAGGGGAGTATTAATATAATTCCTCCTCCTGTTCATGAAATGATTTTTGCCTCCCGAATGGTCGCGTTTCGTTCGGTTTGTGAGACTTCCCGGTGGCCTAAACCCGTCATTAAGGGCCGGCAGCGCATCTGCTGGCCACGTGTAACAACTAGTAATTAAATAAAAATGTCTGTTTACAAAGTCCAAATAGTCTAATGGTATTTTCCAAATCGCAAACAGATTTTCATGGTACTTTTACTGGTAGATGAAATTAAAAATTAAATTTCAAATTTTACATATATGTCCTGCTAGTGACAATAACATTAAAGCTAATTAAATATTAGCCAAAGAAATAAAGTTTCTCGCAAAGAAACATTTTATAAATTTCTGAAATCGCGAGCCAAAATCAATTTATGAATTCGGCAATCATGAGTATAGGCACTCATATCGTAACACAAAGAGCACAACAAGGACCGCGTAGTTTCAATAAACACTACTCCCGTTGCATCACAATTTCCACACCGCAGCCGAAACTATATGCAAATGGATGTTCATAACAGAGTAAATTTTGGTAACACATCAGCGTAATAGTCATTTATGAGGACAAATACCCACATTATATACTACACTATGTTTAAAAACTTTATACACGTTAAGAACCAAATACCTCAACAATGTTATTTTGAAGTGTAATCCTAAAGTGTGCTTTACAAACTTTAATTCTGGATAAGTTATTATCCAACCCAGTCCAACTATAACATTAAGCTTATTATAAAAGAAAATAGGAATATCTAGAGTACATATTTTTATGTTACAAGGAGCAAACGGGCAGACGGTGCACCTAAGAGACGACCGACGCCCATGGACTTCAGCAGCACCAGCCTATAAGGTGGTTTTGGGTCACTGGGAATTCTCACAAACCGAACGAAACGCGACAACAATAACATCACTTGACGTGTGTCGCACAGTGATACCTTCTGCAATATAAGGGGACCCTGTTACTAGACCCGTTAGATAATGCTAGGAAGAAGAACAATATTAAGTTTGTCGGACCATATTCTATGGCTTTTTTCATGAGATAATATTACAGTTTAAGACAGAGAAAGAAGAAGAAGTTCTTGATTATTATTATTATACATTCGGCTATTTTAGTAAACTAAAACTACATATTTTGTCGGAGAAGTTTGTGTTCATTGTTAAAATTGCGGAGGGGTGGTTTCGACGGGACACTACGTGAAACTTTTATAGCGTTCTCTGAAATTTGATGGCAAAATTCTGTGATTTTAGTAGATTAGTACATATTATGTTGGACCAGAATCTGTATTGATTGTTAAAATTGCGTAAGTAGCTATATCAGAACAATCGTCGTGACGTAGTTTTATAGTATTTTCTTCAACATGAACGCGTTTCTTTACAATTGTACTTCTTAGGGTAGACAATTTTGTGTATTACTAGTTGTTACCCGCGACTTCGTCCGCATAAAATTTGGTGAAAAATTTTAGCGTGGCGATTTATAAACTATAGCCTTCCTCAATGTATGGGCTAACACTGAAATAAATTTTCAAATCAGACCAGTAGTGCCTGAGATCAGCGCGTTCAAGCAAAGTAACAAACAAACTCTTCAGCTTTATATATTAGTATAAATAAGAGTATAAGATATAAGATAGAAGACGGCTATTTTGAAACATCAATAGGTTCTGTTCCTAATTGAACCACGTGAACTGCGTTTTCCATAGCTTGCATCATAAATTTTAATTAGAGGTAGCGCCACGCTTGTAGCCGAATTAGGCCGGCGCGTCCGGGTACCAGTACCTCTTTCTCACATGAGATCTATATGGAGGGAGTAAAAAAATAAACAAATATGTCAGAAATTACGATATTTTTATTTATTACTTTTAATAGATAATTGTACTGTTATTTTTTTACGCTTTTTGCTATGCCAACATTTTTTGTGTATTTTCTTAAATATTTTATGCATATTTTGGGATGCGGTGGTATCAACTTCATGAAACAATAATAATTGTTTTCTTGGATTTTTGGTCCATTAAAGATTTAGTTGGAATCTTCTGTAAGCTTAATATAAACACAAGTAAACTATTAAATACTCCTGTAAATATTTGCTGACTTCTAATATAAACGTATTTCTTCGTTATAGAGAATGGCTGTTGCGCCTTGAAGAGTACTAATGTATATGTACTAATGTATGAGTGTACTAACCGAACCGAACCGAACCAAAATTTGACCTAATCTCTAGGTAATAGGGAGTTGTTTTAAACTTACTCAAAGTCACAGCACGGCTATCAACTATCTGTTTACGGAAAATACTTCGGTCACATAGCCCGAAAAGACGCGAGCACTATTGAAAAACTTATGCTCACGTGCAAGTTCGAAGGAAAGAGGCCACGCGGACGTAGCCCGAGGCGTTGGTCGGACCAGGTGAAGGAAGCTCTCAATACACCTCTTTATTGTGCATATAGCCAAGCCGAAGACCAGACAAATTGGAGGAAGACCATCACGTGTGTTTTTTCAATGAGGAGCCACGATCCTCAGTAATGAAGGAACGGCTGAAGAAGAGGAAGAAGGGAGTTGTGCGTTATAACGAACGACATTATAATTTAACACTATATTTCAAATTATTTTTCTCAGAGATCATTTGATAAATATAGTCGATTGCGACACTCAACTAACTACGAAGAATTTAAACCCTTAAGACATTTTAAGTTCAGTTGAAGATCCAAGTTTACTCAACTAACGTAAAGTTTTCTTTTTCAGATCTCTTCAAGCGTCTACAGAAGTTTAGCAAATTTTTGGAACACAAAAGGCCTTGTCAAAAGTTGGTGTACAAACTGTAGCATCTAGAACTCCTAAATGGTAGTATTATCTTTTAAATTTTGAGTTAAGGTTACTTTAAATTAACCTTAGTTAATGTTATTGTAGTTTACTCGAAATCAGTGTTTATCTACCTGCGGGTCGGGACCCTTAGAGAGGCCGTGAAGCATGATAAACAAGCAAATACTAATTATTAAAGAAAATCAATAACATTTCAATATTATATTACTAGTCTTTTGTACAAATTCATACTTTATTTTTATTGGTTTCCTTTCCACTACTATAGGAAATAATTTTAGTTAGTAAAAATGTGTTATATTTTTCATTCTTGAAGATATTTATTGTTCTGTTTCTCTTTGACAATTGATAGATTTCTATATTTAAAATATTAGTTTTTTTTTATTGAGTTTTTATATGTTCCACAATTTAAACATCTTTTGAACTACCACCATTTGCATAAGGATTGGCAGAATTTTTCTACTATGGTCCAAGGGAATCGCCAGAATTTTTTAGTCTGTAAAGGAGTTGCGTATCCAAGAAGAAAATTCAATGGTTTTATCCAATTTCACTTGCTTTCAATTTTGTATGCAG
Organism: Charaxes varanes; assembly: GCA_024363005.1. Taxonomy (NCBI): domain Eukaryota; kingdom Metazoa; phylum Arthropoda; class Insecta; order Lepidoptera; family Nymphalidae; genus Charaxes; species Charaxes varanes. Next base: position 11,131,294 of record JANCMC010007202.1, on the reverse strand, counting down.
AATCCTACAATGTACAATCCTGTGCGACTATTCCATTTCTGGTACTAAAAAATCTTACAAAATTGATTAAAAAACTTACATTGCTATTCTAGATTTTTACACACATTGTGGATTTTTATTTTTGAATAATGTATTCATACTTTTTTTTGATTTTTAAACAATCTGGTAAATAAATAATAAATCTTTGAGATGGTTTTCTATTTCCTAACCATCTTTATGCATGAGAAGCTAAACTACTTTGCTTTAATCCGCGAATGAATACGAGGGAAAATCGGTGTAATGCTGCAACCCGAAAGCAACACCACCGAATCCGCCACCAAAGCACAGCACTACACTGACTTTCCGATGTGCCTCAACGCACGTTTCGCTTCGACACCGAAGGTTATTCATATTCTTACTTAACGAATAACCTTTGTAGAGTCTATCTCCTGATTATACTTCCGCCTTCCTTGATTGCGAAATGTCATGGATTTCCGCAAAGTAACGTCTGATTCTATCAATTATTCGTTTAGGAGTTCAGTGACATTACACATGTACAGTAGAATATATAAAGAGATTTAATAACATCACATTGTTTTCGTTAACTTTTTCAATAGTTTGTCTTCTTGAAGAAAAGATTTTGCAGCGATCTATCACAAGAAAATTTAAGTATAAAATCTATAATTTCAATATTTTTACGGTACATTATTTATAGCTTAATAGCCACGGTCTGACGGCTTTATTTTTCGAATGAGTGTTAATGCGCCACGTGTGAGTGTATCGGGCGCGGAGTGACGCGGCACATCAAAGGCCGCCGCTCGGAGGGCCTTGGTAAGTAATTGACGTGTGAAATAAATATAACATTTAGGGGTTCTAAAAAAGTTACATAAGCAGGTGAAGTTATCGGAGATAAGGTATATATGTGTGACTGATTTCTAGATTAAAGTCTAGTGACCTACAGACGCTTAGAAACTTTATAAAGAGAAATTACTTAATAATAAATAAGTCTCATGGGAAATAACTTATATGTTATCCCATTTATACGACGACTAGTTTGTTCCCGACGACTTTGTCCTCGTTAAATTGGCTGAAATATTTAGATTCAATTTTAGCGTGACCAAATATAGCCTTCCTTGATAATTGGGCTATCTAACACTGAAAGAATTTATCAAATTGGTCCCGTAGATTCTGAGATTAGCGCATTCAAATAAACTCTTCAGCTTTGTATGTATATTAGAAGAAGAAGATATGAATTATAAGATTTCGGCTGTGAGGTCCTTGGACTACTGGCGGACTACAAATAAAAATAGACTTATATTTATGATCAGGTGAACCACATGTAAATTAGTCTCTTATTATATAATAAAGAAGAATGTATTTTTCACCACACGTTTCAGCAAAATAAAGCCCGATTCATTGATCTAAACCAAACATCTGTTCGATTTGGGCGATCTGGCGCGAACTGAGATGTAAACCGCCAACAGCTTTATAAAAAGAAATCTGGATGTCGTTAATCAATGTAAAATTATCTGAGAATGAACGTGTTTACATTCCCTCGTTCATGGGAGATTGATGGAATACACACCACACGTAGTTTTATTGATCATCAAAGTAAGACAAGGGGTCAGTCTAATTTAGATGCATTAATATACATATATAACAAGACGCCAAGCTGAGAGGTACGTACATCTTCATTTATATTTAAGTAAATGAATCTGGTTATGGGGTGGCTGTTTTTAACCCCCGAAGCAAGAAAGGTGTGTTAAAAGTCTGACGTCGATGTCTGTGTGTGTGTGCGGTGTGTGCGGTGTGTGCGGTGTGTGCGATGTGTGCGTGTGTGTGTATGTATATTATCAGGCAAAAATTTCTTATATTTTTTTACATAATTTTACACGGATGAAGTCGCGTACACAGCTAGTAGTAGATACTCTTAAACGATAATAATTTTAGTGGGGGCAACACGCATAAGTCCTGATGGACGGCGTGCTTCGTGTTCCGGCACGCCGCCCCATGGAGCTAGGGTGAAGCACCCTAGGAGGGGAGTCCACAAAGGACGTTACTGGCGGAGATATGGTAAATTGCAAGACCGTTCCCATGTCTCCGCGTAGTGGTAAGGTACTACCGTGGGGTTTTAGTCGTTTGGAGTCAACATAACCCACCGTCGGCCCCTGTGGCGTACACAGGATGGGGAAAAAAAATCATTTTGGGCTTTTTTAGCAGTACCGAAACTGTTCTTTGGGTTTCTGCATTATATTTTCTTCCCTCTCAAAAGAACCAAACTAAGAGCGGGTGCAAGGATAAAATAATAGAAGCTCTTGGTAAACTTTCATGAAGGCGTTGTTATTACTACTATAATAACCCAGGCGGGGTTGATTTGAACTCAACATTATACAGATTTCAATCTACCCTACCCGTTCAGCTATCAAGACCGTATCTAAGTAAGGAATTAATTAATAAAATCGTAATTAATATCGCCATGTTGTCAGTCTAATCGCCGGCGGCCTGCATTTACGCCCAATCAAGTCGAATCGACAGATGTAGCTTGCAGCCCAACATAAAAGATTGCCGCCCGTGGCAACTCAGCCGAACCGCATGGCGACGCCATCTTGAAATACCTAAGAATTTGACACTGAAATCCCACCTTACCTACGGATATTAAGTGTTTTAATAAAACTTATTATCTATATAGATACTTCCCACGTAAGTTATTGTCAATTTGTGTATACAATTATATATTCAAAAATGACGAATACATTATTCTATACAGTAATATATTAAAAAGTGACTGTTATATTGCAATCTAGTTGTTAGTAATGCTCTAGTGTAAAGCTGGGAATTTGGAGTTTTTTTTATGTTACAAAGGAGCCAAAGACGAGGCAGTTAAATGGCTACTTACGCCCATTGACATCTGCACGACCAGGAGGCCTTTTGCCGGCAATTAATGACGGGTTTAGGCCACCGGAAAGTCTCACAAACCGAACGAAACGCGACAACAATACCATCATTTGACGTGACAGCATTGTTGCCACTTCACACCGATCTCTTGTGAGAAAGAGGCTATTTTAAACTAACCGAAGCTCGAGACTTTGTTCGCGTTTATTCAGCGATATTGTTACATTTTGACGTTTCTCCGACTACCCTCATAAAACGCGTCTATTACTGTTCTCCCAGGTTACGTGCTTCGACAGGAAGAAAAACTTGTGGATACTCATGACATAATTATAACGTAATACGTTTTCCTTCTCTTCTCCTTCATATTACCCTCAATATGGTCGTAAACGGTCTCCGGGCAGTAGTTTTGGTTTTATTGCTCTATGTTTAATTATTTAAACGGATTTTTGGCATTGGCAGTAGAATGTTTATAGCCACTCCAAACTTACCACACTTTAACCTTTACGTACAACTGAATTGAAATTCCATTTACAAATAACCCATTTTAAGGACTGATTCACTGAGAAGGTAAATCTTGGGAGTAAAAAAAATTTCGTACTTCGCACTATTATCTATAATACGCCCAAAAGAGGGCGAGCAATAATAATAATCGAATTATTGACGGACAAACATTGCGGAATTATTTCTGTATTACTTCTATAACATCTTCGCGTGTCGCGCGCACTCGAGAAAACTATTTGAAGCTGTAAGAAAATAAAGTCTCCGACCGGCGGTCTGTTTGTTTGTTTGTTCGCCAGCCCGTCATAAAATTGTTTCTTTTACTGTTTGCTCACTTTGAGCGCTCCTTTGAATGCAACTGAACCATGAGAAAACTTTTAGCTATACGGTTATTATTTACTGTCTCCCACGGTTTGCTCTTGATAAATTGTACTTTATTTTATGTAATTAAATCAAGCACAGTTGATATTGGTGGTTGTAGGATGCAATATTAGCGATATTTTCTTTGCTACACATCATTTTCCTAAAGGGTGCGATTAATTAACTTTCGTTGTTTTGTATTTTTGTCAGTGAAGCGTTAAATAATCATTCGTCTAGAAAATTTTCTAACTATTTCGTTCGCGCCTCACCAGCGACCTTTCACCACTTATACAGTCCACTAAAACAACTAAATTTCCCCTACACCCGGTTCATTTTCTTATAATGAAGCTAAATCCATAAAGTCCCTGCTTCCAAGTACGTCATCCGTCTGCAAAATTTATGTTAATGCGGTAACAGATATGCGAGCAAAACATTCGATTCGCCCAGGCCATTTCGAATTTTACTCCATTTGAAATAACATGCACAAGTTTATTTCGATGACGCCAAAGCGGCAATGGCTTTGCTGAAACTTTTTCCCGTACTACGATTTTACCATACGAGTTTAAAGTGTAAAGTAGTGGTATATATTTCACAATTCAGGGATAATATATAGGGAGCGAGAGATGAACCATGTCCAAATCTTAGCGTAGGGTGACTGGTGAGACACGATATTTGATGATCTGAAGTATAATATGACGAAAAAAATTTACATTAAATATAAATATCAATTAACTACTACGTGAGATTAACAGAAAGTTGTTTTATTATGTACGCAACGCATGGACATAGGGTGAGGTCACTGTCACGCGGCGAGTTATGCAGCAAGTAGAAGCACGCAGGAGGCGAGGTTATTTCTTTGTAAATACAAGCCAGAAACGTAAGAAACGCAAATTCGGCGCTCGAAAACGTAAGGCCGAACCTCATCTAATTTTAAAGAAATTTGTTTAATAAAATAAGTATCTATTTTATTATATAATAATGTCGGGAATCCAGTAACGAGTACTCTCTGAGAGTATTCCAATTATCTTACTCCCAGGGGGTGGATCTCCTTTATCTGTCCGATAACTGGTCCGATCCACTACGGGTACGCGACCCCGGAGTGCCCTAGCTGCTATTGTCACACATTACTGTCAGTTGTACAAACATTTAGTTTGAGCCGAAAGGCAATGAAAATTTAATCAAAAGCAATAAATGCCAAAGTCAAATCATCTTTGTTTTCAAATGATTCACGAATTTGTGAAACAATTTATGAAATTTTCATAGAAACGAAACGCTGCTATTGTTACTCTCCTATTTAAGGCCTTCTTCATCGATTCTTTATATGATAAGGGTCTAACGGGGAGGCGTCTTATAAGTGACTATCTACGCCGAAAGGCGATGTTTATATATTATATACTAGCTGTATCCCACAACTTCGTCTGCGTGTGCCACTCTTATCACGTAGAGGTTTAAAAATAGGTTTCGGATAAGGATTAACATTATGTTTATAAAAAGACCTTCACAAACAATGCATTATTTTAGAATAAATTTGATTAGCATAAAAAAAGGTTATAGTGAGCCAACCGTAAAAGATAGACATATGCTGTCCTGAACTTTTATTTAGATCTTTTAAAGATGAATAATTTTGTCATACATGACTTTTGCGAAACGTTAACCATTTACGCAGCGCACGCAGCGGAAGCTCTCAAATAGGAAAAAGAGTTCCCGATTTTGAAACATTTTTCATTGGTGCTCCGCTCGTATTGGTCTTAGCGTGATAAAATATAGCCTATAGTTTTTTCGATAAAATGAACTATTTAACACTGAAAGAATTTTTCAAATCGGACCAGTAGTTCCTGAGATTAGCGCATTCAAGTACGTTCAAGCAAACAAACTCTTCAGCTATACACGCTCGTCTGTCTATACACGCTCGTCTGTGTTTCGGAAGTCACGGTCTAGTATTATAAGAGTTTGTTTACTATTTATTAAAGATTTTATAAGTAAACTCATAAGTTTAACTGTTTATTGAATTATTTTATGCCCTATTCAATTCGTCTTGAGACAAAAGGTAAACAAAGAATATGCCGACAATATATAGTCAAATTTTATTAGAGCCACATTCTATATCATACCTATTGCTGCAACAATTTCATTTTTAAGGTTCCGTAGTACTACAAGGAACCCTTATAATTTCTCTCTATATATCCCCCCTGGCATTTCCAAACTATTAGACGTAGAGACTTGAAATTTTCCATGTTCTTAGAACATGCTAAAAACTTATAAAGAAAATTATTTTGAACGAAATCGAACAACAACTTTTGAAGTTACTTAATAAATACGTTTATAGCGTATTAGATACGGAAATCTTCTATATAAGCGTGTCTTGACACGTTCTTCTCCATTTTTATTATCAATCATTTTCAGTGATTTATTTATTATACAGAGAAACAACTTTAGATTTACTTAAATATACACCATTAGAATATAACTAATAGGCTATATGCTAATATTATTATTATTCTACATACCCTTGAGAAACTGATGCACCTAGTTAAATAATACTATCTGTGCTTAATAGTTAGTGCTAGATATTCATCGTTTGATTATGACAAAAAAGTTCGACAATTTTTGCCCCCCTCCCCCTCCGTAAAACGGCGTAGCACGCGCAGTAACGAGTACTGAAATCGCTTTGTATCTTTGTTAGTGTTTAAGTTGCATTTACAGTAATAATAACAACAACAAGAGATTTCTTACAGGCATTACATGTACACATTCGTTATAGGAAAAATTTAATCACACTCTTTATGTTTACGTATTATGACTTGCTTAGTATGCAAGACCCCCACCCATCCAAATTGCGTTACGAAATACTTGAACGACCCCTATAACGCATCTCAAGTTTTGACGGGATGTCCTGTGGTGGCACGCAGCTGCCGGTATTAGTTCGAACAATTCCTCGGATCTTATTTACTTTAAAATATTCAATTCTTGCTCCGTATACATTTCAGCAAAGTAATGCCCATTCCATCAACACTCAGCGAGTAATGTAAGTCTATATTCGTTTTGCATCGTTGAATCGGGCAGGTAAGGAAATATCGTACCGGTGAAAGGTAAATGGGGTCAGAACGCCCATTATCGGAGATTCCGATGGTGAAAAAGGAAAAAAAAACATTCGCGTCAATGCTTTATTCATAGTTGTTCGCCCACTAGTGTTGGTTAACTGTCGATAGCTTGAATATCGATATTTTTTTTGTTTCTAGCAACCGTACAGTCGTATAATATGCAGTCAGACGATATTGACTGTAAGGATAGGTCCTAAGGAAAGTAATTAGGAACTTTACTAAATTAAATAAAACAATTTTTAATTAAAAAAATATTTACAAAAAAAATATTTAATAATCGCGAATTTTTTTTATATTATTAGTAGAAGATTCTTAGAAAAGAAAAGAATTAGAAAATTGCACAAAAAATTAGAAAATTTAAAAATACTTAGCCACCATAATAAATTATTTACAATGTCACCTTAGCGCTTTTGACAATTGTTTTCTATTGTAACCTTATGGCGCTTGACATAACAATGACAGAATAGGAACAGGAACCGGAACGGGAACAGGAACGGAAAAGGAAACGGAACGGGAAAGGGAATGGAATGTATTATAGGAAAATAGAATATAGTAGACAGTAAGTAATGTAATGTTTGGGCAGAACGGTGTATGCAGAGTCCGCTGGTATATTTATATTATCCGATTTATAAATGAATATTTTTACGTTTCATTCGCGGATTAAAGCAAAGTAGTTTAGTTACTCATGCATGTCATGGATTTCCGCAAAGTAACGCCTGATTCTATCAATTACTTCATCAATTGTAAATTGACTAAGTTTATCTCTAAATATGGTTTTTAAAATTTGATCGACGTTTATCTTTCGAATTGTAAATGTAATTGTGAGAATTCCTTTTGGGCAAATTGTGAGTTCACTAAGTTTATTTCGTCTAAGAAAATAATTTTAAATAATTATCTACATATGTATATTTCACTTTCAGTTCACTTCTTTTGTATAATTAATAGATAAAACTTTACTGGCATATGAATTATGTAAGAGAAATTTGTACTTAAGCGATACTTTAATGCTGTATGTTTTACTATATTTAGTAAATAAATAAACAATACAAGCTTTTATATTAAACTCCCTACGATATTCGGGAGATGTCTTTAAATAACTTAAGACCTTTGCGGTCAATCATAAATTACGTTACACGTTAAAGAAGGGGGGAGCAGGGCAAATTCAAAAGCTGTGTGACGTCACATGTCAAAATTTATTTTTTTGTCTTTTGTATATACACCCAAGAGATGGATATTCCTTTTTGTCTGTCCGATAACCGGTCAGATAAAAAGCTCCTACCCGAGGCTGCTAATGTCACTCCTCCTGCATCATCCGTGATAGTAGTATCCGCATCCGTTCTCTCCTCTCCGTCAACCTTTATATCCTTTTACTCCGTCCTTTTCCATTACTCCTGTCTATCTAATTAGAGGTAGTGCCATGCTTGAAGCCGAATTGGGACGACGCGGAAAATAAGAAAGATATAATTCTAATTAAAAATGAGTATATAATAAAATAAAGTATTCATAAATTTTCTCTAATTATCACACACACACACACACACACACACACACACACACACACACACACACACGCACGCACGCACGCACGCACGCACGCACACAAACACAGCTATATATTATATAATTTTATTTATTAACCTTAAAGAGCTTAATTATACAAATATACAATAATTGTCATTGGAAGGCGGCCCTCAAGATACAGGGAATCCTAGTTTGGGGGCCAATACTGCTTTGATTAAGTAAAATCTATATTTTGGCCAAATAAACGTTATTTATTATTATTATTATTATTTATTATATACTAATTATAGGTTATGAAATGAATAAATGCAACGGAATCAAAAAGAGACATTTATATACTCATTCTATCATAAAATATCCACTTGAATATTGTAAAAATTAATGCTTCACTTGTGTTAAATATTATTATAACAGTAAAAAAGAATTGGTTGTCAGTAAAGTCGGTTTACGGACAATAATTGTACGTCATAACGCCAAAGGTTAAGACCGATCGTGCCTCTCTATCGCTTGTTCCGCGCATTCGCTTGCTCACTCAGCTGAGGCGGAACGTGACAATGAATCATACTTTTTCGTGTGTGCAGCCGACATTCATCGATATATAAGACGTTATCACGTTAAAAAAAATTAACAATATTATTCTGCGTAAAGTATACAATGCAGTACCTAAGGAAGGGGAATATACTTCTCTAACACGACAAGAAATATGTACTAATAACGTTAAACATTATAAAAATATGTATAATAGTATAATTACCATGTGATTACAATATCTATACTAATATATAAAGCTGAAGAGTTTGTTTGTTTGTTTGCTTGAATGCGCTAATCTCAGGAACTACTGGTCCGATATGAAAAATTCTTTCTGTTTTAGATACCCCTTACTCAACTGACATATTTGACCTTTGTGCAGTTCGGTAGTAGCAGGTGCTTCGAATAGTTAGAAGAGATATCTAAGTTCTACACCTGTTGATTTTTTTGTATAACAAACACATTAGAGACGGGCATAAACAGATTTAAATTCACTATGTGCATCTTAATCTATATGTACATAAAAGCGAAAGGAACATGTATGTATTGTCGACCAAGAAAGTGCTTTACCGTTTTGGATGACAGTTCCTACTTAAAGAAAATTTTGCTAAAGGTTATTGTTAGAAATTAACTTAATGCATAACAAGCAGAAATGAGCCTTTTGACTAATTGACGTGCAAACGACAATCGATCTTAGCGTGGCAAACCAATTTCTTGGTCGACTATACAAAGATGAAATTTGTCAGGGAAGTAGTTAATAGTCCACTAGGATATCCCCTTAGAACGGATTTTTCAATACGGCCACTTTAAGGAGGTCAAAGGGCTGTTTCAATTATATGTAGACGAAGTTGCGAATGCGTAAGTTCATGCCCATATCCTAACTATATCCTGACTTAATTGTTTGATTGGAATAATATGCTACAACTTTTTATTAGGATTGTTAGTTGTTGTCAGATGATACAAGAACGGTATGGCGGCGTCTTCGATCGTGGACGCCGTCGGACGGGCTGATCCTGGCTGGCACTAGTACGTAACATAGCCATCGAGATAGGCACGTCTTGTTAGAAAGAGACGGCGATAGTGCTATCTCGCTCGCGTAAGCACCAAATGTTAATCTTGTAGGGTGCGTACTAGTGTCAGCCACCATTTAGTAGATAAGGTTGTGCCAAATTGTTGGATGGCACGTTCCCATGACGTAGTGATTATCTGCTATAAATAAAAATTCGCACGTATCGAATCCTCGACATTACGGCCTTGTAAGTCGCGTAAAATGGAAGGACAAACCTTAATTTGACGTTTCAAACGTAAAAATAAGTAAGACTATCGAGAATGTGCGTGCTAGGCCCTTTGTGCTTTGTTGATATTGTTGCAAAGTTTATTCTCCAATTCAAAAATGTACAAACACTTTGAGCTATGTCTGGCTCCGGCATTATACATGTTCTTATATATAAGGGTACACTAGTGATATTGAAGACTTCTAGACTCAGTCGTAGTACATTAGGGCTCGAAATAGTAGAAACTTTTCTGCGAATACTTTCTGTGGGACCGCAGTCGCTAGAATCGTTGAGGAGTTCTTATCGAAATAAACAAACTATAAACGATATCGTACCGACAATCAAAAGTAATAAATATTAAAGTTATCACCAACGATATTAAATAATAAATTTGATTACATATTCATTCAGCAAATCGAATCTTGAAAAGAATTATAAAGGTTTAGAATGTGCGATAAAAACGAATTCGAAACAAAAAACACATATTATCCTTTCATCTATATAATAATATCAATAAACTTATCATACTCATTTTGTAAACGGCTATCGTGCAAAGGAATAAAAAATTCTCGGTTTTCGTGCTATTTGTAACAGGGAAAGGCCTATAATTTAGTATTATATAATATCGTTAACGAAGCACGTAAGATTACTATCGAAAACTCCGATATTTCTACCACATGGAAGTAATAAAATACAATACAGCAACGTATATTTGTACACATGAATTTAACTTTATTTCTTTAAGTTCATATGGATCAACCTTAAGAGTATACACTATCTATCTATCAGCCTTTAATCGCCCACCGCTGGACATATTGTCACATTTTGTTACCTTGACAATTGAAGTGAAGGAACCACTGACACCTATTCATAATTCGTCACGGTTCTATTGATGGTATCGCGCTTTGAGAGCGAGCATTTCGAATCTACTAGGACTGCTGTCTATGATTTTTGAAAATTGGCGTTATTACAAAACATTTGCATTATGCCGGAGCCAGACATAGCGTCATTTGAATTATCATGTATTGAGGCCGGGGATTTTTGTAGAAGCTCTAAGTTTTGTACTCTTCAAAAATTTTTTGTTTTATTTTTGGTAAGATCATTATTTAGGTAAAAGTACTTATTCTTGTTTCATCAGATGATCTTTAGGGATGTTGGTCTCCCATGGAACTGTAAACTCTATAAGAACTACATTATTAACAATATAAAATACAGGAAAATTATTAAATTACCTAAATAACAAGTTAAAAGTTAAATATACTATAACTAACGACCATAACAGAAATAATGCTTTTGGCCTTTAAATTGAGTTCGGTAAAAGTTATATAGAATTGGTAACAGTTCCGTTCCGTAAGCGTACCGAAAAATTAATCAAGAAGTTTTGTAATAATCGTCTGAGAGGAGGGAATTATCTGGAAATGATTCGTTTACCGTTGCGTAAGCGTAAACCGCGCGTATCAAACACTTTCATTGTTTTCAGAAGCTACCTTCTTCACTTGATTGTAAACAATCTTTAGTTCTTTGAAAGGCTATTACGAAATCTTCTTAAAGTATAATTATAATTTCATCATGATCATCATCCACAGCCCTTTCTCTCACACTGCTGGGCAAAGGCCTGGACTCTGGACTGAATCTGGACCAGGTTTGACCAGCGACAGATAGTATGTCACGATATATCTCCCGCTTTTATACCCATTGGCAATGAAGTATGCGCATTTAATGCACGATTTTTTTGTAATTCAATTTGTTTTTGTTTGTTTACAGTGCTATTTATCTTATCTTTTCTTTCATTCAAATATACTGCATATAACTGAAAAACTTACTCTCTAAAGAAGTCCTTTGGGGGCGCAGCATCTCTGAATCCCAATAATACAGTATCTGGCTTCATCGCACCCAGACCGGACAAGCGTGTTAGATGAGCCGCTCCACTGCGTATCGACTCGGCTAGGCACAATTCTACGAAGGCTTTTACCTAAAAAAAAAACATACAGTCGATTTGAGACCCTCCTCCTTTTTAGGGTTCCGTAGTCCTAAAAACCCTTCTAGTTTTGCATTGTCCGTCCGTTCGTCTGTCCGCCCGCAAGTTGGTTCATAGGGTTTTAAACTATTTATGTAGAGACTTCAATGTTTCCCTGTAGATAGGACATGCTAAAAACTGACTAGGAAAATTATTTCGAGCGGAATCGGACAACTTTTGAGCTTATTTAACAAATACATTCATCGCGTATAAGTTACGGAACCCATTTAATAACCGTGTCTTAACACGCTTTTAGCCATTTTGATTTGGAGTCGTTTAAAAATAGAACAACATTTATTTTAATCCAGCATTCTTTATTTTAAAGTTGGTAACGTGATTATCTTCGTTGTAATAGAGATCAGATCCGACATAAAACACAATGTAATTAAAAAAATAATATTAACAATTAAATGCAATTATTTATAATATACGTACAGCGAATTATATGTTAAAAAGAGAATAAGGGTAGTCAAATTAGAACTCTCATAAGTAACATAAATAATATGTTTAGAAGCTAATACACACATACATACATACATACCCTTAAATGGTCGATTAACTTCAGCCAGTACTTTTGTTCGCTGGCCAATGGGTCACCGCTGCCATCCAATTGGCCAACCCTAACATGGCCAACCACAAAAAGACCACCCTACAAATATAAGCACAAAATTTTCAATAATATTAAATAGAACTTTAAACTTTATATAAATCAATATTGATCACAGATACTTTAACGCATAGCGTATATTAAAATGATATAAACTTTACAAAGACAATAAACCTTTTTCAATTTTGTTATGTGGATAAAAAATGTATTTTTTTTTAATACAAAAGCTATATAATGAGTTAAATCAAACTTTACCTTTTTCTGATCATTGACAAAATCTATCAAAGGCGCCTCCTGCCTTGGCGAAGCTATAAGCAGTAACATTTGGGGTCTCCAAAACTTTACGTGCTCCCGTCGCGGGTCCAAGAGCAAAAGGTATTTTCGAACCTATAGTGATGATAAAACAGATTTCTGTTGTTATTTCCCATTAGGTCAAATATTACTCTTGCACACCTTAACATAATCTAATCTAGTCCATATTGATGGCTCCTACGTAAAGTATCGTAAGCCGCATTCTTGCCATTCACACTTTTACACGTTCTCTAAATTTTTAAGAACTTTGCTTTGAAATTTATACAGCTAATAGAATTTATCAAATTTAAGCGTATTATACGTATAGATATTTTTTCACCTGGTGGAAAATCAAAGCTTGGCTGAGGCTTCCCCATTTGGGCTCAGAGGCGGCCGGAGACAGGAAGTGTAGCGCAATGACGAGCGAGCAACACGCCAGGGCCACCCCGCACGCGTAGGCAGGCCGCAGGCTGAAGATGAGGGCAGCGCACCCCACGAGACCGAGGAGGGACGTCAACCACGAAAAATGTTTAAATGTAGGCCTGAAAACAAAAAAAAAATATTTTTCTTCTTTTTGAAAACAATCAAAACAATTCAGAATACGAAACCTTTATTTATTAAAAATAGTTTGTAATCAAATTTGTAATCAATTCCGTGAAACCCTAAACCTACTACCTAGTGCCGTCCCCAACATTGACAGCTTTCTATTTTTACTAGTAAATTATAAATAAAAATTAGATTTGAACAAAAAGTGGCCAAGAGCGTGTCATAATAGGCTTATATGCATGGACGGGTTCCGTATCTGATACGCGATAAACGTATGTGGTACATGTCCCAATTCGCTCAAAATAATTTTTAAGTTTCTAGCATGTTCTATCTACATGGAAAATTTCAAGTCTCTACATGTAATAGTTTGGAAATCCTTGTAAAACTACGGAACCCCAAAAACAGCAAGACACTATAAAATTAAGGCCAAAATACAGGATTATTAAGTTATTGTTACAGCAATTAATTTAGTTATAATTAGATTTTATTTTGACATTTGATACCACTAACCTGAAATTGGGAGCCGATGCTAAATCCAAACCCAAACAAGCGAGGTTTATGGCGAAGTAGCTGGTCATAAATAGCACCGAATTGACCTGCAAACAAAACACTCAAATAATTTGTGGGATAATAAGAATTGCACGCAGAGAAGAATATTATGCCTTGAAATCAACTTAATCAATATAAATATTTCAGCGAAAAACTCTTCCAAAAGGTTAATTTTTCGCTTTTATAAATCCACATAAATTTTAACGCCAAAACGCTCTGACTCTCATGGCGTCTTGCATGACGTAACGCCTTGTCTAACAAATAGCTGTACTTGAGTGCGATTGGAGCGTACGTTAGCACCGACGATTTGTTTGACGAGAGATGACGTCATGCGCTCAGATTGCTATTAGACGTCACGTTATTATGTCTTTAAATTAATTGATTTATATTTATAGAATATTAAACAATCTGATTTATTTTAGTAATTCCACTTGATTTATGTACTAATTAAACCTCTGCTGATTATCCAGAATTAAAATATATTAGGATCTCTTTTAGTGGAAACAAAAATGTGACTATCTGTAACAAGGACGGGGCTAAGAGTTCAAAAGGATGACCCATTAATGATCTTAAGATATAAAGATTACATTATTACCTGTGCAATAGTGTTAAGTGAGCCGGCCATTATACCGATTTGTACCAGAAGCCAAGACGCAATCACCGCAACGACTGGGTTACCGGAACGCGACACCATTGGACGGAGTAGAAACCCTGATCGGAATATATATTTTGTCGTTTATAATTAATTACTACTTTTATGTCTATGGTTATAAAACAAATATAAAACTTATTTTACCAAATATATTGTCTTTTGCTAACGCTTCGAGAACTCTCGAGGCACCGATCAAGTTCGACAGTCCAGCTGAAAACGTGGCTGTTAGCATGCCTAAAAGTAAGAAAAACAATATATAGTAAAATTACAATCTAATAATGATAAATACATAATGAAATCACATGATTGAAGAGCTTGGGCGATCAGTAGTATTATATGAATAACTAACGTTTATTTGGTGGAATTACAATATTCTAGTATCCTAGTTTAGGGGTTAAAAAAAAGCCGTGTTGGCCCCCAAACTAGGATACCCTGTATTTTGAGGGCCAACTATAATAGTTTGAGGCTATTTAAATATAAATGATTGTTGTTTAGCGCAAAACTCGAGACAAGCTCGATCAATTCGGCTAATTTAATATTCATATGTTCTATAAAATACTCGGAAAGTTTTAAGAAACAGAAAATATATGAAAATTTCGACAGAACGTAGTCTGTCCGGGCAGGTAGTGTATAAATAAACTGGGCTTTTTAGTGGAGGCTCGAGGGCCCCTAAGCAAATTTGGAAGTATTTTCATAAAAACTGAAAAAAATAATTTGAAAATTTATTAGGCGCGTAGGACCCTGTCCAATCGGTTTATTTTTAAATATGATGATTTAAATATGATCACAATAGTAAGGATGCAAGGGGTACAAAAAAGAAGTGGCCTTTTTATTATTATACATATATGATAGGATGACTGACTAATACGGCGACAGCAGTAAACGCTCACCAACTGCAATGAACGGTGGCCACACGTTGATGGGCAACAGATACACGTAGTTGTTCTGCAGCAGGTCGCGGGAGCACGTGGCGGCCGTCAGCAGCACCAGCGCCAAGTACCACAGCGCCGTGAACAGCAGCGCGGCCAGCGTGCCCAGCGGGATGCTCCGAGATGGGCTCTTCAGTTCACCTAGACATAGATCCATGGCAAGGACCATTCGAATCTTTCATTTTGTCTTAGCATTAGAGAATTCATGAACGAATATAACCAAATAAATATTTTATTATCAACGAATAACTATTTTATCACTATTTTAATAGTAAGCAATAACAAATACATTAATTATAAATAAAGTAAAATGTAGAGAAGATGATGAAGCCATAGTTTCACTATCCTTTAGTTTAGATAACTTCTTCACTGAATTCCCATTTAAGTTTATATTAAAATTTATTAATGATGAAATTTAAAATCTTCTACCTATCTCAAATTGTATAGAAGTTTGTAATTCATCAACTTAGGATGGATGAAATTCCAAATCCTTCGCCCATATCCAGATTTGGTAGCACAGTCAACTTTTGGATCATGGAGTCAGTGTATCAATGGGTCGCCAAATGGTACCATGGCTATGAGCAACTTGGCATGGCGCTTTTTATAGGTTTGTGATGCTTTTGGTTTTTTTTTTAAATATTAGAAATACTTTTTAGGTATGTCTACTATTCCCTTTTCACCTCCTACTAAGATTAAATTAAAAGCTTGTATAAGGAGTGGGTGCGACAATACCCCAACGACGTTGGGGTTTGAACCGAATACCTTGCGGATTTCAGTCCATAGTTTATACCGTTGAAATAGAAGGGTCTGTTTGAAACGTCAAAATTATTATTTTTACTAACTGCATAGGATAATAATATACGATACAATACCAACAAAACACAAGTTAAAAAAATTCTGTCTGTCTGTTTGTTGCGGGTGATCTCCGAAACGGCTGGACCATTTTGGACGGGACTTTGACAGGTAGATCGCTGACATTACAAGGAATACCATAGGCTACTTTGTTTTTAGCTAAATAATTAGAGTTCCGCACAAAAACATAAAAACTCAACAAAATCACTGAATTCACTAAGCTAGTACAAAATGAGTAAGAAAAAGCGGACTTCATTATGAACGAGCTTTTATTATGTTGGTATTAAAAAATAGTTTAATAGTATTAAAATAATAACAATAACACTAAATTTATTGCATTTATTGAATATTTTCATTTCCTTTCTTTTTTTTTTTCATTATTTTATTTGTAAAAATGCTTAGATGTAAATGGATTAAAAATTTAAACATATAATATTTATTATTTTGAGGAAAAGATAAATATCCAGGAGTTTTATGCCGAGATCGCAATAATTGAGTAAAAAATTAAAAAAAATATGCTCATAGCAGTAATTACCCAGAAAATGCGGTTTTGAATCGTGTAGCACCAATTATTTAAAAGTTTGAATTTTCCTTAATGTCAACTTAAATATTTTAAGGTAAATATCAAATAATTTTTACTATTAAGCTATATCGACAGTTACAACGTTTGGAAATAGAAAAAGGTGGTTTTTTACATAATATATTTTCCTACCAAAAATTTAACGAATTTTCACATAAACTTGATAATATTACAGTTATAAAACACAAAATACGATATTGTTTTCTTTAAATTTACATTTTATTCACTTCTTCAACAAGGAAGTCACGCTAAAATTAAATCTAATTTTTTTACCTAATTTTACATGGTCGAAGTCGCGGGCACTGATAGTTTTATATGTTTGGAATATTGAATTACGTGAATTAACTATATGTGAATGCCGGGATTCAATATTAAAAGGTTATATAGGTATGCCAGACTTTTAAAAGATATTTAATCCGGCGCAAGATATAGCTTCAAATGCTTGAACACTTGTTTGATTGCTACGTGTGGCGTGGTACTTTGAAATCAAAGACTTTTAATATATAATATCCTACAGGTAAATATAGCTACAAGTAAGGTACCTATAAATAAAATTCAATAAACATATCCACAGGAATCGTCGAAAATTTAATAAAATCTATCCGTATTTGAAAAAAATATTAATTGGATACAAAAGTGGTACTTGTAATAATTTTAATGGTGATTTGTATGGCAAGTACGAGTCTGTATTTTAATTTATTTATCCCATACAGACTGAAGCCGTGAGATCATTGGACCGTGTGTTTAATATTGCATTCGGCGCGTTTGATTGGCTGCATCCAGCGTGCATGCAATGCGGATGCTGCATTCAATTACCACGTAGCTATGTTAATATGTGATTAATTTTATTATATACAATTATTAAATATATATTTTAATATCGTAATACTTAATAGATTTACATGCGAAAAGTCACCTGTCACGAAATCTCGAAAACCGCGTGACGTACAACGATGAAATTTTGCAAACAGGTAGTTTATAGTTAGTGGACATCCATCTACCACTATCCACCTACTATATTTTTGTAGAAATATTTATATTTATTTATATTAACATCCAATAAGAACGACATTGTCACTTACACGAATTGAATAAAAAGATATGAATAAAATCAAATTTTTTCATAAAACTTTTAATTCAGAAACCTGATTATTATTCTCATAACACAATTGCCAAAACGGAAATTTAAAAACAATTTTCCGCAAAATCAATATTTTTTTGCCAATATACGTCTGAAGTCGATTCAGTTGCGCGCGAGTGTAGTTCAATCATTTCTTATTATTATTATTATTTATTTTCAGACCTAAGCGTCCAAAAAAAAAAACATGTTATCATGCTGCATTGGCATACGTGGTACCAGTGCGTCTCCAACTTAAGAGCAGAGTCTCACCATACGAAAACTTTCGCTGGCGAGACCATTGACCGTGGCGCGACTTTCTAAATCATTTCGTAACGCCCGCGCCCGCGCTGCTGCGATCGGCCCGCCATTTGTAATTCACGATACGCCTCGCCGAAACACGCGATGTCATTACCTGGAGTTTTTTTTTTTGTAACATTTTGCGCAAATCCCTGTAGAAAGTTCGATTATTATTGCAACGTAAATAATTAATGCAAGTTAAATTTCAAATTCGTTTATACGAACAATTATTGCGACTCTGTATTTCGATTTAAAATCGATTTTATCGTTCAGCAAAGAGCATCAACAGATGTTGCAAATTAAAATCGATTTTATCATTCACCAAAGAGCATCAACAGATATTGCATATTAAAAACGATTTCATCCTTTATTATAGAGACTCAATAGTTGTTTATTGTTTAATTCGCACCATCACACTTAAAGTGATTTCATAGAAAATGTGACGTTAACTTTTGTTATGCCGGAGCCAGGCATAACTTCATTTGAATGATCATGTAATGTGGCCGGGGACTTTTTGTAGCTGCGCAAAGTTTTGTAGTACTTTGTAGTCAAGGACAAACTTGTACAAACACTTTGTAGCTTACAATTTTACCTTAGTTAAATAAAAATAAAATCTTAAAACCTTACATACTATACAATTTATAACTTATCAACCCTTAAACCACGACAAGTGTAAAATGACTTACAATCACGCCATTTAAACATTATTCGTGTAAACTTGTATCCGTTGAAAAAGTTCTGTTAAGTGATATTTGGAACTAAGTTGTTCATTAGCATTAAATTGAATAGCTTATTATTTTGTACTAAAACCGCTTTAATGGCTTTTATTTTATTACTAGTTTAGATGTTAATAAAATGTATTATTACCCGTCCGCAGTGTAAGAAGAAAGAAAGAAAATATTTATCTTTTTGTAAATGTTACAAACAGCTTACTTATGATTATTACAATTAAATTTAAAAAATAAGACGAACCAAAATAAACGTGGTCAACTGTCTGTACTATGACAAAAAAGCGAATAGTGTCGGCAATCATTTCTCAAAGGCCGGCGACGCATCTGCGGTCTCTCTGGTGTTACAGTTGTCCATGGGCGTCGGTAGTGACTTGGGTGAAAGCCGGCTTCTCGTTTGCCCTTTATTATATAAAAAAACGTCAAGTGATAGTATTGTTGTCGCGTTACGTTCAGTTTTTATTTTCAATTATCAAACTACACGCAACAACAACTACATACAAGCGGCAAACGAGGTTTACTTAAGTGACTACCTATGGCCATAGAAATCTGCATCGCCAGAAGGCTTGTAGATACATTGCCGATGTTTAAATTAGACCACCGAAAATTCTCACAAAACGAACAAAACGCGACAACAATACCATTTAAACGCTATACATATTTATGTACAGCGTTTGTTGAAACAATCATCTGACCAGAGGCCCTAGCACGAACATGTAGAGCCTAGGTAGAAGAAAAATATTCTGTAGTAGAATCGATAAGTTCAATTGTAAATGTCGTCACATCACTAGCACACCGGCGGCTAGCAACCGATACTGAGAAATTATTTATCAGATCCTCTGATTGAGTTGATAATTTTGCAATGAAACCAGACAAGTATCGATTCCTTCGAAGTAGGGCTGTTCCGTGATAGCCTCTGAGCTAATGTATATATACATATACTAGCTTCAATCCCCTTACAACAAACTTATACCTAATCTAACTTAAACCTTTATGTCACCCCTTTCAAATTTAATTTTAGCGAAAAAGTTTGCTTTCAGCCAGATTGTAAATAATAGTCAGAAGGTATGAGAAGGTGGATTTGTGACTAACTGTCTCCGCAACTTTATCAGTCAGGCTTTTTATTTTGAAAAGCCCTAATTTAACTTATAAAAAATAGCCTATGTCCTTCTTTAAGGCCCAATATAGATTGAACCCACTCCCAACCAGTATAGATCCCATCCAATACACGTACATATATCCCATTCAACATAGATAACCCAACGTTCGGATAGAACGAACGTCAGCCGGGTCCTCTAGTTAAGAAAAAAATCTGCAAAATGTTTCTTCTGCGAACTTAATCATAAATAAATAAATGATAAATGAATGTTACTACATGTTAAATATTTCTTGAGAACAAGTAGTTCTTGTAGAACTTACAGTTCCATGGGAGACCAACATCCCCAAAGGCCATCAGATAAAAACGAACAAGTACTTTGACCTAACCAACGAGCTCACTAAAAACGGTTATAAAACCAGCTTATACGCGGTAGAGGTAGGAGCAAGGGGTATACCAGAAAAATCCCTATACAACCTACTAAAAGACCTTGGCTTGTCAAGCTAACTACAAAGAACCTCAATATTAGAGTATATATACATATACAGTCTAATATTGAGTCTCTGGAAAATAAATCATTTAATCAAACCGCAGTATCATCGGGAGTCACATCACGAATTGGCGATAAAACAGTACTGAATATGAAATGTGAAATCATCCATTCAAAGGAGAATAATACGATTCGTTTCGTTTAAAACGTGATCTTAATTATATCGGAGATATTGACAGTAAAACAGAATTAAGTGGAGATAGTATTAAAAAGGAACCAGAACTAGATTAGCCCAAGACCGAAAGAAGTAGCTAAGAGCGTGTCAAAACATTTTTACATAGAAGGCATCCCTTTATGATACGCAATAAAGATATTTATTAAATAACTTCAAAATTTATTGTCCGATTTCGCTCAAAATATTTTTTCTAATGAGGTTTTAGCATATCCTATCAACAAGTCTCTACATTCAAGTGGTTGGACTATTGTCGCGTTTCGTTCCATCTGCGAGAGTTCCCGGTGGCCCAAATCGCTCTTAAAGGATGGGAATGCATCTGCAAACCTCTTGGTTCAATTGTCGTTGGGCGTCGGCAGTGACTTAGATGAACCGCCAGCCCGTTTGCAGATTGTAATATAAAAAAATAACATAACAAATCATTGAAATCGATTAAATAAACGACCGCACCATTTGACACTGTTACAAAAACCGCTTGTTTTAAGATCAAAAGGAATTTGTTTAATGATGTCATCTATATGTAAATATTAAATAGACTTCCCGAAGACTGCGATTGGTTGCAACACGTCATTTTGGAAATGTACCCAATGATGATTATCTTCTACTAGCTGTACCCGCGACTTTGTCCGCGTAAACTTAGTATTTAGAAAAAGTTCGATATTTACGTTATACGTGGCAATGCTGCAATATTCAAATGTCATATACCGTCATTTGTTTCTGATCACGTTCAAGTTGTATCTTGGCACGATAGTGAAGGCGGAGAATATGTTATGAATGAAAGTCATGGTACATTTGCTAGACTAACAAAATAATGTCCTAATAATCCTATCCTAATAATCATTCCAACGATAAAAGTTACCAGTGCATTTTTTATGTATATGAACTTTAAAGAAAATAATTTATACATTTCAGTTGTATCCCAAGCTTACACAGTTCATTTAGTGGAAGAAAATGTTTTGCGAGGAAACGCTGTGATTATAAAATGTCTAATTCCGAGTTTTGTGACCGAGTATGTGTCCGTCGCATCTTGGTTAATCTCAGAGGGAGACGATATCACAGAGATTAGACTTAATGATTCCTTAAATTCTGAGGGTACACTGTTTCATAGTAACGAATCTTCACCTTTTCCAATACCTCCATTTACCTAACACCTCTTATATTGTATATGTTTTAAAATACTACATCATTTGCAGTCGTAACACAGGCTTACACAGTAAATATATTGGAAGAAAGCGTATTACGTGGGAATTCTGCTGTCCTTAAATGTCACATTTCAACCTTCGTTACTGAATATGTTAGCGTATCATCTTGGATCATTTCGGAAGCTGATAGTGATGACATAGAAATTAAAACAGAATCCAATGAATTGGGTATTAGTTTGGTTCATTAACAATCATCGTCCCATATCCTTTCCTTGTCTTAAAGAATAATTCATTATTGCTATGGTTGCAATATTACAGTCGTTTCACAAGCATATACGGTCAATTTGATGGAAGAAAATGTCCTACGTGGAAACTCAGCAATTGTTAACGCGTATCCATTTCTTAAAGGCCACCAACCACATGTGTAAAATGACATCTTTATGTGCAACTAGCTTTAGGTCAACGGGATGTCATTGATTTAATTAAGTTTTCAGGGTTTTTCTTTTTTTGCAAAATCCTGATTTTTTTTCTAAAATTCAAGTAGCCTATGTTACTCCTTGTAACTTAAGCCATCTCCCTGTGAAAATCCCATCGAAATCGGTCGAGCCGTTTCAGAGATAGCCCACAACAAACAGACAGACGGACGGACAAACAGACAATAATTTAAAATTAGTATTTTCGTTATACGTATTGTAAATTAGGTGATATGCAATAAGTAAATGAATTTAATCTCAACTTTATAAGCAGACACTTCAATTTTTGTTATAGTTATATTTGTATGTTAAGTGCAAAACTAAACCTTGTTACCATACGATAGCAGTCATTGTTGAACAAATAAACAATTATAGTCACCGGCCACATTGCCGAAACTAATCTGGCGAGTAGGTCACTGTAACTTCTAAAACACGTACACAAAGTGTAGGCTTCACAAATGTCCTTGGTAACACGAATGCAATTAGGAACGTGTCATGTGGTGGCCACAATAAGACCCTTCACACGCCGTGAAGGGATTACGTCGGATCCCCGTCACAGGCCCGGGAGTGGTACAAGAAAAATATTCCATATTTATCAGAGATATTAATGCTAGGCGACGACCACGGCCTCGTCTTATTTGTGCAGCTATTTGTAGGTCTATAAATTATTTCACTCTGTCTATATACTATTTTTTTAATTTTATAAGAAAACAGACAGACAGACAGACAGACAGACGGACAACGAAGTGATCCTATAAGGGTTCCTTTTTTTCCTTTTGAGGTACGGAACTTCCATTGTCTGACTCGTCTTACTGGTTAAGTATGTCTATTTTTAACTGTGAAGCAGATATTACAAACCTTTTTAACAACGATATTTATTTTATTATAATGAAGTTTACAATCAAGCCTAGAATAGCCCTAGCTGCTAGAATAAGTGTTTTGGTTATTTAGAAAGAGGGAAGTAAATTACTTTAATGCTTGTTTATTGATTTATAGCAAAATAAGTTTTGGATAAGCGATCTACTACAACTAGACTACAACTAGATTAACGTTATATTCAATTTTATAAATGAAACCCTTTTTAGCGATACCTTAAACAGTCTTTTTCGTATTTTTTCAAGTTTCTGATTTATGGTACACTTTTGATTATTTAAAGAATTAACCACAGCCAACTTGAATAGTCTTCTAGTCTTCTTCTAGCCAATGTCACGTTCAATGGAGAAGATATTAAAGAAATTGGTTAACGAAATGGAACGTATAGATTCTCACGTAATATACAATTTGTTGACAGTAATCCTACACGATCATAATAAATCATGCAGAGACATGAAAAGTAAAGAAAAAAATGTTAATTTAAGTTAGTTTTTGTCAAATTGGTGCTAGGTTGCACACCCCTGCTTCGCCAAGTCCAGTGCTGTTTTGAGTCCATATGTCGGATTTTTATGAAGCAATAAACTCGCTTGAAGGTCACGGTAAACGGTTGTATTAATTAAATGTTAATTCGACGTCAGAACAAAGTTAATTAAATAAAGCTATACGATTCGATGCATCTAATTATAACTGATAGAATCAGGCGTTACTTTGCGGCAATCCATGACATGCATGAGAAACTAAACTACTTTGCTTTAATCCGCGAATAAATACGAGGGAAAATCGGTGTAATGCTTTCGGGTTGCAGCATTACACCGATTTTCCCTCGTATTCATTCGCGAATTAAAGCAAAGTAGTTTAGTTTTTCATGCGTATAAACCTAGGTCAAATCATGATTTAATGCCCTCATCTCAATTAATAAAACCAAAAAGCATATATCAAACAAAAATGTACACTGAATCTTATTAAAACGTGGCACAAAGGTTAGGTTTGAAGTTGATTTATTAAAAAATAACACAGTTTTATATATAATTTAGCAATTGAAATAACAAAATGATTAACGTTCCGTAATCAATCACAGATTCTTTGGGGCGTAGGTCAAGTTGAACAAAGCTGACAACGTATTGATTATGCAAACCAGTGTTTCTTATCAACGACGGAAAATCTTTAGATTGATCGGAATATAAATACTCGTAATGTATAATTTAGTTTGCGTTCACCTGAAATACGAGATCTGTCGCTGTGCCGTTTCATTCAAACTGGAAATAATATTGAAATTAGCATAATATGTTAAGTAAATATGTTTAACTTTAGACCCAATAGGTGAACGGTGAAGTGAAATATAATTCAATACAATACAATGCCACGCAATGTAATGCAATTCAACGCAATGCAATGCAATGCAATGCAATGCAATGCAATGCAACGCAACGCAACGCAACGCAACGCAACGCAATACTATACAACTAATTTATTTCTACCCATTGGATCATACATCCTGTTATTAATTACAAAGAAACTTTAACCTATTGTTAGTAATATATAGTAACTCATAAAAATTAAATCATTTAACTTCATATTGTCGGCACATGAACCATATAGCAGTATTAAAAGGACTGACAATCGCACCCCATTTTGGAGATTATAGATAAAGAAATTCTTTTTCTTTGGGGCGACTCGGCAGCGGGCTCGCCGCGCGCGCCCTTGGCGACGCGTCCAAAGTTTGGTTGGTATCGCTGTTACCTTTTCTGGGTGCATAGAAAGTATTAACATCTATTCTATACAACAGGGACCAACTTAAGTAATATAATTACAGTTTCGAATTTCATTTCCTTTATTCCATCATGTAAAAAGTATTTATTACACTTTATTTTTTATATTACAAGGGACAAATAGGCAGGAGGTTCAACTAAGTGACTTTCGTCGCCCGTAGACATCTGGTCCACCAGAAGGCTCGTAGCTGCGTTGCTTTCCTTTAAATAGGAGTTTCGGCTTCCGGGAACTTTCACAAACCGATCGATATGCAACAACAATACCATCAATTGACGTGACAACATTGTCGTCACAACAAGCCGATCTTATGTGGTAAGAGG
Organism: Charaxes varanes; assembly: GCA_024363005.1. Classification (NCBI taxonomy): domain Eukaryota; kingdom Metazoa; phylum Arthropoda; class Insecta; order Lepidoptera; family Nymphalidae; genus Charaxes; species Charaxes varanes. The sequence goes on along the minus strand of JANCMC010007202.1, from coordinate 11,105,577 downwards.
TACTGGTACCCGGATGGGTCAAACCAATTCGGCTGCAGCTCAAAAAGACCGCAAGCTTGGTGCTACCTCTAATTACATAAATAGGTAGGTGTAAAGGAAAGGATGGACTAACAATATATTATAAGACAGATGGAAAGGAAAAATGATGCAGATAGAACACTGGGTGCGTCTATTACGGACGATATATGAGGAGTGATAATATAGTCGAATCATTCGGTTATCTGGAAAAGTTTCCGGAAGTTTTCAAAATTGGTCATTTTAGAGATTTGATGCGGTCGTTCCGAATTTTGAGTTTACACCCTCGTATTTCTGCCCTTCGCGACGCCATATAAGAAAAATGACGCCTAATGGCGGTTCTTTGACAATATCTTATTTTCATAGTCAATAGTTTAGGTGGACCAGCGCCGCAAAGTGTACGCCAAAATGCGTTTTGGTTTTTATGTTGGTGGCAAAGTTAATATTGGAAAAGAGCACTAGCCTATAATTTTTTCTAGGCAAAACTAGCAAATGATAGTGTAGTCTGGGGTCCGCGACCCGTAGTGGATCTGACCACTCATCCGACAGATAGGCAGGAAGATCCACCCCTGAACAAAAGCATTATACTAACGCATGCACGAGCATGTGCATCTTTTCCAACGCGTTTCAAAACCGTTAACCGCTTGTATTGAAGCAGTCGCAGATGGAAAGGTAGTGACGTCACTGACCGCGGCACTCGTGACGTCACAGACCGCACACAAGTGCTCATTAACACGCGCGTCAGTAAGTAGGTAAGCGGGGTTCATTCACCGACCGTTATGTGCACAATTTTACTCGCGGAGCTGAGTCATATGCAAGTCTCATGAAAACTGTTTCGTTTTTTTGTATATTGGGCCACAATCTGCCATACAATGGCAACCAAATGTTCATGATATTATAATTAATAAATAAATATACCAGAAAACAATGACTGACCACTAAATGTCTATGTAAAAGAAATAAAAATAAAAAAAATTATACAATGTACTACTTTTTCCTTTTGAGGTATTCGTCATTGGAGTAAAAATGTTCACAAAACAGCGATGTCTTAACCTGCTTTTAAACAAGTAAATATTATTTATATTTCTAAATATAATTTATTGTATAATGTGTTAGCCTTAGGAAGACCTAGCCTATCAGGAAATCTAGTTTCCAATTGATAACTGAAATGTGATATAATACAAGTATTAGTCATAAAGCTAAATGTAATATATATATATATATATATATAGAGGCTTACACGAGGTCCTTGGAGTAACATCGCATATACTTTTAGTGCATCGTTTTTGTGCAATAAGTACCTACTCTTTTAGTGTATGAAGTATTATCTAATATAATAATACCGTGTCTAATTATTGACCTTATAAAGCCATCATATGCTTGTAGTGCTATTTTCTCATTAGTTATTTTTGACAAGTTCCACAGAGTATAAGAGAAGGAGTCAACTTTTTTACAAGGCTGCTGAATATGCTCTGCCCAGGTAAAGCTACCATCGAGCAATCCACGAGCCAGACCCCATAAAACTTCATGCTCACATTTTCGTAAGAGCAGACGGCGATCCACGAATTCAAAGGCCGTGTCACGTCAAAGAATACTGTTGTAACAGGTACATGCAATTATCGTTTCATCACGACAATTTGTTATTTATTCATTTCTCTATTTTCGTGACTTAAGATAGATAAAATGGCAATTATATTTAAAAAAGAAAGTTTCGGTAGAAACAAGTCGGTCAGCGAAATAGATCACGATTGAAGCTGAATGAGAGTACTCCCGCGAAACGAGTATCTCGGCCAAGTGGATATAATCGGCGCCAACGGTGAGCGCAGTGGAGGTACTAGCCGCTTACACGTAAGATCAGAGCAGCAGATTCAGATTACAAGGGGGCGCCGTACCGATCTTGATCTGGTCCCGAAGCAGCCGCAGCTGGTAGTCGCGCAGCTGCTGCAGCGCCAGCAGGTGGCGGTCGAGCGCATCGGCGTACAGCCTTCGGGTGGCGGCGTACTGCAGGCGGCAAACACGCGCACCCGCGCCGGCTCCGCCTGCTGCCCGCGCGCGCGCCGCCAGCTGCCGCAGCGCGCCGCTCACCTTCAGCCCCGTGGCGTTGGACTGCGTCACCACCGCGTCCAGCTGCTCCTGCAACTATGCACGCCGGCCACGGAATATTAAATCTCCATGTGCACTCGTGCGACGTGCATCCTCCACCCCATCAATATCTTTTATTTGGTTTATGCTTCCCTTCAAATTTGTGACAATTCCAATATTTTTTCCTATATAAATAGATTGCTATGGCCTGGGAGAGCTCTTAAAAAGCGTTGAGGTAGAATTGTATCAAACGATTCTTGCCTCTCAGATATAGAATTGTTATGATTTCTTCATTTTAATCCCATGGTTGTCCATATAGTCTTAATAGATCTGCAGATTGAGCTCATTCAATTCAAAACTATAAATTTCTTAAAAAATGCTAGCTTTGCGATTTTTTTATCAGAAAAAGCAGGCATAGACGTGCTGTTAGATAGTTATCCTATGTCCAAGCTTTTTGACTTTACTTATTGTTGAGCTACCTCATGAGGTCATGGTATGCTCTTCTCTCGATGGTCCCTAAGTCGTATCCGTTCGGAAATACAGAAGCTGGTTATTGACTCCGCAGAGGGGTTGTGCGAGGTGAGAAGTTTCTTGAAAATCGCACGGTTGTGGAGTTTAGAGCATCGAGGTTGTGAGGGTGAAGTATTAAATTTACTTTAACAAATACTTTAAACCAATCTCTTTAATAACGAAAAAAACCTTGAATTTATTACTCACATAGGGCGAAGAGTATGAGGCCTGCCCACAGCCACACTAGGGGCGAAAACAATGGCGGTCGCGGTACTGCGGCGAAGGCCACGCACAGGAAGGACGGCGGCGTGAGGAGGAGCGCCAACCGGGCCGCCGTCTCAGCCCCCCGGGCTCCGAGCCTGCGCGCTGCGCCCCCTTGCAGCAGCGCCATTATCACACCTGGATACACACACACATTAAAAAAAAACTGGCCCGGCAGACATTGTCTTGCCCGAATTTCAGCTTGCCTCCAAGCCAAAATTCGGGCAAGGCAATGTCAGAAACAGACAAAGGAGGTTGTTAAATGTATTTTAGGCTTATAAGCCAATTAACCAACCTCCTTTGTATCTTTTCCATAAAACGCGTCGCTGGCCGAATTTTTTATGAAATAACAATTTTACGTGGCACGTCAGTCAAAAGTTTCAGAAGTAGCGACTTTAAATAATCTCTGAAGACAGTAAAAGATTATTATTTTTTCAAACCTTCAAAAATTTCATGATTACGGGAAGTATCCTATAGATTTTGGTTCCCTTTGCAAATGTATGGGATATGTGACATAAACGGATATATCTTTTGATTGCGGCACTTAGAGAGTTGTTTCTTCTTCAGGTTTAAGGGACAGCAGACTCAGTATCTCGTATTAACTTCTACTTTATATAGAGAAATAGGGTCTTGACTGACAATGAAGTGGTCCTATAAGGGTTCCTTTCTGCTTTGGAGCTACGGAACCCTAAAAATTAGGAATCAATAATTTTGAATCTACATCACAAGTTCATAGCACTTCGCGGACGAAGTCATGTTGACAAACTATTTGCACAATCAAACGTCTTACCAATGACTAAGAACATTTTTCCCTGTTGCATAGCAGTGTACTGGAATGTGTGATGCGTCAGAAATGTAATAGTGAACTCAAGGCCGGAGTATATGAATAAATAAATAAAATAGATCTGTCCCAATTTCGATAATATCCTCTTCTGACGAGCGGACAAATTTTCCACTGCAGTGAAGTTCAACAAATGCCAAGGCGAGACGAAGTCTATAGCTTTGGAGAGAGATAGAGAGAGCGGGGCTCTCTTTTCCTGCAAAGGAAATACATTATTCAAAAGTCGCGATGACATTTTTATTTGAATGCAAATTACAATAAAATTCCAAGCTGATAAAAAAGCATTTATTTGCATTCATAAAACCAAAAGATTGCTTGTTATTTTACGCAAGAATTTAAAAAAAAGAAAACCTGTCTTATATGAGAGTACACACTTGAAAGTGTATATTCCCAGATATACAATGAACGAATGCTGACGCATAGAAAAAAACGGTGGAGAAACTTCCTCACGATACACACATACATATATTCAGTACTTTTTATGGTTTTATTAATGCTTTTATTTACTCCTTAGCCATTGTTACGTATGTATTAAAAAGTCCTAATTACAGTTATAAGAATCTATAATTGGCTAAATATAAACGAATACCGATGTACCTAGAAGTATTATTAAATGTACTTTTGTAAGTTAATGTATTATTAGGCATTAATAAAGAGTGTAATTCTTACATTTTGTTTTATTGACATTTTTACAGCTATTTATGTATATGTTACTAGCTATTACCGATGCGATTTTGTCCGCGTAAAATTTGATGAAAAAAACAGATTCAATTTTAGCATGATTATATACAGGTTTCTCAATAAATAGCCTCTCTAATACTGAAAGAATTTTCCAAATCGGACCAATAGTTCCTGAGATTAGGGCCTTCAAGCAAACAAACAAACTTTATAATATATTAAGTACAGATTTATTAAGTTCGACTTTATCTTTAAATGAAAATCGTTCATACATGCAATAATTTGTGTATGTAAAAGTGGCTGTTAACTTTGTAGCTGGCTCTTCTTGATATTTGTACTTTTGTATGGTCTTAGTGAAGATTTACATACATAATTATGTATGGATTTTACTATAAGGATGTGTCAAAACGTAGTCATGACGACCGTATGTATATTAATTGTCAAATACAACAATGTCATTGTACAAAGAATAAAATTTTGTAAATAGCTTTAAATAAGCATACAGTATTCAAATATAAAGATTTATATGCGGATGTCGACCAGCAGGTCTCTAGTAATGTTATTTGTCATTTAAAATATATAAAGAAAAGAGTCCATTGAAATATTTTAATTTAATTTAACTGTAATTTCATACACAGTTTTAATTAACTCTAAACAAATTAAAAGCACTAAAGTACTTAACAACGCAGTAGCAGTACTTGTTCAGGTGTGGGTATGTGTCACTCACACACGCAGGCTCCGTGCCGTAGCTGTAAAAGACAACAGACCGCGACCTAGGACTACGTCTGGGCTAGATTCGCGTGACAACGACCTGACTGTTTACCCAGATATTTTACCCTAGTACTAGATCGACAGAAATTGTCTTGTTAGAACGTTGAGTTAGTTCCATTTACTACCTTCTGTTATCCTGTATTCCCAACCTCGTTCCCGTATCTGTCCCATTCCCATTCCCTTTAAATTACAAATAATTTAATATGATTGTAGAGCATTCTTAAATTTTCTAATGTTCCTGGGAATATTCTTTTTTTTGTCATAACAACGTTCTCCTGACAAAAACAAACAGCACAAAAAGAATTATCAAAATTGGTTAAGCCGGTCACGCGTGATGCCTAGACCAAGGGAAAGTGGGATTCGTTTTTATTAATCGATTTTGTAGATTTTCTCCTTCTTTTGTTAACACACGAAAAATCATTAAATAATTCGAAACAGGTCTTTTGATCTATGTAAGTAAAGAGATCTAAGAGATTTACTGTTCTTGTATTGAATTCATTTTTTTAATTACCAAGAAGTGCGAGTTCTCTGATTGTACAGTCGTCCAAGAAAGTGCTTTACCATTTTGGACGACGGCTGCTAGGTAAAGAAAATTTTACTAAGGGTTATTGTTAGTGAAATGAAAACATGGTTAACACAATCTATTTATTGAAACATATCTTAAAGAGCAATTACACAAATATATAAATATCGGTGCCCAATAATTAACGACAATTATACTTAGAATCACCATAGAATTATCATATAAATTCGCAGTGGTCCCTCCGCTTTGACTTCTTCCGTCGGCTGTTGATTATTAAGTGTGTCCTCAGGTGTTCGGCCTACAGAGGTGCAAGTCACGTGACCAGTGCACACGTACTGTCTTTCTTTCTTTCTTTCTTTCTTTCTTTCTTTCTTTCTTTCTTTCTTTCTTTCTTTCTTTCTTTCTTTCTTTCTTCTGATTGATATTAGTCGCGAGGTTGTCAGGCGGCTATCGGTTATCTTAACTCGCCCCACAGCCATATTCTCCGCACTCTGCAATCTAAGCGGACCCTGGTACTAGACCTGGGTAGCACTAGGGAAAAAAAGTGGTAGGTGTGAAATTGGTGGTGAAATTTTGTAAAAAAATAGACTACAATTTTCAATACATTTTTATTACAAGTTGAATGTTAAATTAAAATGAATAATTAAGTACTGAGTTAAATTAAAATGTAAATGAGAGCCTGAACAAGATTATCATGTTAACAGAAAGGTAGGTAAGTAATTATTTTTTTGTTTATTATGCTGCCATGGTATATATTATACACTGCAAATGTTTAATTAAACATGTTATTAAAATTAATAGTAGCAGTCCCATGGCCCGATGGGCAAATGATATAAGGAGTTTTTTTTTTATGTAACAATGGACAAATGAGCAGGGAGCAGGCAGCTAAGTGCCTTCTGATCCCCATGGACATCTGCACGACCAGGAGGCAAACAAATGCTTTGCCCGCCTTTAATGACGAGTTAAGGCCACCGGAAAGTCTCACCAAACGAACGAAACGCGCCAACAATACCATCACTTGACGTGACTGCGTTGCCGGCACTTCACGCCGATCTTATTTAAAGAAGAAGTACTGGTACCCGGAAGCGCCGGCCCAATTCGGCTACAAGCGTGGCGCTATCTCTAATTAAAATATAAATACAATAATAAAGTTTAGATATAAATTCTAACTTTCACGAATATCGGTTGACGTGGTGAGAAATTTGGGAACATGATTCATAAAAACCATTTACCAAGATAAAAATGTGTTATATTTTTTAATTTATGCTTTAAACCACGGCTTACAGCCAGTTTAGGTGTCATCTAGATGTTCCAAACTGGTTTTTTCGTTATTAAGAAACAAACAACCAGATATTGCACGAAAATTAAAACAAGGAATAATCTAATTTATAGAATCAGGCGTTACTTTGCGGAAATCCATGACATACATGAGAAGCTAAACTACTCTACGACTCTAGAGTCTATCTCCTGATGATGCTTCGGCGGCGGATTCGGTGGTGTAGCTTTCGGGTTGCAGCATTACACCGATTTTCCCTTGTATTCATTCGCGGATTAAAGCAAAGTAGTTTAGCTTCTCAGACACTAGAAAAAAAAAAAACAGTAATCTTACATTATACAAACTAAATGAAACTTAACAAACTGATTAGGTTAAACTTAAAGTATTAGTGTGATGCCCCAAAAAGGGAGGTCTTCTCAGTATATTATTGGAAGTGATAACTCACTTCCGTGAGGGAGGAATACTGATTATCAGAAGACATCTACATACCTATAAGTAAATGTGGCAGTGAAAAGAATACCGTGCCGCGAGTATTTTAGTGAGCTCATTGGTTAGGTCCAAGTACTTGTTCGTTTTTATCAGATGGTCTTCTGGGATGATGGTTTCTCATGGAACTGTAAGCTCTACAACTCTTAAATTTTCTAATAATTCGATTTTTACTTTCTTAAGAACCTTCTCATGACAAAAACAAACACGACAAAAAGAATTAGAGAAATGAATCCAGCAGTTCACGCGTGATGCCGTGACCAAGGGAACTGGGGATCCTTTTTATATATATATAAATTTCCGAATTTTTAAATAGATTATTTTGGATTGTGCGAGGTATGAAGTTTCTTGAAAATCGCACGGTTGTGGATTTTAGGACATCAAGGTGGTGAGGGTGAAATTTATTTAAATAAATAAAATTAACTTTTATATAACATAATATTTATACATTATATTACTTCTTCTTCATCCTAGCTTTATCCGTGTCTAGTATCAGGATCCGCTTAAATTGCAGAGGATTGTACATTATATTAGTAATGGTTACTTAAAATTTTGACCGTATCCCGTTACATTTCTTATCAACGCGCGCCAAAAATATGGGGAGCGAAATCCACGTGATTCGGATTACGTGACCGAATTTGGAAGTGATTCATTTTCATAGATAATGTACTAAATCACGCACACGTACAACATATAGCTGCAATATCGTATTCAGCATATCAAGCTGTACTGTTAAAGTATGGGCGATATTTAGTACATACGTCTGAAGTTGACTCAATTATTAATAATATAATCTTAAATAATTACGTAATAAAACTAAAAGACAAAATATAAAGCGGATATTCGTAATAAAACCAAACTAACTGACGCGTCAGTTAGTTTGATAATTTTCTCATTTCAAGGGAAATGAAAGTGGACAGGTCACGTGGCTCGATACAATGATGAGAAATGGACTATAGGAGTCATGAAATGGGTGAGTCCATGAGGCAGTTAGGCGAAAGGCCGGCCAAGTTCCAAGTTGACAGACATCATTGTAACGATAGCAAGTAATAGGCAAAAGATGGATTTTTTTTTTATGTTACAAGCGGGCAAACGAGCAGGCAGCAGGCATCGAAGGGCCTACCGCGCCCATGGACATCTGCACGATCAGAAGGCCAGCAGATGCGCTGCCGGCCCTTAATGACGAGTTTAGGCCACCGGGACCCGGTCACAGCCAGAGCAACTTAACTTAGCGATCGACTCAAATGCCGACCACTGATTAGGCCACGACCTCCTCAATAGTTCAAAGTGCGTTCCAATAAGCGATCGCAACGTTTTAAAGTGCTCGATCAGATATTTGATATTTGACGATTGCGATTGTCGCGTCGCGACGAAATCGTCGAGATGACGCTTAGTAGAATGCACTGTTAACTTAATGTGACGTCATGACGACTGCGAGTGTTTTGGAGGGAACTTGAATCCTTAAATTTATAATTATTTTTTTGCTATAAAAACCTTAATTTCCGCAGAAATATTAGTGTTTGGCAATAGTAGATACTTCAGAACATTATAAGCCATTTTTTTAAAATTGTCGTCATGCCTATTTTAAACAAAATTGCGCCTAACACACTACGAAACACGAAAGGGCTTACATTAACAGGAATGTAGTAAAAAGTACTGGCGGGATTACCTAATTACTGTAAGTGTACACTTGTATCTCTTCAGAAATAGGTCGCGACCATTGCGCCATGCTCGTAATTTTTCCAGCTAGATGCAAAACCGACTTTTTGCTGGCACTCGTCGTGTAAGTGTCTTCATTAAAATTGAGACTACAAAATTAAAATTTAAAGTTCGTTTGTACTTAACATTTCTTATCTATGTAAGTTTAAACTGAAAGTATATAAGTGACTAGTTGTTACCCGCAATTTTGTCCGCGTAAAATTAAGTTAACCTATAGCCTTCCTCGATAAATGGGGTATCTAACAATGAAAGAATTTTTCAAATCGGACCAGTAGTTCCCGAGATTAGCGCGTTCAAGCAAACAAAAAACTCTTCAGCCTTATATATTAGTCTATGATATTTTGTTTTTCGTCTTCCGGTTCCGAGGATGACGTCAGATGGCAATCGGTTATCTTAACTCGCTCCACAGCCACATCCTCTACAACCTAAGCGGACCCTGGTGTTTAACCGGGATAACGTTAGGAAGAAGAAGAGTCTGTATTGCTTATAAGTCTTACTGCCGAGCCGAGCGGAAGGTCACCTAACATGAAATATTGAAAACCGCGGAAGGAAGTACATTAACGTATGTAAATTAAAGAGCACTACTGCCCACTGAAAAAAATAATTGTAAAAATGTAGTCACTATCTATGCATCTAAATAGTTTAACATACTATGACGCAACAAATGTATTTAAATATCCTAAAATAAACAAATATTAATTGAATATGATAACAAATATAAATTTGAACCTAAAAAATATCTTCCTATCCTACGCACAAGTTTAGTATACACACACTTTCTTAAAAATATCCTCTTTTTCTTTGCTACACACAGGAACATATATTACACACACACATATATTTTTTCAGAGAGGTATTCACTATATATTTGATTTATAATACGTATTTAAGTTACATTTATAACAACATTAATTTCATTCGTTTGTTACTATAATTTAGCGAAGTTGGTAAAGAAAATTTATCTGGGGTTGAGGTACTGAAGCTGAAGAAAGCGGTTTTCTAGTTCGCCTACAAAAACTGATTTTATCATATAAATTTATTATAATAATTTCGAAACGTGTAAACCAAAGAGTTTTAAGAAATAAATAAATGTTAATTTGGCATCCAGGTAGTTTATAGTTAATTGATAGAATCAGGAGTTACTTTGCGGAAATTCATGACATGCATGAGAAACTAAACTACTTTGCTTTAATCCGCGAACGAATACGAGGGAAAATCGGTGTAATGCTGCATATTACATGAGTAATTATGTGATCTATTCCCTTGTTAATATATTATGATTATAATAATTAATATCAGATATTTGTGTTCAGCAATAACCGAATAGAATTCGAAGCGTGTTCGGAAACTCGGCTTATATAGAATGATTGGATTATATAATACTGCCAAGCATTTACACATTAAACGATTATTAATTAATGTGAAAGTCTACATAAAGTAGTTAGTTCGGTTCTTTTTTTACTGGATTATAAATAGATATCGTAAGGAATTCATAAACATTTATACTTATTGAAGTATATTAGTGTTAATAGATATAATTCGAACTGGCATATGAAATCAAATCAAAATATGTTCAAATCGTACACAAAATTGTATTTTCCTTTCATAGCAAAGCCAAAAATAACTTCAAATTACCTTCAATTACACACAAATTACAGGTATTCACTCGATTGTAATAGTAATGATTTATTCTTTTGTGCTACGGCAATATTGTACTGATAATGACAAAGGAAAAACACTTTTTCAATATCACAAAGGAACAAACAGCGTGTTTACTCCGTGGAAATAAACCCACTACATCAATTAATACCTCTGTCATTTTCCAGAACCAAGTTAGTTTAATGACATTTGTAAAGTACGCGCGAGGCGGTCATAGATTTATCAGTGGCCGGCGTTTAAGTCGATCTCTAGGTTAAGCAGTTCTTACCGCGGCCGGGATATAGATGGGTGACCCATTCTAACACTGGTTTTTCCTAAAATTAATATTGTTTACCAAACTGCTGTCTGACGTCATCCCCGGCACCTCCTCAATCTCTACAATCTCATGACTTTCATTCCATGACCCTGTTTTTAGTGCTATCCGAAATACGCAGGTTACCGATAACCGACCGAACGAAACGCGACAACAACACCATCACTAGACATGACAGCATTGCCGCCACTTCACGCCGATCTCATGTGAGACAGAGGTACTGGTACCCGGAAGCGCCGGCCCAATTCGGCTACAAGCATGGCGCTACCTCTAATATTGAAGCGATATCCTAGCTCTGTCAATTGGTCAGGCAATAATAGGATTAAAAAAGCAAAAGCAACTGAGATCTACTTACTGGTAGCGTTAACGTTTGGAAGAACGGTGACAGATAACTGCATATTGGGTTTTAGGTTCAGGGCCGCTTTCATTTCGCGAACAAGAGCTGTGAATCCTTCGCGATGCTCAGCTTCCTTGTCGTCTACAGGAGTTGTGCCGAAAGCTTTCTTGAATCCGTGCCATATACTACCTGCATAATATAAAATTACCATATAAAATAAAAATACCAACAACGCCACAATCACTTTCCTTTTATGGACTTAGTATACAATGAATTTTTTTTTTCCAAACAGGTTATTTGTCATGAAAATAGGCAGTATTTTGGTTATCTTCATAAATAAATAATATTACGATAATTTATATTTTTACGCGGACGGAGTTGCGGGAAACAGCATTATTATATAAGTTCCTTGCTTACTTTTTTTCCTACGTAATGGTCTATTCTATTTATTTATTATAGCTCCAACCTTAAGAAGCATAATACAGGAAAAACAAGGCAATTTACTTATAGGGAAGGTAAGAGACTATAAGTAGGTATAGTAACTGCGCGGTCACTTGGCCGGTCTGTCCCGTACTTAGCAGGGACACCCCTGTGGAGTCGAGATCCACGACGTAAGACCCCCAAGGTGGGGGTCGACTCAGGGAGACCTTCAGTCTTCCCTGCGTTCGACGAGAATGATGATGTATTTGAACAAATAGGCGTAAGCCATTTTAGCAATTCTTATTTAAAATAAACTACTAATCTGATTAATAAAAACACTATTATATCTTTTGTGAAGACTTTAGAGATAAAGACGCAGTTCTAGGAGGTCCTACAGCTGGTGGAAATTGGAACTTTGAGAAGTAAGTAAATCTTAATGATTTTCACTGTGACATTACAGAAAATTTATAAAATAATTGTCAGCATAACACAGAGTCTTAGTTTTTGCAGTATTCGTTACTCTTTGAACTTTAGTCATCTCGTGTAAAGCTGGCGCCGCATTATGCAGACGCCAGACATAGCTTCATTTTATAGATCATGTAGTGTGGCCTGAGACTTTGTGTAGCTGCGCAGAACTTTGTAGTCCGATATAAGAACTTCACTTAAATGAAGACTTATTAAATCAAGTAGTGTAGCTGGGGACTAACGTAGCTGCGCAGTTTTGGAAAAATCTGACGCTTGGATTTGGACACCTTTTTGGCCATTGAGCGTAGCCGGAGACTTATGCTGGCACCAGATATAGCTTCATTTGAATGATATTATAGCGTGGCCGGGGACTATGTGAAGCTGCACAAAGTTTTGTAGAGCTTTGTAGTCTTCAAGGACAAAAATGTACAAACATTGAGCTCTGTCTGGCGCCAGCAGTAGAGGATGTGCTAAAATAATTAACAAAATTGCATTTTTCCATGTGGTGTTTAGAACACATCCAAGCGTATGAAGTTGACATATGTACAATACAAAGTAAAGTTTAGTTTGCATAGCCTGCACACAACTGAAGTTTAGCCGCTCGCGCTTTGTCAAGAATGTAGTAAATGAATTTATGAAACATGTTATGATTTAACAAATTACCTTGTAAAAAAAATCCGTTTGATACAATGCGTCCGATGCGTACGGTACGGATATGACGACGCCTGCCTTAAACAGGCGTCCATACATTTACATATATCGTGGAAGCACGGTATATGGTATGAAGGTTTCATGTGACATTTCATTGCGAACGTAAAAGTCAGTAGAACTATCGAGAATGTTCGTGCGAAACCGTCTGATCGTTATTAGATCGTGTGTGAAATGAACCTCGGTTTCCGTTTGGTTAAATAACAGTCGTCAGGTACTAACACCGCCCAAATCGCCACCTAAGGTGGAAAACTATTTCGATGAATCGGTTTTAGAAAAATAATTCGTTAATGTATATAGAAAATTTATTTTAGGGTCTGGCATATTTTCGGGCAAAGCTGGGGCTCTAGTGAGCATTATGCCGGGCATCCCCACAACGAAGTTACTCGTCGCCAAGGTGCCTAAGGTACCAGGACAGTATGGTAGACATTTAAACTTGTAATATTTATTTTATAGTTAACAAACTGTACCTCGTGACATCGCCCGCGTATATTCATTGATTTTGTTAAAAATTGTGGATTTCTTTGTGCGAAAGCCTAATTATTTTTTCTAAGACTGGAGTAGCCTATGTCACTGCTTGCAACATCAGGGATTTGCCAGTGAAAGTTCCGTTAAAATCGGTCGAGTCGTTTCGGAGATTACCCGTAACAAACAGACAGACAGTAATTTTTAGCCTTTTTGTCACTAGTATAGTATATATGTACACAGTCATGCAATTTGTAAAAAAAAAAATTGACGTTACAAACAGTTTCTTCAATTTGTTTTATATGTATGTATAAAAGATATATTAAAAAAAGTATGCAAAAACTGTAAAGTACCGGTAGTTCTATAACTCAAAACGAATGCTTAAAAAACACAAAGCTAAATTGCAAGAAATTTTCACTAAATTGCAAGAAATTTTCACTAAAATGCAAGATCTTTTCACTAAAAAATGGCAAAAATTTATGTTCCAGGTGACCGGCTCTGTTCAGGGCCCCATATACGACGACCCATCGACGCACGATGACCTCTTCCTCATGACGGACTCCTCGCTTGTCTCCCACAATACGAGGTTATTGACCCCAGGATTTCAGGATTTCACACTCGCAGACAAGGACGTTGTCTGCACTTTCCGAGTAAACATGAGTGAACGCACCGAAGGAAACGTAAGCATTCTTCAATATCTCTACAATGAAGTATTTTTTGGTGTTATGAATTTACTTAGCCATAGTCAAAATATATAGTCCGTATAATTTAATTATGCTAACAAAACGAAACCTAAACAGATTGTTATGACATATACGATATGTCATAACAATCTGTATGCTATATTTTTTATAAGATATATGCATATATTACAAAAGTGTTAAGTGATTAACGTTGAATTTTTAAAACAACCAATTGACTATTATTTTTAGTGTAATAAAACGCATGCTTTCTAACAAGCTTTGTAGTGCTTATAAAAATAAGTGAAGTGCATAAATAGTGCATAGTGCATGGATAGTGTGTAGTGTCTGCCGCTAATTATTTTGGAAGCTAATTGCATGGAACGTAAGAATTCAGCGGCAGCGTCACCATCAGCGAAGAATACGTATAGCTGATAATGAAGGTGCGTATATAATGAAGTAGATATCACAAGATTCAAATAATTATAGAATTGAATTTCCATTTAGCGATCGACAATAGTTTTTTTTTGATATCAGCACCACCAAAAGGCTCGTAGATGCGTTGCCCTTAAAGATGGGTTTAGGTCATCGGGAACTCTCAAAAACCGAACGAAACTTGACAACAATACCATCACTTGACGTGACAGCATTGCCACCACTTATGTGAGAAAGTGGGTTACACAGTTATTTATGATCAGTAGAGGACGCCACATTCGATTCAGTGACACATCATATAACCTATACTCAGTATATCATACAACCAGTGGACGATGAAGATGCTTCTAACGATATCTCATTTGTCCAGTTCTAATAAGTAATTAAGGAGCTACGAGGGAACAAATGAACATACATACATACATAACCTGCCAAACTAACCCTCCTTTTTCGTAGTCGGGTAATAAAAAGAACCCATAGCAATTGTGTGCACTTTTAAAAGCGCTTTGTTGCAAATCTACCGCCAGATCTTTTGATATTTCTTTACACGCATCTGTTGCATCAAAATCATGATAAGATATTTATATATTAATTAAGATTATTATCAAGATATTAATTTTAAGTGAATTTGACTAAGCGGATAAATAAATACATACATGCATGGTCCGTACATATGTACCAGTACCGAACATACCCACTGGAAAAATGACTAATAAAAAGGCCTTTAATTGCTTGTAAAAGCAAAAGACAAAGGCAAAGGAAACCTCAAAATAATGATTAAAAAACTACAGATTTGGCCGCTACTTCAGAATACTTCAAACAGATGTCGTTCGTACAAGAATTTGATTGACGTGCCATGTAATACTATTATTTCTTAAAATATACGGTGGCCAGTGTCACGCAGGCGCGGGTCCACCTTGATGGGCACTTTGGGCATGCCCACCTCCCTAAGAGACTTGAGACATCACACTTTCACGGTTTATTGAGATGGAAAGCTGGATAATATTATATCCAAAACCTTACTCACAAAAAAAAAAATGAATGAAAGCAGACTCTCGTTTTGCCAAAAATATAGTGGCTGTGCCCACCCGCCTTTTTGGAGGTTGGATCCGTGCCTAATGTCATGTTTTTTGAAGAAGAATTATAGGTGAGCTAAAATTCCAGCAAGACGTCTGCCGGGACTTCAGTATTCAGTAAAGATAATAATTATGACGAGGTATTAAAACATGTTTACAATCGCACCGGTTATAGTCCCGCTGTTACACCCGCTTTTCACATGGTGGGCCTCATTAACTAGCAAGGCTAAGGCACTATATATTCTTTCGTATGGAAATTTACTGAAGACATATATGTATGTATAAAACAACTTTTACCCGCGACTTTATTACTAAAAATAAAACTGTTAAGCAGGACGATATATATTAAACTAGTTGTTACGCGGACTGCAGTGATCTTGTTTTCAATTTCGTGGGATTTCTAAAAAAACATCAAATCCATTCATCTGTTTCGTAGGCCAAAAACATAATATACTAATTAATTATTTTTGTTATAAACTACCTTAATATTATAAATATTAAATAATTTTATTTCATAATGACACTAAATAGGCATAAGGGAGTAATAGGAGCCTGAAATTTCAATTAAAATCAGGTAGGTTTACGTTTAGGTAAATTTACTAGCGAACCTGTAACAGCTCCGGAAAGGTGTTTTCGGCAGGCTACAATTGCGAACATATAGTAATATTTGAATGGAAAAATCGCAAAACATAAGTCGGTCTGGGCGCTTATGATTATTTTGAAACTGTGCATTATATAGAAAGTGCAAAATAAAGTCTACCAAAAAAATAAGATATTGACAACTTGAAATGTTTATAATTTTCTTTTTTATGGTGCATATAGTCAAGTTATAATCAAGCCAGACGTCGTTTTTGTCGTCTTTAACGTACTAACCGACTTATTTGAATGCTAATATAACCCAAAAAATACTTTAGTTATTCTGAAAAAACTACTCCGATCAATATTTTTCGATGTTTAGAAGTAAAACTGTGGATTCTCGATAGTGATAACAGTGAAAATAGTTGCGGAATTGGTGTACAAAATTTTTCGTTTCATTCTAATCATCGAAACATTAATTTTATTCTTTTAATAATTATCGTAAATAAATATATTTGGATTCATATTAAGATCGAATGTCAAAAGAATATCCAATACTGTTCCAACTCCGAAGTGCGCAGTTTTAACATCGTGCTGAGACAATGGTAATGCATCAGCATCATCTCCGACATTGTATTTTGACCCGAGCGTGGATTTTTTTTAAGTTTCGAGACTTCATCCGTCTATTGTTAAAAAATTTATTTACTGATTCTAGAAATAAAATGTTCAATATATTGTATTAATATTATTGGCTATTTTTAATAGCGTATTATTATTATTTTTTTTATTGACACTTTAACGATTATTATTTCCATAAAGTATTTTATTCTTGCAGTCTCACAAGCGTACAAACACCGACATAATATGTCTGTTTTTCTGTAATTATTTCTGTTTTACGACAGAATTATAATTAGAATGGTCATCATAGAATACATACAGCTTCAAGAATAATTTAGTAAATAACAGACATTATAAATGCATTATAAAGTCTAGTTTGCTCAAATTACATTTTACTTCTAATTTAAATCTATAAATATTTTTAAAATGTCATGCTTAAAAAATATTTTTATTATATACAGCGCTGTAAAGCCACTTTAATTAAGAATTAAATTAATAGAATAATAAAAGTACATTTATTTTTTATCATATTATGTTTATAACACTGCATTTTCTCAATCATTTGCAAACCAATATAATACGTAATACTATACGTAATTTTGTATGTTTTCTAAAATATTTATTATTGTCAACTTATATGTTTAGTACAAATAATATTTTAATACCAAAATATTTGATAGAATCGTTACTTTGCGGAAATCCATGACATGCATGAGAAATTAAACTACTTTGCTTTAATCCGCGAATACGAGGGAAAATCGGTGTAATGCTGCAACCCGAAAGCTACACCACCGAATATATTTTGATTTCATTCATGATATAATCCTAATAAAAGTATTAAAATAAAAAATCTTCTAATTTTTCATCATGTAAGCATGTTGAATTGAATATAAACTTTGACTTCATCTGATTTAGAGGCAGAAAATCCGCTTTATGGTCCAAAGCCCTAGCTCGCTGGCCTATTGTTGTGCCTATTTCTAGAACTAGCTTTAAAATTGCAGAGAAGAAGGAGAATATCGATACAAAAAAATGTACGTTGTTGTAAGTGTTTTTACATTGATAGTACACAACGCGTTTCGCGCTCGAGTGTACAGAAGCCAACTAGATATATTGAGGGCATTATTTTTTCGATTACGGACCCATTGTTTAATCTCAGCGGCTAATAGGCCAGATACTATCGCGCCATCAAGTGTCTAATATGTTTTGTGTTTTTGTTTATTTTTAACTCTTTGCACTTAGTGTAACATAACGTGATAAAACAGGAGAAAATATAAAAGTATTTCTTATTATAGAATTTTTCTGGAAAACTGATTTTTTATTATATTTTAAAAATCAAAAATATTGTAAATTGTGTCACTGACTTAAGGAGCTTTTTTTTAATATAAAACTAGCTTCTATATGATGAGGGAGCCTAATTAGTGGTCGGCATTTGAGTCAATCGCTAAGTTGAGTTACTAAGGCTGCGACCGTGTGATAGATGGGTGACCCATTCTAGCACTGCTTTATATTTGATATCCAACCTCCCCCGTGTTTCGGGAGGCACGTAACACAGTGGGGCCCGATTAATGTCACTTTGTGATATTAGTCGTAAGATTGCAGAGATAGTGGGGGTCCTTCTCATGGCCACGAACTCTCAGGAGGGCAAGGCATTATACCAGTCATTTATAGTGAAACTGCAATTTATACCGCTTTTTTGCCATCACCAGCACTGCCACTGCCACCACAACAGCCTTCCGATCCCCAGGGATTGTATTAAAAGAGATTATAAGTTTCCAAGGCTAGATATCCATTGGTAATCTCATGTTGTATAAAAGTATGTATAAAGATACTTATGAAACTAGTTCGAGAAACATTTGTGCGCTATTTGTCAGACTGTAAACTGACAAGTCCAAACTACACACAGTGCGAAGATTTTTCTATCTCTAAAGCAAAATCATATTAAAAGGATATGTGTACGTAAAATCATTTTTATTTGAACATGTATTATGTTATTTCAAGAACATAATTTTTTCTCTATTATAAGAGTGCTTTTGAGTACAAGTAACAAGTACAATTTAAATTTAAAAAAAAAAGAGAATGTCTAATTGCCACAAATTCTAATAAAAATATCACAATGAATCTAAAGCTTATTGTAAACTATGGTTTATACATTTAACAAATTTTATGCGACGGAATTATTGAACTCGCTACATTCGAAGAATTTTGTTATTAAGAAAAAAGTTGTAACACGTGAAGAATAAGTTTTTTTTTGCGTAAATGTGTTTCTGTGGAAGAAAAATTATAAAGAATTTTCTTGTACCACGCTTATCGCTCATTCGTGACTACCATTTACAACGAAGTAACCCAATCGTCTTGATATACGTATTTACCATTGAAGTATCCCAAAACCAAATATGCCACCACCCGAAAGGGTCTCTCTGATTAAGGTAATAGACCTACAAAATTCATATTTGTGAGAAAACATGTCACGCGCTTATCGCTCATTCGTGACTACCATTTACAACGAAGTAACCCAATCGTCTTGATATACGTATTTACCATTGAAGTATAAATACATACATATGGATAATACACCCAGACTCGAGGTGGGAATCGAACCCACGACCCCCGGAGCAGAAGACAGGTTCACTGTCCTCTGCGCCAACGGGCCAGACCGATTTATATTCGTTAATTTAATAAAAAAGAAATAAAAAGAGCAGTTATTTTCTGTACCTAATACATTTTTAATAGCAAAAAGAAGGGTCCTTTTTCCTTACCTTATTTTCAATGTAATGTTTGAATAGCAAATTTTATAGGGACATTAAAAAGTTTTCTCGTGTTCCGGGACACACCTGGTGCGCTATTACCAAATATGTAAATCTTTTACTCGTATGTAATAACTGGAAAATGAGAGGAAGCCTTCCTGTAATACCAACAATAAAAACTACACCTTAACGCCGAGCGATAAGGTTGCAATTCGTATAAAATTAACAGCACTATGTCCCTTTAAGCAAATCATACAGAATACCTGGACAATAAACTTTAAGTTGGAATACAGCGGTATTTATTTGCGACTAACAGTTGCCCACGATTTCGTTCGCTATAAAAATGCATGTGTTTAATTTTGAGTGTATAAAAATTCGTTTTAATATTCATACATAAAGTGTGTCCACTATTTAAAAAAAAAAACATATTTGTTTTTCAGAATGTGTACTAGACATATTTTCAGGTGTATCAAAAATTGCAGTTTTCCCTCGAAATGAGCGTAAAAGCGTGTGTCTAGCGGTGTCGGAATTCGAACCGGGAACATAAGGCGTCCTTCCTTCTACTTCCGAACTATTAGGGGTATATAGGGTCTAAATATATACATTATTTTAAACTAGTATATCGCGCCACATCATTGCGCCAAAAAAAATTGCTTCAAATCACCAATCCGCACAACTAGTTGTATGGAACATATTTCCCCTGGTCACATGTGCTTTGCTGTAAAATCTTCTAAGGAAATTTATTATAGAACTAGCCCTCAGACCTCCTTCTGGTCCTATAGAAAAATTCTTTCTCAGGAAATGTCTACTAACTATAAACTAACTCCTTACAAAATTTCGTCATTGTACGTTCCGCAATTTACGAAATTTCGATTTAGATGACCTTTGCTTTTTATATACTTCTCATCAGAAAAATCGAAACACTTCCGTTATTATGATATTCCTAAATATACATTAAAGACACATTTTTCTGATAATCCTTACAAAACATAAACTTGCAAGGTGTTTCGAGTTTTTTTGCTAAGTATATAAATATAGATTGAAAGTAATATTGTAAATAAACCATTATTCCTTCAATTGAGCTCGTCGGGGATCAAGGCCTTACGAAAAATCTATGCAAACAGATATAGCATAGCGTCTACAAGTTTGCCTTTAAATATTAAATTTTTTTATCAAGTCTCTTTTCAGATTTAAACAGAGGGTGCAGTTGAAAATTTTTCTGTGGAATTTTTAGTTCATTTCGTTTTTACGCAAAGTTTATTGTTTTTTTTCCGGAAGCTTCTGCTTCGTTTGTCTCTTCCTTGTTTTATTTCCGATATTTCTTTCTGTGTGAATTTTGTTCTTCTCTAGATTTCAATATTTATTTAATTGGAAATTCGCAAAATGTCCTAACGCTTTTATACCTACTATAAGTGTTGTAAATTAAACAAGTAATTGATTTCTCTTTGTCCTTAATAGCCATAAAGTCCTAAGCGAATAATCACAGATATACTCAGTACACCGCTTTTATAGACATCCTCTACATTAATATCATTGCCGCCATAACAACCACCATATGAGTACAATTTATGTCTTATTATATAGAAATGCTCCTTAATGGTACTTAATTCGAATATTGAACTCGTAAAATATGCACACATGCAAACCAACACAACGCGCATGAACGCGAGCACGCGCCTACACATACATTAACGCACACACGCACTTTTAACTCGCATCCGCTGTGTCTCCATTATATTATAATTAAAAATAATAAATATGGAAACGTTTACCAGTTTCAAAGGAAGCTTTTTGTCTAAAAAAAAACATTTATTTTACCTACCTACATTGATTGATATCGATAATTATAATTTGAATCACAATCCACGTCCGAACTAAATCTTATTGAATAAGTAAGCATGAGGAAATCGTTTAAATAATTTACAAATGTAATATAGAGAAATTCTGACACAAATTGATTTGGGTGATTTGAATATTTAATGCGATAATGCTTGAAAGTAGATTCTTTATTTCCACTCGGCTTAGGTTCTAAATCGAGGAAGGGATATTAATGTAGCGATTTGATGTGGGTGGTGTGCTTTAATTAAATGTATACCAATTTGTTTACTTTTGATTGTGGACTAATGCGTAATAGTCCTTAAACTGTGGTTACTCAATTTGAGGAAACGTCTCTTAGAAGCACTGGAACTAAAGAGGAAGAGGTTTTAGGACCGTTCTTTGTCCTTAGGAAATTGTCAAATAGAAAATGCTGTCCTTTTCTTTTCTTCTCTTCCTTAATATAATGTTTGCAGACCACCAGCACGATGGGCGACGATATTGTAAAGGCAGCGAGAAGAAAATGGATGCACTTGGTGAACAGAAGTACATGGAGTGCTCGTGCCTCTGCACTGCACTGACTATGGCAGAGGCCCCAGCCCAGCAGTGGACTAAGTTTATATTTTAATTTTACCAGGATTTGGAATAATTTCTCATATAATTTCTCAAGAAAGAGGTAAAAAAGAAACCGGAAATTTATGTCTGACTCTACAATGTCTTTCCAGCAGTATCGGGGACGGTCATCAGGGTGGCAAACCACACAAACTTAGTTAAAAGAAACCACTTTTAAAATTGTCTATCAAGCTTTGAAGATAATTAATACTACAAGCTTATTTTATGCCTTACGAATAGAAAAATTCATAGAGAATCTCATAACTAATATGTGCTTTGTATGTAATAAAAATAAAAAAAACATAATATTCTATTTCGCAAATAAATACTTATTAAGAATCTCTATCTCTTCAGTCATATATCGAAACGACATTCAACATAACATCTGTAATAAATTTATTATAAACGATAATTTATTTTAATGGAAGAACCACATTCCGCAGCATTTCAACTCGCAAAAACCGTCTGTGATACTTCTAAACCGTTACGAGCCAAAAGGGGGCCACAGAGGCTTGCCAGACTGAGTGGTTTTCGTGATAAAAGAAGCGACAGAGTTTTTGAATTACAAAATGGTTCCCAATATTAATAATATATTCGCATTTAAATAACGTCGTAGATAAGTGGATATCATTAAACACGTGCCTGAAATCAATATATGTATATATATATATATATATATTGATATGTATATAATATTTGTAAAATGTACTTTTGTCCCATAAGGCTATTAAGATTTGACATAAAGATTTAAAATATATGTTTCTGATTCAAATTATCCATTAGAAATAATCGTTCTTAACGAGGAGGTCGTGGCCTAATCAGTGGTCGGCATTTGAGTCGATCGCTAAGTTTAGTTGCTCTGGCTGCGACCGGGTGGTATTGTAAAAAAAATGTTTTGGTAGCGTACGACTTTCCAAGTGGTTGGTTTTGTCATACATCACGTAAGTATAGTCAACCAAGAAATTGGTTTGCCACGCTAAGGTCGAATGCCGTTTGCACGTCAATTAGTTAAAAGACTCATTTTTGCTTGTTATGCAATACGTTAGTTTCTAACAATTATAACCCTTAGCAAAATTTTCTTTAACTAGGAGCTGTCATCCAAAATGGTAAAGCACTTTCTTGGTCATAAATAGTATGAATAAATGCATACATACGGTTTTAATGCAAACGGAAAATATGCATGCAGGACATGATAATTACGCCGAAATTTAACTCTACATTGGATATTCATTTTTTGATAAAAAAAATTCTACGTTTTAATTATTCAACATACTTCAAAAGTATCTTTACACAAACGCATTTTTGCATGTTCTTCATGATTATTTTAAAATTTTTCATTAATATTTATTACGCGAAACAGTCGAATTTGTATGTTAACAAGCTATTTGCGTTTCTACGAAGTAAGTTATATGAGAAAATGTCGGCGAGCTTTTGTGAAGCTTTCCTGTGAATTTTTTATGACTTTTTTTCGTTTTACTAAAACGTATTGTACACGAGCAATATCTTTATATTAGTAACTAACTGTTTCTCGCAATTTCGTCCGCGTAAAATTGCGACAGAGACAATTCTTTTCTTAGCGGATTTCTGCTAACAATAAACTACCTTCTTGTCAAATTTCATAAGATAGCATATGTTTGTTAGAAACATTTTTTTTTAAATTATATACATAATACGTTGAGGAGGTCGTGGCCTAATCAGTGGTCGGCATTTGAGTCGATCGCTAAGTTAAGTTGCTCTGGCTACGACCGGGTATCATTCAAATGAAGCTATGTCTGGCTCCGGCATTACACTAAATTAGAAGTTTTGACTATAAAAAAACTTCACTACCACTTGCTCTATCACATGTCATATAAATATATTAATAATAACAATTGTTTCTTTATCATGTATATAAATGTAAAAATGTATGGCTTTAATATGTCTGCCTATTAATATATATATATATATATATATATATATATATAGGTATTAGTATTGGTGTAGTTTACATTTTATAATATGTAAAATCCTTCCTTTAATAATTAAAAGAAAAAATATCAATTTTTGTCAGAAACAAAACTTGG
Organism: Charaxes varanes; assembly: GCA_024363005.1. Taxonomy (NCBI): domain Eukaryota; kingdom Metazoa; phylum Arthropoda; class Insecta; order Lepidoptera; family Nymphalidae; genus Charaxes; species Charaxes varanes. Next base: position 11,081,429 of record JANCMC010007202.1, on the reverse strand, counting down.
TTGAAGAAAACCATCTAAAATTGTTTAAAAATTACTTTTATTTAACAGATTTTATAACACAGTAGAATAAATAAATAATTTAATGGCTACTTTATACATCTTGCTCCATAGGACAGGTTTAATAAACTTCTAAATCATATAAAAAAGAATATGACAAATATTTTACCATATCTTTTGGTAAATTCTAATTTTTTTTTTGGCCTGCCCCAATTTTTCTCTATATATTCTTCTTTATTAACGTCGGTTTCCATTAACTACAATGATACTTTTAACAATTTTGAGGAGCTAACTCTGTTATTTTGGTTTTGATTTTGTAGATTCTGAAACAAAATAAATATTTTTTACTGAAGAGTTCGGGCAAATTGGCGCAATTGGCAGTGATCCTGCCTTCCTCTCCGGGTTGTAGGTTCGACTTCCGCCTCGAATCTGGGTATTTTTATATATTTAAAAAGAAAATTATGTGTGTTAGTCGGCTGTTACCAATAGATAGATAAGATAATTTATTTCTCAAAAATTTTTTACATGTACATCACTGAAACATTACATTGCATGTGTATATTAACATATATATTTAAAAATAATAAAACGTGGGTATATTTAAAATATTAAAGTAGGTTTCGTAACGTTGAATAATTTACAATTCCAAAAGACAGCGGCAAAAGGATGGATTAAAAATTGTGTTGACATACGATTTAATCAACACGGATTGTATTTAATCCACTTGACATTTCCTTAAAAGATTGTGTCGACCTTTTACCTTTTTTATTATTTATAATAATTGCCACAATTAGAATGGAACATATGCCAGCGTGTTAACAATTCACCTCGTACTTAAACCATAGTCAATAATTTAGTAACCCCGTCTCGAAGTGATTATGAATACGGGGACCCCAAAATATGATATGTTGTCAGGTTAATTTGACAAATTGTCTTTTAATATTTGATATATCTAATAAAAATGGCCAACAGGGAGTCAAGACACGATATATAGAAGGGTTCTGTATCTGATACGCTATAAACGAATTTGTTGAACAACTTCAAAAGTTGTTATCCAATTTCGTTTAAAATAATTTTCCTAAATAGTTTTTAATATCAACATATCAACATGGTTAATTTCAAGTCTCTACGTCTAATAGTTTGGAAGTGCTAAGGGGAACACCTTACGGGTAAACGGACGGACGGACAGACCGAAATTATAAGGGTTCCTTGTAGTACTACGGAACCCTAAAAATGAATCCTTATTTGCCTTAGTCACGGCTTCACGCGCAAACAGCTGGACCCAGTTCACTAATTAATTTTTTGTTGTTTTTGTTATTGTCTGGAAAAGTTACTTATGAAAGAAAATTTTAAGAAAATTGCGCGGAAAATTATTAAATTTAAGAATACTAACGACTATATTAAAATATTTCTCATGTAATCTTAGCGCTTTTGACATTTTTTAGTGTCTGCGACATTACAACAGCAGCGTCGGGGTTTGAATCGCCTTACGAAGGGATCCGTTTTCATAAAGAGACGATCTATATTTGGATCTTTCGAGTGATATAATTATATCATCCGCATAAAAGATTTTTGATTTCTTGATATAATTGCATCACGTTTACTTGTTTTCAGGCATTTTATTAGCAAACTTGAATAACCTTTTTTATATATCAACAGAAATTACGAACATACTTACGTACAATATTATTAAGAATACGGTGAGAGTTGAGGTTAATATCTCAACAAGCAAAAACAATTTGATCACAAATCTTGACGTTTATCACAAGACTGACTCGACTAGTGCAAAATGTCGCGAATGAAGAGAATTGAAGGTAGGGATGACTGACGTATCAAAAGGTAACAATCATTCCCATTCATTCGACGTCATTTCCAAGTATATCCGGTTCTTCATTATTAATTTATACAATAATATATTTCCAATTATAAAATAAATCTATAAATATTATATTATATGTAATAATCGTAGGCAATAATATATTTATCTATGTCCAATAATATCTAACAGTATGTATATACCTATACGAGACGTGGATACGAGAGGTGGCCTCTGAAAACCAGCGGTAGGAATGGAAAATATTACCCATTCCTACAGGCTGAGAGGTTACACCTTTTTTTGGGGCATCACACTGCACATACTAACATTACAAGTATAAGCAAGTTTTATTTCTGTATTATTTCTGTAGTATAGTTATCGTATAGTGTAATGCTCAAAAAATAAACGATTTCATTTCATTTCATAAAAAAGATTTAATGACGACTGTCAGTCGGAAATAAACACGGTAATTGAAATCGCGTAAATAAATAAATAAAATACACCCAGCACAAACTTTTAAAGCGAGGTAAGTTAAAGATAATTTTCGGGAATAACTTTAAACTTCAGAATGCTTTTATTAGTTGTCCTATATCAATTGAAAATTAAATAAAAACTAGACCACAAAATTGGCGCTGCAGAACTTCAGAAAAATTCGCTAATATATAACTACTAGGCTAGTCGGCCCCAAAATAACAAAAAAAGGTCAATAAACTTTGAAATAAAGTATATTATTAATACTATATAAAGATATGTTTTGAGTGGGTCTCGCGTAATCTTAAATAGATTAAAGACCCTTAAATAAATCAGACATAAAAAATAAAAGATATGTCTGAATGTATCTAACTTATCTCTTACGCCGTAAGTAAGCCTAATGTAATCCGTTGTAATGCTTGCTCACTTTAATGATCCTTTTTCGTTCCGAGTAAAGTTTGTTATACAGTCACTCATGCAAATAATTTTGTTGGTTATGATTAAGAAATCACTTACTGGACTTTCTTTGTTAATAAACAATGAAATAAGAAAGATACATTTGTGCAGAAATTTTATAATTTGAGCTAAAAATAAAGTGGTGTGCTATCTGGTAGTGACCCCCACGACGAGGTAAGCGAAGCGCGAGGGTACTACCCAACTTCTTTTTATCGAAACGATTTATCGTCTTTTTAAGCCTTTATAACTTGGGACTGGATTATATGATATTGTTTATCTAATAAACAAAATTCTCGGGATATGTTGCTTGTAGTAAAAGCAGTAGTAGTATTAGTGGCGAATTTATTAAACATATAAAGTTGTAATTGCATAGATCTGGCTTGCTAATTTAGATTTTATTGATATCTAAAAAAAAATCGATTTCCGAACAGATTCACTGATGATTATCAAAATTTATTGATAACTTACGAACTTTTAACTTCTAGGACTAAAGAAGTCCTAGAAGGCTGTAATTTGGTATGTAAATTTAACAGCTGAAATTTGCCGTGGTTATTGTTACTACAATATTTGATTGCTTTTAGCAATAAGTCCGCCTTTGTACTATAGTTGTCTGCAATAATCAGTTTTACTCCTGTGTGTGTTACTTTCTTTGTTTTTATGTGTGCAATAAAGTATTATTATATTACATTACAATAATTATAGTATAACTAAAAAGTAATGAACAGTAAATAAATTGGGCCAGGCCACATATTTTAACTAACGTGTAGAATTAGTGAAGTAACGACGTGTAGAGTAAGGGGCGTGGTTCTAAACGAGATCTGATATTTCTGTGACACCGCGAGCCATATTCATGCTGTGACAAAATTTTATATACATTTTTTGTTGGTGGAATTTTTATTACTTTTGGTATTTCTGAGCCGATAAGGATATTTCTAAAAAAATCTTACTTATTTCTTAAAAGCTAAAAATATTTTCTATAAGGTATTACTCCTTGTTTTATATTAAATTCTAAATAAGTAAAATACGTTACGTAGAAAAATATAATCAAGTCTCTTCAAGGCCCAAGGTCAACAGGGTACCGGGGGCCCGTCTTACCTTTTAATCTGCTCTGGAACAACCCTTATCCCACAGGAATACCCTTTTGCACTGAATTTCTTACAGAAAAACCCATAATCCTGAAAAATTTGAATGACTTAGTGTTTTTATCTACCCTCGTGAAACGTTTTTGATGATGAGTATGCAATTTTCTTGAGTGTTTTACTGTTATTGTTTATTCATTATTTATATATCGAGTTTAAACTTTGCCAAATATGATTGCCAAAGTTATTTCGCAGTCATGATTTTGATTAAGGGTTACTAATGAACATTCCGGGCCGCTTTTACAATAACTCGGCCATTATTCTGTTATCTTTGGCCATTAAAACTTGAAATTATTGAATTATGACTCTAGTATTAGGTTGAATTTAGAAGACTTGTTATATGTTTATTGTAAATACAGATTCTTAATTAATGAAGTTATGGTACCTTATTACAATCCCTTGTTATACAAATTACCTCAGTTATGTTTTTATTGCATTACATCAGAGGTCGGCAAACATTTGGCAGGCAAAGGCCACATTGCTAAAATTGTGATGTACGCAGGCCACATTGTTAAAAATGATAGATAAGCGGGCCGCACTTTGAAATAATTATTTAGAAATAGGTATCTCCCTATTTCTTTATGTAGATAGATAATATAAGCGATATTGAAAATGCAATTTTTTTTAATTACATATACAGACGCAGGCCACAAAGATAGAGGTCAGTCACTCATGGCCCGTGCGACAGGCGTTGCCGAACGTGGCATTACATTATTTTTTAATGCTCGTCTATTTGATATGGTTAGGCAACTTTTTGGTCATATGTAGAAAGGACTCACTTAAATTTGATTACTTGGAATTTTCAAAATAATCATCGAATGCATTTTCCTTATCAATTTACGTAAGGTAAACTATTATCACACTCTTCGTAACTTAGTAAGTAGGATTTATGGCATTTTACCCACTGGCCTTAATGGTGTTTTAATTGGTATTTCACCTCGATAACCACAAGCTAGAACTAATTCTCTTCAAGACTGTTTCTTGCTTACGGCACCTAAGAAACGCTAGCTTATTTCATACTTGACATAGTTTTCAATCAAACGCTGATTAGTGAGTTCTCTTTGAGATGTGACTTGCAAAATACCTGTAGTCTGTACTACTTTCGTTTTAATCTTAAGATGATACAAGCTTAGCTCAAAGTTCGGCTTTGTTCTCTTTACCGAAATTTTGCCATTTTCCGAGAGAAACTTGAAATAGGAAGCCATTTTATAGATTGCACGTTTTGCAGACATACTAGGGAATTTTTTCTTTCTCCTCATAAACAGTTCCAAGTGAAAAATTAAACATTATAAGACAGAAAGTCTAAGCCAATTATGTCAGTATGAATAAACAGACTTTTAACATTTTATGCGTCATTGTCTGGTAAAAGTTAAAAAAAAACATAATACTTAATTGATAAGAGCCAGGCGCTTTTTTTTTAATTAGTCAATTTGTTCTATTCCTGGGCAAAGGTCTCCCTCTTCTGGGTCCACTTTTCTCTTTTCTGGGCTAATCTCATCCACTACTTCTCGGCAAAGGCGTGCAAATCGTCACACCACCTCATCCTCCTTCCACCTCATCCTCCAGCCTGGTCGTCGTCTGTCATTGGCAAGCACCCAGCAAGTCGAATATTGGCCCATCTTTGCAGGCCCATATGAACCACTAGCCCAGCCCATGTCCGCTTCAGCATTGCTGACTTCTTTCCCACACCCATCATCTGAGTTGGAACGCCGGGTTTTGTTGGATAATCGATCAGTTCAGATCAGGCGATACTTTGTGGGAATCCATAATATGCGTGAAAAACTAAACTACTTCACAAATTTACTAAGCTTTAAATAAAGTTTAGGTTTTCTTACATGAAACAAATAGTTTAGAGTTCAGAAAAAAATCACGGGGAAATAAAATAGCCTTATGTTTTGGAGTTAGGTAGAAATGCTGCTAAATTATTAAAATTGAAGCGAATAAAACTGTAAGTAAGCCGCGTAATGACACTCGCTGCCGCCATTTTTCAGTTCCTGTGACGTAACGCTCATTGAAGCGGGGAATGTAGTCGTCTTACTGACATCGCATTTGATGCTGATATCTTGTAATGTTCGCATTCTTAAAGTTCCACGATCTAGAAAACATTTTAATATTTACGAATATTAATACATGCGAAATAATTATTTATTAAAATAAACATGAAATCATGATGTTGTTACATGTGTATTTTTCGTTTTAAAATGATACGTATTAATAATTTAAGGAGCTTTATGATAATCTCTCTTTAGTGTCTATTACAGGATATTTATCTATTATTTTAAAATTTTATTATTTTAAAAATTATTTTAATTATACGCCGTCATCGAGGTTCGTCTTTCTTTTTTAAATCATTTTGACCTTCATAGACAATCGTGACTATGAAGATCAATTATGCCGTTTAAACTGTGTAGAATTATTTCACATTTACATCTGTAAACATTAAATCGATATAGGGAAATAGCAGATAAAGAATACAGATATTGAAACAGGAACAGTGTGATTTTGGACCGAGCTTTTATACTAGTGAATAAGAAATCTGATTTATGCAAAGCCTCTCCTTTGCTAGGAAGAGAGGTTTAAATATATAGTACAAATGCGATGTCATTACTGATCCTATACAACCTGACCTACTCTCGGAGAGTTTCCGATTCCGCACGAATGTGGCCGAAACAAAATCGATACAATTATAAAGTGGGAACGTGCATACGCGATGATTTTTGACCCTCTGGGTTCACGTCAATATACCATACAAGTCAAAAATACATGTAGCTTTGTTGTATATTTTTATCAGTTGAACATTTTTGTTTATTACCATATTTTAACGACAGGAAAGGTCTTTTTTATTCATGACTTTTTTTTCTTTTATTTTCGTGTTTTGGGTTACTAAACAAGCCGTTCACAAAAATTAGAGCACAAACAGGGAGATATGAGTAGATAAAAAAAATTAAAGATAAAGTATGGCTGGGTTTAATTAATCTACAAAGATAAGTATGGATTAAAAAAGAAAAACAACTATTTAAAAATCAATAATAGATTAACCAATTTAGATAATAATAAATAAATATATACAGGACTATATGACACACGGACGCCTGTTCCTAAGGTAGACAACTTAATGCCTGTGTTCTCGAGGCGGGAATCGAACCCACGACCCCGGAGCAGAAGGCAGGGTCACTGCCCACTGCGCCAACGGGCCAGTCATGTTATGTAACTTCCATGCATTAATGACTCACTTTGCGGTCGGTGCAACAATTAACATGCCACATTCGTGTCCAGCTGTTTAGGAGGGGTGGGGCATAGGATGGCATAGGTCTTATAGTTTATTTTTATACACTCTTATAAAGACAAGCATCGATTATATTTGCTTATAAACATTAATAGGTACTATCTAACATTTGTTTGAATCGATTATAAACTTGCGAGCGTTGAACTATAAACAAATTTACATGCGGCATAGTTATTATAATAGGTTTTAAATAAAATGTTTATTTTTAGAACCGTTTTTTAAACCGACTTCCATTTCTTACGCGTGAGTAATCCAAAAGTTAGTTATAAAGAAAATATTAGGGTTGGATTTGGTTGGTTACGTCATAACTTGAGAACGGTTGGTTTCCAATTTAAGTTTTCTACGTCTTCCTAACGCTATTCCAGTATTAGCTAGATCAGCTAGACCGGGATAGAGCTAGGAAGAAGAGGTCCGCTTAAATTGCAAAAGTTGTGGTTGTGGAGTTAGTTAAGATGACCAACTTCCGTCTGCCGTCATCCCCGGAATCCCCACAATTTCATGACTAGTCCCGATTAATGTCGTTATTCTTATTTGCATCGAAAGAATGAAACCTAAATTTTGTTTTACACGCTATCTTTAAATAAACGACATCACCCAATAACAAATCTACAACGTCTATAAGAACAGTGTGAATGAACGAGTGATAACATAAACAACACTTTTCAAGATAGTGCTATTCACTTGACACCTGAATAACAGTAAAACAAAATTGTTTGTATCCGTTCGGAAATACCGAAGCTGGCAACTGATTCCACAGAGAAATTGTTATCAGCCAGATGAGCTCTGCTCTGATAGTTGCCCTTTCAAGAGATTGTCATTTCTAGAGGAACTCTTGAGAGATCTTTAAAGTCTGTTTTAGGCTACTACGAATTAAGACCTATTTACAGTCAGTTTACCTTAACGATAATCTTATATACACAATTATCGTCTCACAATGTTAGTTACTCCTCCGAAACGGCTTGAACGATTTTTATGAAATTTTATTCAGTAAGTCTGAGGATGAAATTATTCCTAATGGAACCTTTAGCTAATTTAAACTCTTTTTAATGTAACCTTACGGCGTCCGACAGAATATCGTTCAAAACAGATGCTTTGATTGAAGAGAACTATATAAATAAAAATGAGTTTCCAAAATGCATTGCAAAATGAACGGAACGGGAAAGGGAATAATAATATAGCTTATAAAATGTAGTAAATAAGTGACCCAATGTTTGGACAGAACAGCCTCTGCCGGGTCCACTAGTAATAACTAAAAAAAAGGTTCCATAAATATATTTAATTGATGTACTTAATTGTAAACTTTGTGTCTCAATATAATCCGGTTTGATACGAATGCAGGAGTATAATTAATTCTCGTTAGGAAAGGTCAAAAATCCTATAATTATGAAAATATAGCACACGCATGTTATAATTTCTATTTGCGCAATGTATCAGTTGCAATGCGTTTCTCGCACGCAGCCTCCGGAGGGCGACGTAGATCTTCAATTGTTTATTATGTATCCACACGACATTATCAATCTGCGCTATTAACACCTGCCTTACGTCTAGTTTACTGAATAAATTAAAGGGCAAACTCTATGACTAGCGGGATCATCTTAACTCGCCCCAGAGATACGTCCTCTGCAATTTCAGCGGACCCTAGTACTAGACGGGGATAAAGCTAAGAACAGCATATACTATAAGTTATAAGTGTAACTCTTATTTCGTCTTAGTTCTAAAAAAAATGTATATTGAAATTAAACCTTGTAGCACTGTTAAATTATCGAAAGAAGAAAAAGAAAAAAGATGATAGGTAGCATTGGTGTTTTAACAGGAAATTATTCCTTCACTTTAATATTAAAATTATAATTGTTCTTTAATTAGCAACCTATTATTGAGGTAGATCGTATTTAACATATTTCCATGTTTTTTTCATCGAGTTTCAATAATTAATTAGAAGGCTTTTATATTTCAGAAAAGAAAGAAGTCTTGAATATTAATTTTTTGAAACCGATTGCCCAAAAAAAAAATCCTAAAAATTAAAACTGAGAATGCGTTGAAAAGAACTTCAAGGATGGATTCGTTATACGTTTCTAATCTTAATAAGTCTGGACATGAACGACTGTAGAAACTTTTTGAAGTATTATAAAAGTCAATATTGTTATTAGCGGGATAAATATTATTAATTTTTATGCGTTGTGACGTAACGGGCGGCGCAAATGTTAATTTGAATAGAAAAGGAGCAAACTGAAAATCAGCCCTGTGCTCTGGCACAGCATATGGCTGAGTTTGCCACCATTTGTCATGTGCCACAGGCATGCATGTAAAATTAAGCTTAGGACTAAAATTTGATGCCTGTAAAGATTATTTGGCAATGAATATATTCTTATTCAATAACATTACGCTTATTCAACACGCTTAGCGAGTCTCGAGACTGTGACATACTTGCAAGCGAATGGACGGATCTTGTACAGCCGATCCTGAAAAATGTTGTCCAATTTAGATTGGATTTTGATTGATGGACGCGGCTAGCTTTAAATGAATTCCGCCTCTGTCCCCGCGTCCATCACTCTGTTCTTATAATATACAACTCTCTAATAATGTTGCAATACTTCTTCTGTATTTTCTTTTTAATTAAAATATTAATTTGTAACATAAATATTTAGACATACATTAATATTTTAACCGAATTCAAAAAAGGAGGAGGTTCTTATTTCGACTGTATTTTTATTTGTTTGGTACGTCAAAACTTGCGACTGGGAAAGCCGTTTTTGATGATTCCTTTTTTATTTGAAGGCTGGTGCTTCCCTTGTAGTCCCCTTTTAATTTTGTCTGGTTCTATTTAAAATCATATTTTTTTAATGGAACAAAGATTATATTACATTTAAAAGTAAATGTAAATTAATTTTACAAAATATGAAGAATATACAGAATATTTTTGCCGGCAGAGTTATAAGATTTACTTATTGGATTATTTGGAAATTCTTTGATGAAAATGTTTTAAAAGGTTGCTTCCCTAATACGGCTGTTCAGGTTAAGTGTTCTACAGACACAAGGAAAACTTGATAAACACAATTTTGTTTGCATTAGCAATAAAGCTTTCATCAAAAAGAAGTAGCGACTTATAAAAGGTTTAGCCGAGTTAATCAAACGTTTAAGCATAATGCTGTACAAGGAAAAGGTTGCTATTTATTTTTAAACTCGAGAACGCCGGGAGCTTTGATAAATTATTTCTAGTGCATTTTTATACTATAAATAAAATGGTAATAAAAGCTTTTAGTTTGTTCTGGCGTATGACATACCATTAAAAATTACGTTCCTTTTTACTCTGTCAAGCATTTTTATTGAGTTTTAAAGATCCTTTTCTCAAAAAAATGCAAGGAAATAAATCAAAATTCTATGGGAAAATTATTTATAATTTAATTATTATTAAAAGTTACGTTATGTTTGTTCGGTTTGCATAAGACAACGGTAACACAGCCATACTGCCCATAAGGTAAAATAAAAAATAATAGTAAAATGAAAGTAAAACGAACGTGCTCATTTTTAGTTTTACTTTTTCATTTTACTATTTTGCACTATATTTTGGCCTAGATGCCATAAATATAGTGGAATTTTCTGAATCATTTGTTCTGTACCTAAGTTGTGTCTTCTGTTCTAATTTTAAAACACTACAATGATGAAATTTTATACGACTTTACAGGCACGTTTTTTTTTTCTTAAATTTGAGTATCCGTAAATGGCAAACTTCGCGTATTCTTTTTTCGAATGTAACGTCACTATTTCCGCGCATGTTTGAGAAAAGTATTTTAAGAGCTCTTTTAAAAAATACGGTTACGAAATCGCTAGCTTCGTGTAGTTTTATAAAAGGAATCCTTAGAGGCAAATATAACCTTAAATAAACTAGAAACACCACTTCGATAGTACAAAGGCGAGGAATGAAGCGTGCTTGTGACGTTTTCGGCAGCTCACCTAAAATAAGTATTCGCTTTTGTTTTCGGCTGCTACTCGCCGACTTTGTTTATGAAAACAAAGAATTTAACGTTCCACGCTAATATTGAAAATAGCAGGAAATAAATACGAGGAAAATTCATTAACAAACTATGACAGTTTAATATTAAGAACATTTCAAAAGGTGAGAAGATACTTGCATTAAAAGTGAGTCTATACGTGGAAGGATTCAGTTATAGCCACTACACACTTATCGCTAAATCGTTGCGAAAAAACTGTGCAGTTTACGACCCTCCACAATAACTGTTTTGTTATTAATGTCTTTATGCGGATCTGCAATTATCTCGCACAGAAGAACTCCCCTAGTTTCAATAACGAACAATAAAGCTAACCTTACTTCTATATCAGAATCTTACTTGCTCGTTTCAGAAGAGCTTATGAAAGTCTACTTGAATAAAACATCTTTTGATTTGTTTTTCTTTTTTTAGCTGTGGATATTAACGATATAGTACATTAGTGATTGTTATAAGAAAACAAAAAATAATAAATGTATAGTTTAAAATAATAATTTTGTTTATTTTCATAAATAATGTTAATAACTTGGTGCTTACTTTATGAAATAACAATGTAACTTAACAGCTAATAACTAATTTAATTCTAACTTATGCTTATATATTATTTGCTTAAATTACGAATGTGTCACACAATCATATTGTTTCTAATTACTTAAGGGCAAAACACTTTGTTCTTGTGCACATAAACTAACACTACATAATGTTTCACTGATTAACTATACACATTACAATTCAAATAAGTTGGTAATAATTTCTCATGAATATAAAGAGTGATCGTACAAATGGGTTGAAGTCAAGGAAGATTTATTATACTTTTTGCATGATAGATAAGTATGCACTTGACTTCATTTGTTTAAAGTATTCCGGCATGAAAAAATAACTACTTTGCTTTAATCCGCGAATAAATAGGAAGGAAAAATTTTCTACAAAAGTTATTCGTAAAGGACTTTACAAATAACCTTTGTTGATTCTATCTTCTGATGATGCTTCGGTGTCGAAGGGAAACGTGAGTTAAGGCACATCGAAAAGTCAGTGTAGTGCTGTGCTTTGGTGGCAGATTCGGTGGTGCAGCTTTCGGGTTGCAGCACGTATAAAACGTAAAAAATTACCGGTCCCTTGGAAAAATCTTGTTAATTCATAATAAAACAATGCATTTTAGCCTCCTCGGTATAACGTTTTTTTTCTTCTACAAGATCAACAAAACGTCTTACAATTCGTATTTTCCGTTGAATTGGAGTCGTGTTTTGGGAAAATCTCGTTAATTCACATAAAACTAATCCCTTCGTAATAACGTTTTTCCCCTCTTAGGTCGCAAAACGTCCTATAATTCGTATTTTACCTTTGAATTAGAATAGTATTTTGGAGAGGGTTTCCCAGGATTTTGTTTGTGAACCCAATGTTGTGGACTCATGTTGCGAATTGTTGATTTAGTCTTTACCCTGCCCCCTATACGATAACATATGTCTGTTAAAATAAATAAAGAAATCATATCAGCAATTAAAAGTGGTGAAAAACAAATTGAAGTGTCTTGTCGTTATGATGTCCCACCATCAACAATAACATCGATTCTTAAAAATGAAGAAGCCATAAAATACGTAAAGTGTTTCAATTTATTTTACATATAAATATAAATACTAATATGTAAAATAAATCGATGTATGCTATAAAAAAAAAAATTAAAACTTTCGGTTTTTCGTATTTTTCATTTTTACCCTCGATATATCATAATCTCGATATATCATAATCTCGATATAGTGAACATGTCGATATATCGTACTTATTCTTTGTCCCCTTGAAGATACGATATATCGGGATTCTACTGTATATCATTGGCGTGGCGGCAAAACACTTGCTGTATTGAAGCTATGTATTTTGCTGGATGGGTTGATTCTCTTCAGTGAAGCACCTTGCGATATACGGCATTTTTCTCTATATTTTTGTTTACATTTCGATTCGAGTACTATTTCATTCCCATCATCCTTATTCATCTGCAAAACTTCAGGCAGGAGATGAAATACGTATCAGTCTGCAGCATCAAGACTTATATACACTACCTTGTCAAAGCCTACTATACGTTGAAGGAAGATTTCTGAAGCAAGATGGTTCCGGAGTTCCCAGCACATCAAAATTAACTAACAATATGTTCGCTTTCTTGTTTGATGAAATAAGATACGAACTGAGTGGAGTGGAAATAGATCGTGTAAAAAATACTGGAGTTACTTCAACCTTGAAAAATTTGGTTTCGCTCAAGGGAGATTCCCAGTTTTTAGATAACTGGGGATGGTGCTATCCACAAAATGAAACACTAAACATTACATCAACAGATGGGTGCTTCAACCTATGTGTTCCTTTATCATCTCTTCTTGGATTCTTTGAAGATTATCAGAAGATTGTAATGAACGTGAAGCAAGAACTGATATTTGTTAGAAGCAGACATGATGAAAATTGCTATATATCAAAGCGACAAGGAGCTGGAAACGAGACTGAAAAGTGTAAAATAGAATTGGAGAGGCTATGCTGGAAGCTACCATACGTTACTGTAAATGAACATGAAAGACTGGCTTTAATGCGTCATCTCAAATCAGAAAAAGTATTTTCATTAGGTTTTAGAACGTGGGAACTTTATGATTATCCTCTATTGCCAGCAAGCCAAAGACAAATCTGGCCTGTTAAAACTTCAAGTCAGTTGGAAAAACCGCGTTATATCATATTAACTTTTCAAACTGAAAGATTAAATAACAATGAAAAGGATGCCAGCAACTTTGATCATTGTAATATTTCTAATGTAAAATTGTATTTAAATTGTAAGGCTTATCCATATGATGATTTAAATATAGATAAGATAACACTATACAAAATTAAAATTGATAAAATGTGAAACACGATTATTTCCATCATTTTTTTGCATCTATTTCGCTTAGCTCAAATTTCGCTAAATAAAAACACAGGTTGGTCCTCCGGGCCGGATCTTGTGATTTCAGTATAAAGCACATAACTATAATTTAAAAAAAAAAAAATTAGTTTTGGATTCTTTTAGTTAATTTTCTCGTTTATAAGTTTCGTTATGTGTTTCTTCTATTTTTGTACTTAATACCTTTTTGCTCATTTTTTAAATTGTTTAATCAACATGCCTCCCAAAGGTAACCAGGATGAATGGGAAGAGGAACTGGATGATATTAGGGATGACTTTCTAGACTTAGCAGATGATATAAGGGAAACTAAAACCGCTGGTTTAGCGATGGGAACTGACTCAACCAAACAAGAAATTTTCGCCGCTCGCATTTCCCGACTAGACAATGCTTACGAAAAATTTTCATCTTCATATTCGAATTTGAGAAAGTTATCAAAACGGTTGAAGAAGCCCTTTACAGAGTACGAATCAGTTTATAAAGAGGTCCGTACTGTATATTATGAAGCATTAGCATTAGGCTCTTCTGTTGTCCCTAGAGAATCGCAATCTCCTGAAAATAGATCAATTATTGACAGAGGAGAAGAATATTCGCAATTACGCCTTCCTACAATAAACATTCCAACGTTTTCAGGAAATATTTCAGATTGGCCTTCGTTCAAAGACACATTCTCCTCCATGATCCATAATAATACCGAATTGAATGCAATTCAAAAATTTCACTATTTGAAGTCCTCCTTGAAAGGTGGAGCGGCTCAAACTATCTCTTCTATTGATGTCACTCTTGATGGCTACGATCAAGCTTGTTGGAATATAATTAAAATATAACGAAACAACAAATAATAATTAGTGTTGGTAAATTAAACATTTTGGTGTCTTTATTAAAGCTTGAACAGCAATAAAAAACAAGTTAGGGGTCATTCAAAAATTACGTGACACGCTAAGGGGGGGAGGGGGTTACTGCAGTATGACATTGCGAGACGACGGGCAGGGAGGTTAAAGGCTTTGTGACGTCACATGTCAAAATTAAAAAAAATAAACTAAATTGAAAAAACATTTAAACTACAGTTTTGTTTTATTTTTTTTAACATGCTTAAAATTGAAAAATTTGTGACGTTAAACCAAGGGAGAGGGGGTATAGAAAATGTGACAATCAAAAATCAAGGTGGGTGGGGGGGCGTTAAAAGTTGTAAAATTTGTTTGACGTAATTTATGGATGACCCCCTAATACAGATATTGTTGTACTTACGCAACATATATTTTGATCATTTTTTATTAAAGCTTGAACGTCAAAAAACAATAGGTAATACACATATTGATGCCCTTGATGTATTACGCACTATTTAAGTAGGCCACATATTATTTAGAATTCGCGATAAAACAAAATGCTTAAGATGGAAGAAGATGATTTACTTCTTGTAGAGGTCCTCTAAAGATACACGCTTTAGAAAAAAGTGTTAGTGAAACCATGTGGCAGGCGGTTCTTATATTGTTCATTGCAGCAATACAAAGCGAGACTTGGTTTCTGAAACAAGAGAACACTATCGGCCCCAGCTTCGCGCCATTTCCTTGCCAATCAGCATCCCTCAGCTCCTTTTCATTGGGTTCGAAAGACAGCTCTTCAATTTCAAAATTTTTAAATTGTAGCCAGCAAAAACTTAAAGTGGATTTGGTAGCGGGATTTGGACTTCACGTCCTATATAACTTATAAGTTATATAGGACCACAAACAAACAAACGAAATGTTCGCGTTCGAACTCGCACAGAACTCTAGAAAAACGGGGCCTTGTGAATAAATACTAATACCTACTTCATTAACATAATATACAAGTCTGAGCCATGCTCTCGCATAATTTATTATTCCATAGTGTAGTCAACGGCAGAGCGCGTAGAGTCATAAATATGATATTTAATTATAATTAATGTGCCAGTTATTAAAGATAATTACGCAAAAACAATGATAAGAAGTGTAAGCGGCATAAGATAATTCGTGCAGTATGGTATTGTAATAATTGTAGGAATAATTTTACCTGGAATATGAATATGTATGATGGAAATATTTCACAATTTTATGCACTAAGTTATTAGAAAAGTAAGTAGCCAATTCCAAGTAGCAATAATTTAATTGTATGTGTTTTTGTTAAATCAATTTAACGCTGCTTCTTTACAAGGTTACGTTAACTGAAGGTGTTACGTTTTTATTAAATGTGAACAGATTAGTTCTTGATCCCATGATTGGATAGATGGATTAACGGACGTACCGGATTGATAAATCGTGGCATGGCTTTGCCGGTAGGATGGAAATTAGCCAATGCTGAAATCAAGATTGAAGCCTCGCCGCTTTCTAATACAATATCGTGTGTTGTTGTATGTGTTTGATTTTTTAAAGAATTCTAGCAATACTTGAAAAAAATACTCCATTTCTTCTCTTACCCCAGAAGTGGGTGCAAAACTATCCTAGTTGGATCAGATGTGACTCTAACTTAGTTCTAAAGCTAGATAACTTGCAAATTTAACATCACACGTACTAGAACACTTGTAAATGTGAGTTAGAATAATTGTTACTTAATAAAAGTGTAAAATGAACAGGTAGATACTCTTTGTCACGGTAATTTAATTTAATAAAAAATCAGGAATTCGCGCAAACGAAGCCGTGACCAAATGTTAGTTAAGTGTTATACATTGCATCATACAAAAATGACTTAAATTCAATTCATTGACAGACAACTTCATGAATATTCATTTATTGTAATCGTGTCAGCTTGCCGCTACGATAGAATTGTCGAAAATTCAGGAGGCTATTATGTATTGTTGTGTGTGTTGTTCATTTCATTATCATTATAAAAATTTATTAGTGTCTAGCTGTTAATTACGTCTAGATTCGCGCGGTAAAATATACTTTTTAAAATTTATACAAAAAAAATTCTTTCAAACCTAATAAAATAATTTGAATTTTATTCGGGACACGTAGATAAATATGTCACTACAAAATTTTGCACTCTTGGATAACTACTTGAGTAAAAATTATAGGACAAAATTAAAACAAAAATCATAATACAACAGAAAGATAAAATAAAAATGTCTTTGTTCAAGTTGGCACTTCTGTTGGTTATTATATAGCATACATTTTTTAATACGTCAATTATATTTAATACCAAATAAAAATTTTAAGTATATATATGTACGCATATAGTGATATACATTAAACTAAAAAAATCAAAATGTATCCAGTACTATTCAAAATAGAATTGGTACATTTTAAGATTTGCTTACATCTTATGCTTTTAATTTTCATTGAACGGAAGGTATAAAACATTCATAAGAAACTTGAGTTGTTCTGTAATCGTATCAGCTATAAAATTTACATAATTAATATAGACATACCTATATACTATTATATATATTTTAAATCAAAGAGCATTTTTACAATTCGGTGTAGTGTTCTTTCCTCTTAAGGTAATTTCACTTTTGACACATGACAATCGAAAAAAAAAACAAACAGGAAACACCAAAAGCGATATATAATTTGCATTTTATCTATAGAAAATAAATATTCGTCTGTATCGTCAAAATAAAACTATTTAACTAAATACATGCGGCCGTATTTAAAGCACCTATAAGAAATATATATATAGTTTATCTGAATGTCTTCCCGAACTATCATTGGCTGATGTTTTATGGAAGCGGTAAGCATTGCTTGGCCCACAGCCCCTCACTTTGTGGCCCGCAATTGTTTTGTAAATGGCCATCTAATTCTTATAAACAGATTATAATTACGTCACACGAGCGTAAAGTTGTGATGTACTAAAATTTGGCATTTTTAATATCGCTTATACCGTCTACTACATAAAAAGATATCTAGGCACCTTTTTTCAAATAATTATTTTACAAGTGTGGCCCGTCAAAATCTAATTTGTTAACTTTGTGGCCTTTGCCTACGAAAATATTGTCGACCTCTGTTATAAGTTATAGCATATATGTATATAATTTAATTTCAGTGAATGAAGTATAGTCGACCAAGAAAGTGCTTTGCCATTTTGGATGACAGCTCCTAGTTAAAGAAAATTTTGCTAAGGGTTATTGTTGGAAGTCAACGTAATGCATAACAAGGAAAAATAGGCCTTCTAACTAATTGACGTGCAAACGACATTCGACCTTAGCGTGGCAAACCAATTTCTCGGTCGACTATACATAGAATAAGATAATAAAATCATTAAAATGAACAAAATTGTTAGATTTAACGCGGATGAAGTCGTGGGTTCCAGCGAGTACGTAACAAAACGGATTACATCTGAGATAGGAATGTTTTTTTTTTCTACTTTCTAAGGGATCAAAATCTGGTTCTAAAAACACACTAGTGCGTGAAGTCGGTTAATACTGTTCTTATTAACATAATACGTAAAACGGAAGAGCTTTACACAACTTTGTAAGAACATTTTTTTCTAGTATTGGCAAATCATAATTAATTTTTTTATTTGCATCACCAAATATTAATTATTGAATGAGATAAGTCTTATAAAATGACATGTTACAACATTTTATTGGTAAATTCGGGTGCCACTTTTCCATGGAAGTTACTTTCACATTTATATAACTTTAAACCTTCTTATTGCCGCCTACCGGTATAATTTAACGAGTTGAATAATTAAGTAATTGTATAACTAAATAATTTGATTAAAATTATTATCTATATACATAAAATTAAAGAGTCTTTGATTTGTTTATATTAACTGCCATTTTAAGTTCTTGTCCTTATTTAGAAGTTTACTTGCACAGAAACAACATGTTTTAGAAGGATCTATTTCATTGTCTATTAGTGAACCCGTTTCCATTCTCATTCCCGTCTCCGTCCCTAAAGGCGCTAAGGTTTCATTGGAAATCTCTTAATATGGTGGTTAAGTATTCTTAAATTTTCTAATTTTTCCGCTCAATTTTCATAACTTTTTCTTTCATAAGAACCTTCTCCTGATAATAAATAACACAACAAAAAAGGAATTAGCGAAAACGGTCCAGCCGTTCACGCATAATGCCGCGATCAATGGAAATAGGGATTAATTTATATAAACATAGATACATTCGTATTATATTGTTTATTCGTAACATAAAGACAGAGTACTTATTTTTCTCAGAATTTTTTATGTTCACAAATGAACATTAAAAAGACATCATATATAGACACACATATATATATTGATTTGAGCTTTAATAACGTCGAATCTGTATCAGCTATTCGTTCGTTTAATATCGTCGAATCTCTATCTGAATTACGTCGAACGGATTCATATTATCCTTCAAATTTCCATTTACAAATGTTAATAAAGGACAAATGGTGGTTAAAAATAGCCGCTCCAGATCTAAAATTGTCAGCAATTGTTAGTGCGAGATGCTTCGTCCCAATTAACAAAAATGATTAAGATTATTAACATTAATCTGCGGGACTGTTGGCGCCAACGTATTAAACGCTACTATTTTTCTGCCACACTCTACATTCTCCATCCTTTTTGCGGCAGTAAAATGTTATTACTCCTTCTTTTGAAGCTTTCAGTTTTATTAAGTTTCATATAGATTAAAAAAGATTACGCCTGAAACCGCAAGAATGAAGTAAAACTTCTTTAGCTCCTTTTACATGTATGTATATATGTATAATTGAATTTTAAAATTAATTTACGACTTTGTTAACTTTAAACACTGTAGTGTATATATTTTATTTACACACAATAAGCCTGGACTGTGTCTTAGATATACGAAACGTAACTGGCTATAAGAGAAATAATATGTGTGCTCGCAGCTGTCTCTGTTGCCCCTACATACAGTACATACTAATCTTCTATCTTCAGTAACCTATATCTCCCTCTTAACTTCCTTTCGCTGAGCCCGATCACACTTTTCGTAACGCTGTCACTAGTTTGCTTCCCAAGTTAAGCGTGCGTAAAGAAATTTTATTTAAAAAATTAACAGTGTCATTAATTAGTTATGAAATTGATTCAGGTAATGGATTTTGCCATGTAAATAAGTCGTAAGTTTGTGAGATTTTTATGTATTGGATATATTACGATATTTTATATGATGTTTATTAATTTATCTTTTTTGCTAGTATCTGATAGGTGCACACATAGTTCTTCCTTACTTTTTTTTCTTCTTATCTTATGATTATATCCAAAACTTTGATATTGCATTATGCGATTATTTATTTCTTGGTAAACATTTGTATGTATAGGTGCATAACAGTACGTGGGTACAAAGTTTAAGAAAGATTTGTTTGGTATTTTGGAAGATTGTATAGTACCCAAGACAAGCCGTTTCGGCTTGAAAGCGCGAAGAATTGTAATTACCCACAGTTTGTCTTTATTATAAAATACTAGCCGTGCCCGCAACGTCGCAGCCAGAGCAACTTAACTTAGCGATCGACTCAAATGCCGACCACTGATTAGGCCACGACCTCCTCAAAATGTCATTACTAATTAATATTTAGCAACCAAAAAAATTAATACTGGAAGCAAAGTGCAGTCGGAGCATGTTAGTGCATCCTACTAATATTATAAACGCGTAAGTTTGTACACATGGATGTATGGATGTCTGGATGTATATTTGACGCTCTTTCACGGAAAAACCACTGGATGGTCTTTAATAACACTACAATAATGTAGTTTATACATCAGAATACCACATGGAGTATAAATTATCAAGCAAATTGTGTGAATTTTCCAAAATATTACGATAAATATCATGTAAGTAAGGGAAATTCTGCCATCTGCGAATTATTTTGGCGTGTGCTTCAAACACCGTTAGAGTTACACATACATATAACACATACATATATAGTGTTTGAAGAAAATGTTAACTTCAGTACTTCTACGAAAAAGCCCGCGGCAGTATACCTTTCATGTTAAAGCCCTTAACGCCAAAATAGTGACCCATTATGGAACGAGAATGGGGACTATATTATAGGATAATAGAATGTAGCAAATAGTAAACCAACTTTCGAGCAGGACATCGTCTGTCGGGTACGCAAAAATAACATAATATTTTATTAAAATGTGAATGTTCCTTTGTCTGAAATCCTGTCACTTGACTGCTTAAGATGTTGCCACGTTACTTGGCGACCACAATTTTGAAAATTGTAAATTTTACACTCGTTATTTTTTGTTATATTATTACAACAGTCTTTGTACAATTAATAGATTTAAGACAGAATGTATATACAGGACTGTATGACACACGGACGTCTGTTCCTAAGGTAGACAACTTAATAGGTGGGAATCGAACCCACGACCCCCGGAGCAGAAGGCAGGGTCACTGCCCACTGCGCCAACGGGCCAGCCGATATAATATACATACTACATACTCGTTGTGTGGCCAACGTTGGTAGGTTGTGGCGTCGAAATAGGTCAATGATTAACATAGGCATTGACTCGTCGCTAGTCAATTGACCAATTGTCTGATTTGCTTACTATTGTGACAACAAGCTATTACCAATATGTGAATAGTTAATGGAGTAAAATTAGGGCGTATCTGAAAGTACCAAAATCCGAAAGCAGCAAAGGCAAAGACGAAGCTTGGCTCAACACTAATAGGAGTTAATTTATTCACGTTTGCTTATCTATCTACCTACAATGTACATATAAAGCTGAAGAGTTTGTTTGTTTGTTTGAACGTGTTAATGTCAGAAATTACTAGTCCGAAGTGAAAAATTCGTTCAGTGTTAGATAGTCAAATTATCAAGGAAAGCTAAAGACTACATACTAATTTTATACACCTAATTTTACGCGGCTAATAACTGGTTCATCTGTATTAGCCAAAGGTCACCTAACACGAAATTTCGAAAACCGCTGACGTACTATGATGAAATTCGGCAGGGAAGTAGTGTGTTTGTAGACGTTAGCTACGAAACAAACTCATAATAGGGCCAGCTTAAAGATGTCTTAGGCCCGCAGCGGACCTCCCTTAGTGTCAACGCGGATTGCATTAGCATTGATTAAACGCGTGACATGATAAAGACTTGCCTCCAGTGGGGCTTAACACGATCATTTTGTCACGTAAAAATAACATCAGCCAACATGTTACACTTTACTGCCAAAGCTCTACGCTCTCTCTCAATGTCTACATCATCTTTAAGGTCCTCCGTGAACCCTCACCACCTTGATGTCCTAAAATCCACAACCGTGCGATTTTCAAGAAACTTCATACCTCGCACAATTCCTCTGCGGAATCAATTACCAGCGTCTGTATTTCCGAACGGATACTACTTAGGGACCTTCAAGATAAGAGCATACTCATTTCTCAAAGGCCGACAACGCATCTGCGAGCCCTCTGGTGTTGCAGTTGTACATGGGCGTCGGTAGTCACTTAGGTGAACCGCCTGCTCGTTTGCCCCTTGTTATATATTTAAAAAAAAATAAAAAAAAAAATACCTATTACTGTCTCTAACTGTCTTGAGAAGCCTTCCAAATTATACAACTGCCTTTACAATGCAAGTGAATAGTTCAGTTTCGAGACAATTGACGTCACGAATACAGCTGCCTAGGTACTGAAAAGATTCCCAAATTTACCAAGTTACGGAATTTTATAGCAACCGGTTGTACAGTTTCAGAGTTTCGTATGAAAATGCACCGTGTCACGAGACTTTTAAATGTAAAGATATGTGAAACTGGTGCCAATGAATATTTTTAAAGTTGCTGTAAACACGGGAGACGGTTGCAGTCTTACCTGAGAATAAAGTAAGACATTAAGCTAATAGGCGAAGAGACGGAGGGAAAAGTTTGGGGCAAGTTTTAATAGGAGTTCGCAGAAGGGAATTTATGGTGTGCGAAGTTGATATTTATTATACTGCTACTATTATGCTCTTTTTTGTGTGAAAATCACACATTCTTCTTCTTCTTCTTCCTAGTACCCTTTTCCCAACTTTATTTGGGGTCGGGCCTTCTTATGCGCTTGCGCCAAGATTTCTTATCTTGGGTTGTCCATTTGGGGATGTCTTTTTTCTTCAAGTCCCTTTCGATATGTGTCGGTGGCTACTACTTTTTTAACACTTGCGCGTAGTATCAGACTCGAACAGGTTAACTGAGGTAAGGGAGAGAGGGCTGGGCAAATCAAGAGTGGCGTGTGGCGGCGTATTGTACCGGTTTTGTCGCATGTGGCCCCAAGGGAAGACGCACACGGGCAACACTCTACTGGCACAAAACGCCGCCACTGGCATATTTCCATACATTTAGCATGTAGCGACCATCGCCATCAATCGTGTGCGGCGAGTCCGTATAAAATATATGACAATTACAGGAAATAAGCCAGTAGCGACGCTTTTGTGATTGTCGCAGGTGGCCCGTGTGTGGCGACCCTTAAGTGTATTTGATTAATCCTTGTAGACGAGCATATAAAATGGTATCCTTTTAACGTTGATTGAATACTATAACCAAAAACACTCAGGTCAATGACATCGGTTAACCTTTTACCCTTTGCTTAGAGTGGTCAGTTAATTTTATGTCTGGGTCAATATTCATTTCCACGCACGCAAATAGATGATAGTTTTCTTAAATATGTATTTGTAAGTTGTTTGATGATTCCTTAGAATGTTTAAAAAAAATCACAAAAATTTTCTTCAATCTTTCAAATTCCACATAAATGTCGATGACCCTTCCCAATGGTACTGCTTTTCAAATTTGAGGTAGGTATAAACCACTTATAGTTAATACATTATTTAAGTGATTTCGTAAATGAATTAATTAATTTAATGTCACAAATTGAATTATAAATAGCAAAGTCGGTGTCATAAGTAGAAGTAATGCTCCGCCCTCGTGAGTACGCCAAGCTTCTTAGAGGTTAACTCTTAGCCTTCTCTTCCAAGTGACCGCGGAAGTGAATGACGCTATATACATATGTATATATTCTAGCATCTCTCAACACTTGTGTACTCTCAAATATTTTCAAGCTGATACGACTTTATATATATATATATATATATATATATATATATATATATATGTATTTATATGTATAAAAAGGCTGACAATGCATCTGTGAGCTTTCTGGTATTGCAAATGTTGACAGTAATCTATACTAATATATAAAGTTTGTTTGTTTGTTTGAACGCGCTAATCTCAGGAAGCGCAGACCCGATTTGGAAAATTCTTTCAGTGTTAAGTAGGTCATTTATCGAGGAATGCTATAGGCTATAACATCATCACGCTGAGACCAATAGGAGCGGAGCAACAATGAAGAATGTTTCAAAATTGGAGGTTCTTTTTCCTATTTGAGAGCTTCCGCTGCGTAAATGGATAAAGTTTCGCAAAAGTCGTGTTTGATAAAATTGTTCCCCTTTAAAAGATCTAAATAAAAATTCGCAACAGTATGTCTATCTTTTAAGGTTGACTCAGTATAACCTTTTTTATACTAATCAAATTTATTCTAAAATAATGCATTATTTGTGAAGGTCTTTTTATTAACTTAATATTATTCCTTATCCAAAAACTATTTTTAAACCCCTAAGTGATAATAGTGGCCCACGCGGACGAAGTCGTGGGGTACAGCTAGTCCCTTGTAATGAGGTAAGCTTGCCCGTTTTCTTATATAAAAAAGAAAAAAAGATTATTTTCGTAGTCATCAGGCCACCCGGTCTAGTTGTAAAGCGACTAAAATACAAGTACGTACGCATCTAAAACGTACCACGTACAAAGCTTTTATCAATACAATCAGTAACATCTATCGAGGAAGGAAACGAGCGCGTTTCTCACGCCATTGCCCTTGCCAAATTTCATCTTCAAAAAGAATGCGGATACTACTGTCACAGACGATACACGGGGAGCGACAATAGCTACAAATTTGACCAGCTATCTGATAGTTAAAAAGGAAGATCCGCCCCGTGGACATGGCACAAGTAATATCCCAAAAATATTAGCTAATTAAAAATAAGTGATATCATGTTCTCACGTCACATAACGCATGGGAGCGCTGGGACGGGTCGAGATATCGTTATGTTAGTTAGCGGGGCGTATAACGCCCATGTGGAAATTTGATATTTTGAACCGAATTTAGTAGAAAAAGACAGAATGTTTTTAAGGTTCCGTAGTCCTACAAGGAACTCTTATACTTTCGGTTCGACGTCGGTCGGTCCCTCCAACTGTCCACCCTCAATGTGGATACCCTTATGATTGTTTGATGGATTACCTTGCTGATAGACATTCATTGATAGGCACGAAATTTTCCATGTTGACAGACATGGTAGAAACTCATAGCAAAAAATATTTTGAGCGAAACAAGCGGACAGCCTTTATCGCGTCTCCGTGACGTAAGCGTGTCTTGACACCTAAATTGAGCGTCACGCTGTTTGTCCGCGATGGACACCTAAACTACTAGGTACTTAACCGATTTTAATCAAATTTGCACACCGTGTACAGTTTGATCCAACTTGAAAGATAGGATGGCTTACGTCTCAATTTATAGTCGCAAATAAAAATGAGTCGCTGAAATGTATGCACGTGCATAACTTCCGAACGACTATACCAAACTGGATAATTTCTTTTTATTTGTGTTCGTTATTTCTAAGACAAGGTTTGTATATTAAAATAGGTATGGCATAGCGAAAAGGAAATGGAACAGAAACGACACTATAATGTAGTGAATAGTAAGTAACCTAACGAAACATATATCACTCGTGGCTCAAGAAATTTGTAAGAAATTTCCAGGCGAACCTTATGTTGGTTCTTTTTATGGTCTCGACCCTGCTCTTATCGTTCAAGACCCAAACCTCATCAAGCTGGTGCTAGGACACTGGTTTTCAAATATCCGATCTCCTCCGTGTTTTTGAAGACACGTAAAACACTTGGTCCCGATTAATGTCACTGAGTGATATTTATCGTAAGATTGTATGGAATATGGATTGTATGAAAGCCACATCCTCTGCAATCTAAAGGGACGAGGATAAGGTTCTACCTTATCCTGGTCTAGTAGCACGGTCTGTAGAAGAATGTCTTCTTCTGAAGAAGAAGACATTCTTCTATAAACTCCAGTAAGTCCTTAACATCAAGCGGATCTTATGATTATTTGGCAACATATTATTATATACACATTAAAAAATGTATTAAAATAAAATATGCGTGGAGGTGACTCGGCGACCTTAGAAAATCAGAGTTGGAATTGGGAGTTTTTTTATTAAAGTTTTCATACGGATCTTTTTTTTTTAATATTCTATTGCCTATGTTCATCAGGGACAATGTGGTGACTTTAATGGTAAAAGAATTTTTCAATCTTCCAGTAGTTTCAGAGCCTATTCAATGCAGACAATCAAATCTTTCCTCTTTAAAATATTAGTATAGAAGTTCCTTTTGGAAATTTCCTTTTTTTATATTTTGTACAGTGTTATTTTGCGCCAAATAATAGTAGATTGTTGCACCGAACGCTAAGTGAGTTGTTAATGTACGAGTGGGGTATGTTGCTCGTTTTATTTTTATTTCTCATTCGGTCGATTTTTATTTTCAGCCAGCATCCTTGTAGGTCCAATGCATACATTTTATACTACTTTATCTACATGTATTATACAGATTAACCTTCTCCTTGAATTGCTCTGTTTATTGATGGAAACCGCATTAAACCGTGTTGCGTAGTGTAAAAGATCTACACGTACAAGGCCGGGCAGCGGCTTCTACTTTTATGTTTTGTAATGATAAATTATATGTTAGGAACATTAATTATTTTAAAACCATTAAGATTTAATTTTTTAGGAATTTTTTTGAGAACAGTTAGGTGTTATATTTTGACATTAACGTTTGTTGAATAGGTATTGGTAGGTAAACAAATCTCTTTGGTACTACCAATGTTTTTGTAAAGATTATATTGTTTTTTTATATAATAATAATAATTATTATTTATTTATTCTTCTTCCTTGCGTTATCCCAGTCTTAGTATACCGGGGCCCGATTAGATTGCGGAGGATTTGGCTGTAGGGCGAGTTAAGATGACGAACTGCCGTCTGACTTCATCCCTGGAATCCCCACGATCTCTACATCTCACTCAATATCACTCAGTGACATAAACCTGGTCCCACTGTTTTACGTGCCTACCGAAACTGGGATCTACACAGGAGTAAATTACTCTAACCGCGTCTGAATTATTGTGAAATGGTGATAAAAAAAAAAACCGACTGAGTTTCTTGCGGGCTCTTCCAAGTGCAGGGCGCGTTGGAGCCCTTGTAAACTTAGCTTTTTATTCGTAAAATTTATCATCAAATGTTATAATAATGGTTTAAAATATAATAATAATAATTATACACATGACGTTCATAAGTACTGTAAAGCATCTGCGTAGCCACGGTGGGGCAGGGTGGGGCTGCTCGCCCCATCCTGGCTCTGACCTGCGAGGTGCCTAACCGAACCATAATTCTCGTACAACCTTGCCGCCCATGGACGGATACGTTGCTGGTCTTTAAAGAGAGACTTAAGGCACTGGGAACTCTCACAAATTCAACGTAACGAGACAATAATATCATCACTTGACGTGACAGCATTGCCGCCCTTTCTCGCCGATCTTAAGTGAGAAAGAAGCACTGCTGGACACGTCAGCCCAATTCGCATGCAGACCAAAAGGAATGCAAGCACTTGGCACTATCTCTAATTGGATAAATAGATAGAAGTAGAGGATGGGATGGAGTAAAACTCCATCCCATCCTCTAGGATATAAAGGTAATAGCAGCTACGGTAGTCCGTGATGTAGTTTGTGATGACATTATTTTTTTCAATTAGAAAAAAATAGCCAACCTTCAGTCAAAATAATGTCTGCTGAATCCTCTACTAAATGAGGTACGGTAATATATTTCAGGGTAGTTAATTGCGTCTGACTCAATGTACGCACTCTAAGTTAATACCCACTTAAACTTTCCCAGTCACTTCAACTGCCTTGTTGTGTATTTCAACAATGTAATAAGCTTTAAGCGGCTTGAAACTTTCTTATTATGAATATGGGACAAAAGAGGTCCCTTAAGTTATGAAAACTTGTGTTAACAAAGCGCTCCCTGGGCAGAAAAAATACTACGCGTTATATGGTTGCTTTAAACAATTTGTATTTATCAAGACAACAAGGACGTCGTAGCATTCAGTGGCCGGCATTTGAGTCGATCGCCAGGTTAAATAGCTCTTACCGCGGCCGGTGATAGATAGATAGTATCTTCCTTTGTCTGTCCGATAACTGGTTAGACCGTTTAATTATAAATACCACTTGCAAAATAAAGCAGACGCTGTCGTGTCCTTTAACCGCAGTTGTGGTTCATTTTAGATTTTCACTTACTTGTAAAATATATACATTAGGAGGTATCGATAGGTACCTTGACTACCGAAGCCCATCGACAACTGCAACACCATAGGTGGTCGCCAATCTATGAGCAATGGGTATGCTCTATTCTTGAGGGTCCCTAAGTCGTATCAATTTGGATTTACCGAAGCTAGTATAACTTATTTAGACAAGAGTATAGAAATTTCTCAAAGACAAACGCATTTGCAGATCTACTGGTAGTGTTTATGGGCGTCAGAGTCACAATTATATATATCTATTATTTCAGACCGCTGTAGTCATGATCGCGTTTGTCTATACTATGCTGAAGCTGTAAGGAGGAGAAACGCATTTGCCGCAAAATCTGCCCCTAATTGTACAGTTTGGAAGTCTGGAGGTGGCAGTGCTAACGTGATTTATATGGGGGAATATACGGATACTGCGTAAGTTCTGTCCATTCTCCTTGGCTGGGTAGAGGAGGAAAACATGCAGTGGCTTTATTTTAATTATTTAATGACTACGCGGGACCAACAGTCAAAAACCATGTCTCCTTTCTCTTCTCTTCTTTACTTCTTCTTTGGTTTCTTCCTCTGTAATAAAAGTTCCATTGCCGAATATAGGCCTCTTCGGCGTGCCACAAAGGCCGAAATCAATCTTCTAAAATATTGAATTGCATTATATAAAAGCCCATGACCGTAATTGTAGGGAGCCATATTCGTTCTTTCATTATTCAAAGCTTTCTTCATATTATAAAATTAACATAATATAATATAACTAGAATTACAATTCCCAAAAAAATTAACACTAATTGGATGAAATGGAATACCAATCCAAGGAGCACGTTATATACACGTGCGATGCCATTGACTCACCGAACTTTACGTTACCTATAACACAGACATTAAGTTGTCTACCTTAGGAACAGACGTCCGTGTGTCATATAGTCCTATATATTTATTATTATTTATTATAGATATACATAGACAGACATTCTAAACTCTAGTAATCTTACTTTAGACGTTACATTATCTAAACTCGTGAACATTCTAAATCAGTTGTTTTACAGCCACTTATTTAGTGGAAAACATCTCAATACAAAACTGTAAGAAAAAATGGTAAATATATTCAGGATAAAAAAACTAAAACCGCAAACCAAGACTTCTGGCCGATCGGAAAGAGCAAAGTCAAATGGAAGGGGCTGGTATTTGAAACCCCCATACATTTATATCAATAATAAAAATGGCCAAGATCGATTCGATTATATAAGGGTTCCGTATCTGATACATTATAATCGTATTTGGTAAATAACTTCAAAAGTTGTTGTTCGATTTCGTTCAAAATAATTTCATCAGAGCCTCATTAGCTCAACGGTATAAGGTATGGACTAAAATTCGCAAGGTATCCGGTTCAAACCCCACCGCCGTTGGGGTATTGTCGCTCCCAGTCCTAATACAAGCTTTTAATTTAAGCTTAGTAGGAGGTGAAAGAAGGAATATTAGACATACTTAAAAAGTATTCCTAATATTATTTAAAAAAAAAATCCTAATGACTTTTTAACATGTTCTATTTACGTGGAAAATTTCAAGTCTATACGTCTAATGGTTTGGAAATGCTAGGGGAGACAACCTTACGGACAGACAGATGGACGGACGGTCGGACGGATAGAGCGAAATGATAAGAGTTCTTTGTATTACTACGGAACCCTAAAAAAAACCTGGCTTAATCAATTCTTGCCATAGATGAATCCTTAGTCACACTTATAACCTTCAATAGGATTACTTCTGCGATTCCCATAGACAAACATACGATTTTCCGCCGGTCTCGATTTCTCGAATGGTCTCCCCCAATTTATTTTTTTTAATTCCCCGAGTTCCAGTGTCGTCACTTTTATATTTAATTTTTCCCAATACATTAATACTATCAAAAAGATATATCAAAATATTCTTATTTTGATATATCTTTTTGATAGAATGTAGATTACCCAATACCCAAAATTAAACTATATTTATTTAACCTTTGCTTATTTAACATTGCATTATGAATGTTTTCCTAAGTTACGGTCAATGTAAATTATATCATAGCATATCAAGAGAAAGCAATTTATGCATTTTAAATGCCCTTCAAAACCATAACAAACAATTCACATCTCACCTTATATATTGTTCACAACGGTTATGTCAATAGCATTTCAGCAAACGTAACACGTTATATAGAATAGCTAGATCTAACAGAAGGATTCATAACGTATTATTATATAATTTTAAATACAATAACGCTTTTAGAGTACTGATGGGGCTGCCACGCTTTTGTAGTGCCTCTGGTATGTTCTTAGAAACACATGTGCACTGTTTTTGGACTAATATGAGGCTAAGAGCTGTCTCATTGGTTTGACGTGAGCGTAACAGCCTAAACAGTATCCTGCAAATGGTAGCAAGCAGACTAGATAGTGCGTATACCTGTCTCACTGACATCCATAGCTCGATGATACTGCGTGGACAGTGTAGAGCTCACTCTACACGGTCCCAGCAGTAAAATGCAATTTTAGTTTCACATTCTTAGGGTGTAGGCATACTAACATAAATATAAGTTGTACTAACCAAAATGATTAGATCTAATTTCCTGAAAATAAAATATATTCAATTCTATAAGAGTTATGTAGTTACATATCATTCAATTGATGATCTATATGATATATGATAGCCAATCAGATATAAGCCTTGTGATGAGGTTGTAGCTAATCAGTGGGTGGAATTTGAGTCGATCGTTAGGTTAAGTAGTCCTTTCCGCAGCCGGCTGATGGATGGGTGACCCATTCTAACACTGTTTTTCAAATATCCGGCCTTCTCCCTGTTTCGGAAGACCGTAAAACAGTGGTTCCCTGTTAATGTCACTGAGTGAGATTGTGGAGGTTGCGGGGACGACGATGGACGGCATGCAGTCACCTTAACTCGCCCTACAGTCATATTTTATGTTATTTAAGCAGAACCTGGTACTAAGCTGGAATGACGCTAGGTAGACGGAGGTATAGGTCATATCTTATCTATCTCTCTTCCCGACCATGTATCCTATATGATACTGCTTTGAAATGGCTTCTCAACGTCTCGTTTATATTTCTTAGGTCTAAACTCTAGGAAATTGTAACGAAATAAAATATAAACGTCTGCTTGTAAGATCAGTACTATAACAAAAATAACCGGGCAAGAATCACACTCGTGCATTAAGAGTTCCATACCATCACGTAATACTTTACTAGGTTATATTATGATTTATACTTTCATAAGTTTTCTTTTAGAGCCCTACCTCACCGAGACGCCATGGCGACGCGAGTTTCGAGACATCGCCGAATTAGAAGCATAGCCACGATTACTACTGGCTACTCATTTGGCTACCGCAGATATCCATGGAGACGTCGCCAAGGCGTCTCGGTGAGGTAGGAGCCTTAATTTGGCCATTTTTTCAAACCTCAGTATTTGATATTAATTTTAACTTTATAACTCTAAGCGTTCCTAAGGAAAATGGTCCTAACTGACAGGCAGACGAACAACGAAGTGGTCTAATAAGAGTTCCTTGATTACGCGTTTAAGAAAACAAACAAACTCTTCAGCTTTATATATTAGTATACGATATGACATAGGACACTATATAGACACGCTTATACAATTTTCCAATAATATAGCGTTGAGGTAAACAAGCTTTTGACCCAGGAAAACGTGCTTCTAGCTTGCGGATAAACTTCAAACATGTGACTCGGGAACGTGACACGTTGCATCTACTGTAACGTAATACCCACTACGGAATATGCCAATATTATCTAGATAATTAATCTAGAATTATCGGCCTCACATGTTCGAGAAATTTGTTACATATACACATCGGCTTTTGACCGCGTCTTTGCTCGCGCTTACGTGGATTTATGTCAATTGATAAAGACTAAAGACTTTATCTTTGTTCTTTTTCTAGACAAAAGGTACTTTGCAAAGACTATATTTTGTTCGACTATATAAGATAAATTCTTCAAAATATAGTGGATATATTATATAATGGATGAATCCCTCTAATATTATAAACGCGTAACTTTGTACACATGGATGTACATATGTTTGACGCACTCTCACCGAAAAACTACTAAATGGATTTTATATTATAAATTATTTATGAATGTATGTATGTAATGTATATATGAATATTATAACTGTAAAAGTAGATATCCGTGTTACGTTTTGACGTCTAAATCGCTGAACCAATTTTAATGAATTACAGTATAGAGATAGATTGGACCTCGGAAAAGGACATAGGCTACTCGTTGTCGCGAAAATAAATTTGAAAGCGGTAAAATAGAGGCTGAAAGTGAAAGAAAACGAGAAGAAGTCGCGGGTTGATGCTAGCGATTTATAATTTATAAAATTTTACTAGTTTTAGTGGAATACAAACGACACCCAATAGTATTAAAATAGTGAAAAATAAATACCAAGAATGAGGGCAGTTACCCTACCATTGTAGGCGTTGGATAGGCATTGTTTTCTGTACTCTATTGTTATGGTTCTGACACAAAGCAATGAGTTAGTCACGTGTACCTCGCGTCGCGTCGTCTGAAGAACCTTTACAAGTGCTCGTTTTAAATTCATTTAATTGAGGACAATGACGCATTTCTTCTGTTCAATTTAAGGGTTTCGTTTAATTTTCTTAAAGGTAATTTCGTGTGAAACTAACTAACACCCATAACTTTGTTTGTTTTAATAACTAGAGATCGCGGACAGGTCGAAAATCGCCTATAAATCTTTAGATTTGATTACTACATGGTTATTTAAAGCTATATAAAACATATTAATTATTTGAACAGCGACATTATTATATTGGACGATTAATACGCATACACCGCCGTCATGACTATACTTTGACACAATCTTATAGTGAAAAGTATACATGTGTGAATAAATAGTTTGGCATTGGTGTGCGTGAGGTTTTATTTTAATAATTTATTGTATTTATAACGCGTATTTTACTCCTCCATTCGCGCAAATTACATAAAGTAATACCGAAAGTTTTCCCTTGACGTATTAATATATAGATGAATTTTTCCTGTTCCTGTTCCTCCGTTTCAGAATGAAAACTAACAAAAAGTAATCATACGTTCAGGTAAGGTGTTTGACCGAGCTCTTGACTCGAGATTCCGATATGGCGCCTTACAAATTAGAGCACAGGATTAAGTTGTCGCGGAAGAATTCCTTAGGGCCGGAACGGGCCGAACCTACTGTTCGGAGCCCGAGAGGGAATTAAGCATTTTATTCGAGGGCGTCAGAAAACCATATAGGGAGAATCATTGCACACTTTAATGCACCGCCATCAATCATGAACCCTTAACATAGGGGCGTTCGTAGAGGCCAGCCTTTCATATTAGAAAAAAACTTACTTAAAATCATTTTTTTTCGTTTTTGCATATAATGTTCGTACATTATATGATATATTAGGTGCTACAGACAGCTCACGATTCAGAGGATGCATGGATGCAGCAGAAACACCACGCCGCGTCATGCTGGATTGCATTGAGGTGACGGAAATTATGGCTAAAACCCTCTTAAAACAAAGAAATAAATGTTAGGAATAATTTGAGACATGCTTCATATTCCAGTCCAGTTAGACTTTTATTAATACAACAACTTCGCTGGCTTCTCCCCCACATCCATTACTCCAGTCGTGAAACACAGGGTAGTGTTGCGAACTCGGTCAGTTCTTTTAACACCTAAAATTCGCGTTCCATGGACCTTTGGCAAACCTTAAGTTTGCCAAAGAAGAACTTCCTGCTCTTAAGTATTTATACTTAGAATGGTAAAATATTTAATAAGCAATTTAACAGCTTCTTCTTCCTACAGCTGTCCCTGTCTAGTACTAGGGTCCGCTTAGATTGCAAACAATGTGGTTGTAGGGCGAGTTAAAATGACCGATTGCAGTTTGGCGTCATCCTCCGAAACCCGACAATCTGTACAACCTCACGAGTAACGTGGAATGAGTGACTGATCTATCACCCAGTCGCAGCAAAGGCTACTTAACCTAGTGTTCGACTCAAATGCCGACCAGTGATTAGACCACGAAGCATAGAGGAGCTAGGCTGTGATAAGCTATATAACAACAGAAATATACACACTCACGCCCGCACGCACGGACGCCCATACACACACGCACACACATGGTCAGGGATAATAAATAACTTACACTCAAAATGTCAGTACCTTGGCAAGTCAAATTTTTGTTTTCAAAGTAATAGTCCAGTCATCTGCGCATTTAGCCGCAGGATCGAACGCAGATAGCTGATTTTTTTTTTGTAAGTATACACCTTTATTTACATACATGCATTTTTTTATCACAATTATCTGAGTAGTCAAAAAGTAGTTTAGACATCAACGTACTTAAAAATGAGACAATCCAGGAAATAAATCAGCTTTACTCTGGATGGAACTTTTTCACCCCCGGAAGTAGTCTCATATATTTTAAGTAGTTTTTGCTGAAAATAATAAATTTCATTAAATGACAGCAACATTTGATTAATTGTTTTCGTTTTTTTAAAAGCCTTTGGAATCTTACAACTCAATTTTGGAGCAGATATGTATAACTGATTGAGCTAAGATTTTGCATATACATGTATAACAATACATTATTATGATGACATGCAGCTTATTTGATGATGGAGCTTGAAAGGTGGCCATAGGCATACTATAAAACGACATAAATCCATCGAGTTTTGGCTCGTATGATTCGTCATGGTGAGTACTTTGTCTTTAGGTGGTAACCAAGGTCGGATGACGGAGCTGGAAGGTGATAATAGTATCTCCGTAATAAAACGACGCAATCTCAAAATGAAACCTGTTCTAAAAAATATATATTGACTTCAGGGTCCCTGCCAGTGTCACTTGGATGAGCCAAACACAAATATCTGCCCGCAAACCGGAGAACTTTAAAGGTTCAGTTTTAATTTTACATACATGTTTTAATTTTGGACATAAACTAGTAATAACATTTCTCTGAAACTTTTCTATGCTGAGGAATGTTTTGCCGTAATAAGTTCGGAGACTAAAGAAAAATAAACCAGTAAGAATAAAAATATCTCGTATTTTATTTTAATACAAGTAACCACCCGAATGTACTCATATGTGGGCTATAAAACAAATTTTGGGGGTATTGCATTATTTTTGTCTATTAACGAATGCTTAGAGATGTAGTGGATTATTATGTAATATAAGGCCCTATTACAAATATCGTAGCAAAATTTGGGGTGTGTACCATTTTTACGGCAAGGGCTCAAAATTATCTCTGATGTTGCCAATTGACACAGACTCATGTATGAATATAAAGTAAGTTTTATGTTTATTTATAATATTAATGGTTTATTTTTTAGTAGTTGTCACCTGTGTGAATTCACTGTGTTTAAGTACTATATATATAATTTAATAAATTATTTATATAGTACACACAAAAATTCTATTATTTCAAATTTAAAAATATGTGTTTTTATAAACTACGAAAAAATTCTGCCTTAAATAGTTTTTTTTTTCGAGAATTGGGTATTATGTGCATGTACTATAACTTTTTTCCAAGTACGATAGTTTTCCGGCCTTGCTGAGCCTATAATTCCATTTTCTACATCTGCCAAAACTGCCCACAACCACGTTTCGTTAAATTGTTGCGAAAAAATTGTTCACTTAAATCGTTCCGTACGAAAAAACTGCAGTTTAATTGGTGCGAAAAAATTGTGCAGTTTAATCGATAACGATTTTTCATACGCACATATCGTTATGTCGGAGTTAGACATAGCTTCGTTGGATGATCATGTAATGCTTCGTTGGATGATCATGGCCGGGGACTTTGTGTAGCTGGGCAAAGTTTTGTAAAACTTTGTAGTCTTTAAGGATAAAAATGTACAAACACTAAGCCCGGCATTAAAACTGTGCTGTTTAAACTACATGTTTTTCGTAACGATTTATCAAAACGTGTGTAGCGGCTATAACTCA
Organism: Charaxes varanes; assembly: GCA_024363005.1. Lineage (NCBI taxonomy): Eukaryota > Metazoa > Arthropoda > Insecta > Lepidoptera > Nymphalidae > Charaxes > Charaxes varanes. The sequence continues at coordinate 11,045,097 of JANCMC010007202.1, read as the reverse complement.
CTTGAGTTTCTTACATAGACAGCCTTCTGACACTAATGTTTGTCATTGTTACTGAATCTTATTTCTGTTTGGATTTTCCAATTTTAATTCCATAATTGTATATCTATTTTTCAGAATAAGGGCTTAAAAGGACACAGTAAACAGGCTACGGATGGTGTTCTAATGACATTCAATTATTTTAATAAATCTTCATTGAAAACTATAGTCATAGCTTGATAATCTGACGTGATGGCCTAACTCTTTTCTTGCACTCATGCAAAAGTTGCCTTAACTTAATTAGTCTGTCACGTGGGCGATCTACATCATTACCTGGAGCCTTCCACTCTCTCTTGGATTACCAAGTGCTGATTGGAAACTATATAGTGTTTCTGAGGACCAACTAAACAACAAAAATTGTACTTCTAGGATGTTTGCTGCGATGGAGTGAAGTGCACACCACTTACTGCAGCTGCGAGACATGGACGGGAGGGGGCGGTTAGAATTCTTCTGATGAAGTTTCGCCCACCAGTGAGATTAGAAACAGAAGGCACAGTCAAATTTGACGAATATGTTATTGAAGGTTAGTATAAGATATGTTTTGTAAATGATGAATTTATGAGAAACAGTGTTGGACGTAAGAGGGTTTTAAAGAATTTATCTTTGATGTGAAAGTCCTTCAGGAGATTTTTCAATGTCCATCAGTATTTGATCTTTTAATATATTTATGTCTTCTTTGAAATATTTTGATTCAGTTTATTTTCAAACATTGCAGTATACAACCTGAGTGACATTAAATTGACACTGAATTTAATGCTCCGGCAAATTAAATCTGACCACATATAAAAATTCACATTGCGCATCGCACATATAAACTACACTAAAATCTAAATTGACACATTTTTATTTGCATCATAATAAAAATAAATCATAACTAAAAATTTAGCAAAAGGAATCTTAATTCGAAGTGCTTTAAATTTCGAAGACACATAAAAAAGCTATGCAATCCGTGCCGGGCCAAGAAAGGATCAAGGTCCATTTATGGTGACGCCCTTACCTCACCCCTATTTATATTTTTAATATAATATATATGTAAAATATTGCGCCAACGGGCTAGCCATAAAAAGCCAGGGATGAGGGGGCTCTGAGGATGACGTCAGATGGCAGTCGGTCATCTTAACTCGCCCCACAGCCACATTATCTGCAATTTAAGCAGAACCTGGTACTAAACCTGGATAACGCTTGGAATAAGAGGAAAACCATATTCATATATTTCATATCTTTCAGTTAAACGTAGTTCTTGTATTAGGGATCATAACTTTCGTCATACTTTAAAGTGGCAAGTGAGGGTATCACCAAAATGTGACATAGTGTGACAACGGGCACGGAGTCAAAAGGTGTGTAACGTCAGATGTCAAAATTTACATTTTTTCCTTTTGAAAACTAGGAAGAAATCTGGTGTTTTTTTTTATTATGTGATATGGTGTATTACATAATCAAAAAACGGGCTAGGGTATTGCGAAATTATGTCAACCCGTGACAAGGATCAAGGGAGGAGTTAAAATATCGTTAAATTTATCATTGACCCCTTAGTATTGATGATACAACGATACGTCAATGGGGTTGGAATTGAATCAGGCACCAGTTGAGATATATAGAATTCCATGAAATTTAATTGCGTAATATTGCGGTATGGTTGGCTGGTTTCGATTGTCTAAAGTATTGCATCCTACTTGAAGAAACAATCAAATCAGGATATTGGGATTCGTTCAATTTTCAATTCTATTATTATAAAGTATACTGTGACTTGCGTGAATTTTTTGTGATTTTGTTAATCACGGAGAGTTTTCACTTTTTATGAAATACTTTAATTATTCTAGAGTAACATAAAGTAACTTGGACGCCTTTGCGGGAAAGAAATGGATTCAAATGGGTCAGGAAAGGAAGGTATGGTTGGAAAAGGGGGAGGCCTTTGCGATAAAGGTGAGTAAGTATGTATGACAAAAGGAAAATCTCGCGTTCCAAGGTAAGTCTCACGGGAGCAGCGCATTCACTGAAGACCTTGGCATTGAAATGCTATGAACTTGGCACGAGAGACTATTTTACTTTCAAGTACCTGAAATCTCTTTTACTAAGCGTTTAATGTACTCGCTTTACAAACATTTATTTCTACGATAAGATAATGGCCAAGAAAAAAAGTTACTAACAGCTTACAATATCTATTTTTCACTTTTTTAATAAAAACTACATTAGGGTTTTTTGTTGTACATACATACACAAGTACGTCTAAAGTATACAGTTTAAAATAATTCTGATAATTGAATTGCGTGTGCCTCAAATCACGCCAGGGTGCAATAATGCGAGCTTTATGCAAATCCATGTTACTTTGTGTTGCTAATTGTACCACGTAATGTGGAGGTGGAATGACTTAGATTTTTTTTCTTTTTTTTCTCTTCCTGGCAGTAAAGCTGCACTTCTTGGCACCCGTAGGAGAGGCGTGGCTGAGGGCCTCGACGTGAAAATATGATGATCCAAGCAGAATGCCATAGGCAATGATGATATTTTACTTAGTTTTTCCCACATTCATCTAAAATAAGTAGATACTTGGATGTTTTCAAGAAGTCAAATATTGATGTGAATTAAATGTCTTCTAATATTGTGAGTGAAAAAAGGGTATACCACATTTCACTGATATGGGCTTACTGGACCAAAAGCAACCGCTATCCTTTGACCTCGTAAGCTTTTCAAAGCTACCGCCAGTCAAATATGCCCCATAGAGAACGTTCCACCGCGGCTTGTGAAGAATGGCGTAAATTTTATCACTTACGACCGTTAAATTATTGTAGCTAACGGTTTTTAGGGGTTTCCCGGAAATTATTCGATTTTTTCTCGCCGTAAAAACCATCCTTGGACCTCAACGAACTTTTAAAAAAAAAATTGGTTAAATTGGTCCAGGCTTTGTTGAGTTATGCGCTTACCAACACATTTTGCGATTCATTTATATAGATAGATGACTGGTCCGTTGGCGCAGTGGGCAGTGACTCTGCCTTCTGCTCCGGGGGTCGGGTTCGATTCCCACCTCGAGTCTGGGTGTATTATCCATATGTATGTATTTATATATTTCTAAAAAAAATTATATTTGTGTATGACAAGCGGGTGTTACCTATAACACAGGCATTAAGTTGTCTACCTTAGGGACAGGCGTCCGTGTGTCATATAGATTTGTATAAAAAAAAATGTTTCGTGAAAATGAGGAGGCAGCGCAGTGGTAAATAATAAATAAATATAATAATAAATGGTCGCAATTAATTCGAATTCAAATGATATTTTATTCAAGTAGACTCTTACAAGCCCTTTTGAATCGTCGAACATTTTAAAGCTACCACTGATTCGGAAGAGTCGAGCTGCGAGAAGAATCGGCAAGAAACTCGTTAGCCACTCTTTTAAAAATTGGGCTTCGAAAATATAAGGCCTAACCACATGGCCATTACTTACAGTTTTGTCATTGAAACGCCAAGAAGAAGAAGCGCAGTGGTCGGTAGGTTAAGTGGTTCTTACCGCGGCCGGGGATGGATGGGTGATCTATTCTGATATTGGTTTTATAATAACCGACCTCTTCCCTGTTTCGGAAGATACATAAAACAGTGGGTCCCGATTAATGCCACTGAGTGATATTAGTCGTGTGATTGAAGAAATTGTGGGGATTCCGGGGATGACGTCAATCCATGCCGGTCGCAGCCAGAGCAACTTAACTTAGCGATCGACTCAAATGCCGACCGCTGATTAGGCCACGACCTCCTCAAAAGTATCTGCGGGCCTTCTGATACTGTGATATTGGTAGTCAGTTAAGCCGCTTATATATACATGTACCCTTTAATTACGAAAGATGTGCTGTAATATATATCTATAGCTCCCATTTTAAAGGTGCGATTCTGTTCTTAGCTTTAGCTACTTAGCGAATTTCGATGCTCCATATAAATTCAATCTAAGCAGTGGGTTGCGCGACCAGTGTTGCCTACAAGTCACCGACGACGCGGTTGGACCGCGCGTAGTGTTGCCATTTTAGCATATTTTCAAGTAGTTTATGATAAAGTTATAAGCAATAAAAAAAAATTACGTTTTATTTGACCCTAAAAAATATAAAGCATTATATTTTTTGTATGAAAGTGCGTTATTCATATTGGTCGCGCGTCGCGGTCGCTAGGAACGGAATCGCATCTTTAAACATGTACTCGTGTGGAGAGGCTAAGGTGACAACGCCTGTGACGTCATAACGGCAAGGATTCTTTTAAACCTGTGTTTGATACAGCTAAAAGATTTTTAATAGAAAATTTGAAACTTTAGAAAATCCCTATTTGGACAAATATTTTGAAACATAATTTCTTTCACAACCTTTTAACTGAATGAAGTCATGCACGTAAAACAAAAAGAACTGTTAACCATGAAACGTCTAAACCAAATTTTTAGAGGTAGCAGTCTCTTTGGTCTCCAGCCTAATTTGGCTGGTATGTCCGGGTACCAGTACCCCAGGGACCTCGGTGTCCCGAGGATTTTTGCCCTATGGGTTTCCACCTCTTTGCAATCCAGTAGGACGTGAGATGGTGGACCGTACCCGTACCATCTCCGCGTTAGCCAACAAATTGATATTTTTCAGATACTTGGTCTGTTATTAACGGTTGTTTTTATCATATTAATCTTTGATTTATTAAATGTAATAGGTATTGGATTAAATTTACGTTATATGTTACGTTACAAAAGTACATGTTCTATTAAATACGTCCTTAGGCCTGTATTTAAGTCAACAAGTAGACAGTGGTCTGAGTGAGTGACTTTTGATTCTATGGTTGTCGATTTATTTTATTGAGGAATGATGCAAAAAACCAAGTATTTTACGCCTATTCCTGGCGATATTGTGTTGCAGTTCTTCTGCCGCAAGTATCTTCGTTTTGTAAAGCATCTTGAATAAATATAAGTGTCTTCTGAAAATCGCTATGGTTGACGGAGGGTACTTCTTCTCACTTTCAATAAAACGCTGAGAAGACATAGTATTTTGAGGCTCCACACCTTCCACGAGTTTTTCGGGGAAGATCTATCTATCGTTATCGCTGTTGGGACCCGCACTGCGGAAGCACTTCGACCCAGCTGGATCTTTTGTGCTCCCCACTTCCCTTGTTCCTGCAGCTACAAGGCTTTAAAAATCCAGACGAGCAGTTCTAGGATCGCCTGCAACTTGTAGGAGCCATGGTCTTCCGACCTAGTATAGGCCACGCCGAAGAGATTCAGTCTCATACTGGCCAGCCCATCGCACTCGAACAATAAGTGCCTCATCGTATCCGTTTCTTCATAGCATACCCTGCAAGTTGCAGTGTTGCATAATGCCATTTGAAATAGAGTCGCCCTCAATCCGTAGTGACCCATAAAAACCGCCACAAAGTATCTTAGCTACTTATTTCCTTAAGCCTCAAGGCTATTGCAGAAACTTCCGTAGTACGACAAGGAATCCTTATAATTTCGCTCAGTTCGTCCGTGCCCCCCCCCCCCCCCAACGTTTCCAAACGATTAGACGTAGAGACTTGAAAATTTCCATGTTGATAGAACATGCTAAAAACTCATTAGCAAAAGTAGTGTGAACGAATTCGGACAACAACTTTTGATGTTATTTAAGAAATACGTTTATGGCGTATCAGATACGGAGCCGTTCTATATAAGCGTGTCTTGACACGCTCTTGGTCATTTTTCATATATTATTTTTTCGTTATATTATTTTGTTAACAGATAACACGTCTAGATATGAAGTTAAAACACAAATCTATAGGCGGGATTGTTTTTAAACGCTTTTGTATAGTTTCATGTGATTGTTTTTTTGGGTTAAAAATTGGAAGTGAATTAATGACCATATCCTGATGTTCGATTAGGCTCAAATTTGGTGTACTTACCTATTTTCAATAGCAGTATAATAATATAGAGATATGAAGTTGATCTTATGATGGAGTAGAATGGTGACCATAGGAACTTCTATAAAATACAAGATAAAATCATAGAGTTTGTATTGTCTTCGCAAACACTCTTGTGTTCCCCGGAACACAAGAGTGTTTGCGAAGACAAATACGTTCATGTTACGTTCTCAGCTCCATAGTACGGACTATGGAGCTGAGAACACGAACATTCTCTATAGTTTTACTTACATTTACGTCTAAAACCGAACGTCAAATACAACATTGACGCTACTTTTTTACATAAATTAGTTACTAAGCATTACTAGCACGAATGAAAACAGAACTCGCAAGTATCGAATCCTCGACGTTACAGCCATGTAAGTCGTTTAAAATGGAAGCACGAACCTTCCTTTGACGTTTCGTTTCGAGCGGAAAAGTAAGTAAAACTGTCGAGAATGTCCCTGCTGGATCCACAGAAGGCAGAGCAGGAGGCTAATGCAACCCTCGTTGAGGCGTAGAAGGGTCACCTGTGGGCCTAGTACGAACCTTTTCATGTAAAGTAAAGTCGACTCCAACGGTTCGAATAGTTATTGCCACGCCCTAATATCTATCGAGGGTCGAATATGGTCCAGATTGTTTCATAACCGTAAAGAATGGTACAAACTGGGAGTGGCCTATACCCAGCAGTGGGAGAGAAAGGGCTGTTAATCATGTATTAATAATACGTGCGTTGTAAAGTCTGGAGATCACTGAAACCTCAGCGTTGGATGAACAGCGATTCAAAAAGTAATAGAACAACACATTATAATATAAAGAACAGACAGTTTTTCCTTCCCACTTTTATTCATACTTCCATATAATTAAAGACAAAACTTCCAACAGTTGGTACAGTAACAATGGCATTACGTAAACGAATGTTTTATTTGCAATGGAGTTCGTTAACCCAGATGAATTTGCGAGGCGTTTAACCTCACATTATGAGTAACACTTATATTATAAATTGTCGCAAGCTAATTTTGCCATTGTACAATATGAAATACAGTATAAATTCGCCTGTACATATTTACTTTGTATCCTAAACAACATAAATTGTTGACACAAATGTTTGCACGCAATTTTTTATATTAAGCCAGTAGACAAATAGTTTATATTCGAATGGAGAGTATTTAGTATTTATTTGGTTGATTTCCTGAGCAATGATGTGTTAAATCACTTTGATACCAATTGTATTGCCTCTGACCTCGTCTATTCTTTCTAGGAACATTATTACAGACTAATTAAGATTTAGTACAGATTACTGCGAATTTATAAGATCTGTATTTTTAATTAGAAACCACTTCTGACTCCTAAGTTCCTTATATTATAATAATACAAAATATTAGCGCCATCTCTTTACCAAAAAAAAGAAAAAACGGCGGTGAAGTTTTTTTTATGTTACAAGGAGCAAACGAGCAGGCAGCAGGCACCTCAGTGCCTACCGACGCCAATGGACAACTGTACGACCAGAAGGCTAGCAGATGCGTTGCAAATGTCAGTCGGTTCTTCTATATAGGTTAGATTTTTTTTTAATATAATATGGGGCAAACGAGTAGGCGGCATTCACTGTAGCGACTAAGGACGCCCATGGACAACTGCAACACCAGAGAGCTCGCAGATGCGTTGCCGGCCTTTGAAAAATGAGTATGCTCTTCTTTTGAATGCCCTTAATTCGTATCCGTTCGGCAATACCGAAACTGGCAATTTATTATTGACTAGCTGTACTCGCGACTTCATCTGCGTGAATTCAAAGATTTTCTTAAATTTTGAGGGTCCTGAACCCTAATTATTTAGCTAATGGCAAAATAGCCCATGTTATTTCTTGTAAATTTAGCTATCTACCAGTGAAAGTCCCGTCGTCATCGGTCCAGCCGATTGGAGAATGCCCGGAACAAACAGCCAGACAGACCAACAGACAAACACTTTTTAATTTGTGTGTTTGTTATAAGCATCGTCTTTATAGTGGTATGCAAATAATAACAGAATTTAATTTCAACGTTACAAATGTAAATATTAGCGGACCCGGCAGACGCTGTCCTGCCCGAACGTTGGGGTACTGACTATTTACTATATTTTATTATCCTATAATATTATTCCCATTCCCGTTCCGCTGCGTTCCGTTCCCATTCCCGTTCCTTTTCCTTTCCGGCTAAGGTTACATGAGAAATAACTTAATATGGTAGTTAAATATTCTTAAATTTTATAATTTTCGACGCAATTTTCTTAATTTTATCTTTCATAAGAGCCTTCACCTAACAACAACAAATACAACAGAAAAAGAATTAGCGAAATCGGTCCAGCCGGCCGCGATAAGAGTTACTTAACCTAGCGATCTACTCAAATGCCGGCCAATGGCTAAGCTACAACCTCTATACGAATCAGAATATTACACTAATCTCAAATTGTTGCTAGTATTTAAAAAAATATATAGTATTTAATTACAATACAGTATTTAATTGATCGTGGCCGAAAAAAAATACAAAAATATCAAATAATCAAAGAGTCAATTAGTAAATTATTATAACTGTATTTAATGGCGTCGTTGCCTCGAATCAATGCAAGAGTATCAAATAATCAAAGAGTAAATTAGTAAACAGGGAAACATATTACGGAAAGACAAGCGACTAGTATTAGTTTTATTAGAGCAGACGCCGAAAAAAAACACGAAGTAGGTGTGCGAAAGCCCCGAAAATTTTCTCGAGGAATTATATTGTGCAATAAGCCAAGACGAAAATTCGGCGGTTGACGACCTCCGAATGTAAATACACACACATTGACGGACGTGTTCCTACACTGTCTGTACACGGTTACACGCATTAGCGTGTTTGCTTCTGTGTGCGTTACATTGAGGGCAAAATAGGGTGAATTGGAGGTGAGTTGGTGATATACGTGTGTGAGACTAATTATAGCATCTGGCGTTACATGGGCCATGCTATACTGGGGCAAAGGCCTGGCTGGAAATCTTTTGGGGTCGCGGCAATGTCGGTGTGAAGCTGCGACGCAATTTTCTCGTGATCCCGTAGTGCGGGTAAACGATTTTTCTCTTAGGATGTTTACCTCGACATGGGTATTTCTGGTCGATGTAGGGTTTTTTTTTATGAAACTGACTGAAAGCTCTTTTATACGTCAAGGGGTAAACTTGGAGGCGTTTCACCTTCATTTGAGTCACTACTGATACCAAATGCATTATAATGCATTTGGTATCAGTAGTGCAGTCTAAAAATGCACGGCCCTCCACGAAAATCCATATTTTGAAGTTTTAAAGTAAATATTAATTGCAAGGCTTGCTTGTGGGTGTGTGTACAGCGACTTTATTGCAAACTCAAAGTCAACCACGCACAGTAATGTCAACTAATTGCGCGATCGGTTTATATAGGGGCGTGCATTTTTAGACTGAACGCACTGTACTAGAAGATTTGCAGTATACCAAGACAAAAATTTTATATTATAATCCAACTAATATATACCTTTCTGTTGACAAGTATGGATTATGGGTATAGTCAACCAAGAAAGTGCTTTACCATTTTGGATGACAGTTCCTACTTAAAGAAAATTTTGCTAAGCGTTATTGTTTTTTTTTAATAATACTAGTTCCTTAACACGTGTCAAAGACTTTCAGTCTGCAGTCTACAGACTACAGTCACAGTCAGGGACTTTTACAGTTTAGCGATATAACTATGTAACTCTAAGATAACTTATTCAACTTATTACTAATTACTTACTTACTAATACAATAACTTGTCTATTATGTTTTAGTTCCTAGTTATAACTATATGATAGTCGGTGTAGAGTGGTTATTATTTTTTTGCATATTAATAATTATTTTCCTGTTTCAGGTACCACGAGGGCTACATATTTTGCGGTAACTTTTTTTTTTTCGTTTTTTTTGTTAAATAATTTAAACCGCTCCACACAACTGAATTCTACACAACAATACTTAATGCTATTCTACATGTATACTTACTATGCACAAAGTAAGCATTAATTAATTGCTTTTTATTTATTTATTTATTTATTACTATTTACTTATTTATTTATTTATTACTACTTATGTTTTATAACTTTTAGGAGCATAACGCACATCCTAAGAAATAGAAATCGGGAAAGACATAAAAGACGATATTTTAAAAGACATTATACTAGACAAAAATATCAGAGACGTGTTCATAAAATATTGTATAGAAGTAGTGGAAAAAGTAATATTACAACCAGTCATCTATGCCCCACTGTTGAGCAATGGCCTCACCCAATCACTTCCATACAATTCCTGTCTTGTCTCTTTTGACTAATTCGTTTGGTATTTGTCAAGTTCGTCCCACCATCTTCTCTGTAAAACTGGAGAACATCTTGCTCGTCATATGTATAGTTATATAAAAAATCGTACCAGCTTGCGCACATCAGGCATTTAATTTTCCTTACTATATCACAATTTGTATTCTTCTCTCGTAGTGGCGTCAATGTTCCAAAACCTGCAGAACTTGGCCAACATGCAGCAGAGCATGCCGATGTCACAGCAGCAAATGTCCCAACAGATGTCCCAGCTGGCTGCCAATCTCCAGGGTCTGACGTCGATGCCATCCAACTCTGTCATCAATTCACCGCTCAATTTAAGCGTTAGTGCTCCAGGTAAGATGAATTATGGTATTAACCAATTTTAATTACGACTAATATTTTGTTTGTTGTGTAACTTGTTGATTGAGGAGTAAAGATCTGTATCTTGATAGATAGAGAAGACCATAAAAGACACGGCGCATGGACTAAAACTAAGACCATTAAATAACCTGACCAGTAAATCACGTCTACTCGACTCTTTGCATTATGTTGTCTTAGTAGGAATTCAACAAATCTAGAGCCGCATCATTAATACCGTAGTAGCTAACTTTCTGTTTCACGATGAACACAATCAAGGGTAAAACTGTCCAAGATAAATCACAGAAGACACCAATAGTGTATCTCCTCCCAGGCATCATACGTACATTGTAATAGCTGAACACCACCACCTTAAACAATGTTGAAATCATTTTTACAAGTTCTACTGTAAAGTTTTACCTCTTTCTGACATAAGATAGGCGTGAACACTGAACCTAATTTTATTTTGCGCCCACGCGGAATGGGACCTTTAATATTACTGAATTGGCTACATTTCCTCGTTCATATATGATTTTTGAGATCAGCATTGGTATGCCATTTATAAAATAACTAGCTGTATTAACGCTACTTCGTCTGTGTTATTTCTGTGATTTCGTGAAGGTTTTTGTCTTTTGTGCGGAACCACTATTAGCCTATGTTATTCCTTGTAACATCAGCTATCGGTCTAGCCGTTCCGGAGATTACCCGGAAAACAGACAGACAGACTGGCAGACAGACAAAAATATTTTGTGTTTAACAAGGTATCGTATATTATGTATATATGCAATAAGTAAAAAAAATGTTTTGCCGTTACAAACTGACACTTTAATTTTATTTACATGTATGTATAGATGTATAGATATTAACGAGGATTGAAGTCTTACAAATACATATGTTTCTGCGATATTTGAAAAAAAAAAATTGTTTAAAGTTTTTTTGTTAGTTTTTTTAAAGCCACTTTGATTCTATAATGTGCTTTTTAACTCGGAAAATATTTTTTAGGGTTTCTCATAATGATTTAAAAATCCTTTATTTTATGACAAAGGACAAAGATATAGCCGGCTTACCTAAGTGACTTCCGATGCCCATGGGCATCTGCACCACCAGGAAGCTCGCAGAACCGTTGCCGGCCTGAAGTAACGGTTTGGGCCAACTATTACAATGATTCTATAAAAATTTGATAAAAGTCTTCTAAATTTGAAAATTTATCACAGTTAGGGAACATATACGATTGTCGATAATAGATTGGACTTAATCCAAAATATCAGAAGAATTACTTTAAAGATTACTTAAGAGTCAATGCGAAAAACATTTGGGTGGCCGTCCTCGCTATTCGAAGGTGAAGGCCTCCTCTAGAGATTTCCAGGTATCTCTATTACTTGCTGCTTCTGTCCTATCCTAATATATATCCGCGTAAAATTAGGCAGAAAAAAATGATTTAATTTTAGCGTGATGATATATAGCCTATAACCTTCCGAGATAAATGAGCTATCTAACACTGAAAGAATTTTTCAAATCAGACCAGTAGTTCCTGAGATTAGCGCTTTCAAACAAACAAACTCTTCAGCTTTATATATTAGTATAGATGTGGGGTATAAATGTAAAAATCTCGTATCACAATGTTTGATCCTTAACTACACCGAAATGGCTTGACAGATTCTTATGAAATTGTTTGTGCTTATTTGTTAGGTCTTGACAGAAACTACTTTGTTAAGCCCCTAAGTGATAAGTGTGGCTCACGCGGAAGCGCGGGGCACAGCTAGTATTATATAAAAGCGAAAGGTCATCTATGATGGAAAACCACGAGACGTACAAAGATGAAATTTGGCAGAATAGTTATTAGACATTTGCTGAAAAATGATTTTTCAATAGATCCATATTAAGGAGTTCTGAGGTCTCTAACATTTTTTCGCGAACGCAGTCACAGGACCTGGTTAGTTTCTTATAAGTAACTCAATAAATATAGACAGCATCATATGTCACACGGACGTCTGTTCCTAAGGTCGATAACTTAATGCCTGTGTTATAGGTAAAAGACGTCTGTTATACACAAATATTTTTTTTAGATATATATAATTACATAAATATTGATAATACACCCAGACTCGAGGCGGGAATCGAACGTAAAATAACGTTAAATTGTCCTCGAAGATCGATATCTCGACGTAATATTCCTTTATTTAATTTGCCTTTAGTAACATCTAAATAATCGTCCCACGTCTCGAACTGCAATAAACGCCGATACGCCTCAACTCCCGGGGGAAACTCATTTTTTTTCTCGGCCATGATTATTGATTATAACTGTGCGATATATTCAAAATATAAAGAAAAGCGTTTACAAAACATCCATGATTCTTTGGTGCATATTATTTTGCTCTTTGATATTTTGATGGCTAAGGTATGAATGGTACTCAATATCAAGCTAATGTACTAATGCATAGATTCTGAATATTCCTTTAAAGAAATCACAAAAAAGTTTTAATAATATACATGTGTATAAATATCATTAGTCTCGCTAAAACTCAAAAACGGCTTTAGCGATATAAATGTGTATTTGTTGTTTATTCCCCTTATTTCAGGGAAGTTTTAAAAGAAAGACAGGTAAAGTCGGATGATTATTTAATAATACTAAAAAATGCAGGTCTGTTCGATATTTCAGAATTCTTCAATTACATAATAGAATTAATAGAATTTTTGATTTGACATGCCATGTAAAATTATTATTTCATACCATTCGTCGGGTGTCATGTTTTTGGAAAAGATATGAAAGCTGCACGCACGAAAAAGTGTGACTCATTGTCACGTTCCGCCTGAGCCAAGCGTGCAAGTGAGAGCGCGGAACCAGTTATAAGATAGGCACTATCCCCTAAGCGTTCTGCATTATCACGTTAAATTATCGTCCGTAAACCGACTTTATAGACAACCAATTTTTTTTCCTTTAAAAATATCTACATTCAAAGAAAATTATTACATTGCTTATTTACTTCACTTCAAAAGCCAAGATTCGACGCGGTACCTCTCTACGTAACTTATACATGATGGACTAGAATTGAATAAAATTAAAAGTTACTGAAAGATTTTATTTCTGACTAATGTGTAAATTTATTGATTTAAATAAATTCTGTAATCTTACTCCCCCCCCTGCGGTCAGAACTGCTTAACCTAGCGATCGACTCAGGTGCGGCCACCGATTAAGCAACGATTTCCTCTGGATATGAATGAATCTGGATTTACGGTGAAAACGTAATAAAAATAAATAAGTAATTATCGTCCTTGCGAACTTTAGAATTGCGGAAGATACCGCTGGTTTGAACCGAGCACCTTCCGGATTTCGGCCTAACCTTCTACCGCTAAGCCATAGCTGCTGCTACATGTAATATTCGTCTAAATATTTTTTTTTAACAAACCGTTTATAGGGTTGCCAGCTCTTAGACTATTCTAGCCACCGTAATCTTGCCATATTGAGAATATGAGACGTCATATCTTGACTGGACGGGATATTATGACAAATGCCGTCAACTCCGTAATCGTACGGAACCGTGCAGTCGTTAACTAATTACACCAGTTATCTATACACATAACGCTGGGAAATGATAAATATAGAATAAATGACAACCTATGCGTATATAACACTAGTTGTTGCCTTCGACCTCCTCCGCGTAAAATTGGGGGGGGGGGGGAATTTTAGCGTGATGATATACACAGATAAATGTATAGCCTTCACTGATTTTTTTAAATATAATAAGGGGCAAAGAACAGCTGGTATTCACCTAAGCCGCACCGCAGATGCATTGCCGTCCTTTGAGAAATGAGTATGCTCTTTTCTTGAAGGTCCCTAAGTAGTATCTGTAGCTGGTAGCTGATTCTAGCGGACCTCTACAACCTTACGACTAATATTACAAAGTGACATTAATCGGGTCCCACTGTTTTACGTGCGTTCCGAAACACGGAGATTATTAACTTTATGAAGTTTGTCATTGAATCGATAAGAAGATTTTAGAAGTGAAATTTCCTATTTCGTAGCAGATTATATTCAATTAAACTGAACGACTCTACTATTTTATAAGCCCTTTGCGTCGCCCATGGATTAGATGCAATGTGCAAATGATTAGGGTTATATATGTATATAACACACAGAGTTACATATGTATGTACATATGTATATACGTGATGAATGTCCTTGCGAAAAGGTACTCACTTAAAAACATGTATAGAATTTGTAATTTGTGAATGAGGAAATGCGAGCAGAGGGAAAGGGATGCAGAGATGACAATTGGAAGTCTTCCGAAGTGGAATATAAATATATTCGGTGCCGACTCTACCTATTCGAGTAATTAACGGAGAAGGTAATAAAAATACACGTTAATTTTAATTTAAAGTTAACAGGATTCCTATTATCTGCTTCTATTCTCCTATATCTAAGACTTACGCTTCGTTAGAGGGTACACAAGTATATTACCTACTACTGCGTACTAAGTATTGCCAGTACTTAAATAAAAGTAGAAGTTAAGTCACGCGGACAGCTTCGCAGTATTTTTCAAAAGTATGACGGACCTTTTAGGGAAAATGTTTTAGTGAATTTTTTAAATGTATTAACAAAGAGGTCGATGACGATTGACTAATATGTTGCAAACGGTTAATAACGTGATTACTAACCCTAGAAGTATGAGAAGAGCATCTGAACTATAAATTACATACGTTGCTTATAAAAATTCTAACAATATACAAATTGTATTAATACCGCTTAAGAGAATGCCAATTAGGTAAATGGCGTTGTCAAAGAATATCGTCATGTGGGCCATTAATAGCTAATGGGTGTGTTAAGAGCTTCCTACTTAAGCCTAAAATGTTCTTGCAGAAACTAGTCTTTAAGTTGCTCATAAATAGCTTTGAATGTCTGAGCCCTGTAGGGTACGTGTGTGTATTTTTGAATATTATATCTATATTAATGTTTTTAGGTATATTAATTACCTTTATTTATTGTTATTGTTCTTGTTTATAGAATTGAATGTATAATTTCATTAAATTGAGGTAATAATAGTTGTTAAGGTTCATTGGCTGACCAGGTCTCGAATCACCTATTTCCGGAAAATAGTGAATAACATGATAAACATGAATGAACATCATAGAAAATAACAAAAGCATTGCAGTTTTTTCTATCCAGTCTATTTCTTAAAGGCCAACATCGACCACTTCATTGAACTCCGATATAACTTCCGATTAAAATTTATCGTAACCGAATGTGTAAAATCGGAATTTTCGGAATCGGGCTTTCGTAATATCCCTAGTGCAAATACTTGTCGCGTCCGTTCGCTTCAACTCAGGAAACTGAATGAAAACGAAGCCTACGAATAACCCAGGAAGTCATATTTCCGAGGTCTGCCCTCGATTTATTACGCCAAAATGATCGTAAAAAGAAACGTTCACCGCCCTGTCCCTGCCGAAATTTAATGGCGCTCGGCGATAAAACCTGGTTTGCCCCCAGTTTTTACTCAAAGTTGTATAACGTGAAATTAATTTAACGATTATCGTTCGGTGCAATAACTTGATTGACGCTGTACTTAAACGCCATACCCAGTCTCGCGGTAATAAAATGTGAGAACCGAGGGCCTAGCACGCACGTATCTCGATAGCGGACACTTTTATATATATACATACATATATATATACACACATATATATATATATATATACAGCAAAGAGCTGTTCACAATAAGTAAATGGCTTGAGAAAATATTGGTTGTTTAAAACAAGGCCTGTAATTAAAAATTGCCTTATTTTGACAAAGCTTTTTACTTTTTGTTTACGCTGATATATTACTATCGTTTTTTTGCATGAAACCCAAGACAATGCACCGATTATAATAATTTTGTACGATTTAGGTAAGTCTTAATTATAGTAACTGTTTTAGATTCTATTTACATATATTTAGATTTGATCGTGATTACTTTGAGGTTAGAAATACTTTGAGGTTAGGAATACTTTGAGATTAGAAATACTTTGAGGTTAGAAATACTTTGAGGTGAGAAATATTTTAAGGTTAGGAATACCTTGAGATTAGGAATACTTTGACGTTAGAAATACTTTGAAGTTAGAAATACTTTAAGGTTAGGAATACCTTGAGATTAGGAATACTTTGAGGTTAGAAATACGTTGAGGTTAGGAATACTTTGAGATTAGAAATACTTTGAGGTTAGAAATACTCTGAGGTTAGGAATTCTTTGAGATTAGGAATACTTTGAGGTTAGAAATACTTTGAGATTAGAAATAATTTGAGGTTAGGAATTCTTTGAGATTAGGAATATTTTGAGGTTAGTAATTCTTTGATATTAGGAATACTTTAAGGTTAGGACTACTTTTCCACGCAAGCTAAGCCCTTTAAAAAAAGCTTGTGTTGAGATTGGTCACAATTTGATTGGATAGCCTAGGAGAGTCGCAGCTTGAACTGAGGTTCTAGTGGAATTCAGACTACTTCTGCCGTTGAGTCACCGAGGCATTATATATATATATCCGGAGATGGTAATATTAATGCGAGTGCGAGTTTGTTTTCTTTTATGGCCTATACTACTACACTAATCATCTTCTTCGTCTACCGATGTCACGCTATCCCTCAATTTCGGCCATCATGATCTTGATCACTTGAAGAAGGCGGTATCCATCATGTCTGCACATTTTTGCGTTTGACGAAAAAAAATCAAGGTTCTTTTCTTTTTCCGGCTGTGCGTGGCAGAATTGCGTTGTTTGCAAACCATCCTCCTCCATCGTCATGATGGTGACGTGAGCACAGTTTTACAGTTTTGCTCACAAACTAAAAGGGGCGCTGAATGAGAAAACCCGCCTAAGCGTCTTGATAGAGTTGAAAAACTGTGATCCTATGATGCCTCTCAGTATGGCGAAGAGTAACCCCTGGTTTTTAGAGGGTATTCCGACAATCATGAAGACTATGCTCGAAAAAACCCAACTGTTTAGAAATTACGGTCAGATATTCGATTTTATGTGTTTCATAGATATAGTGATAATATTTGACGTCACAACATATGGCGGCAAACAAGCCACGCTTTATTTACAAAAGCGATAATTATATATGGTATAATAAATCGCCTATTGTTCGTAGGCATACGCGAACGATATTAGATACTGTTGCATGTGATGATATAAATATACATATGTTAGTTTGTATATCACGCTTTTAACCCTCAACTATGAATTCGTACACTTACTGGGGACATAGAAAAAATAATTTAGAAAATCCAAAGCGCACGCCCCATAACGTTAACACGAGGTATAGAACGCGATAGTGCCACATCCATACACACGTACAGATGTACGTGTGTATGGATGTGGCTCTATCGCGTATAAAATATTTCCTTAGACGACCCTTTTAAATTCTTGTTTTTTTTTTTGTTTTGTTACGTACTTTTACTTGACCCATATGTATTGTAATTTTATGTCCTTTGTTTGGATTGAAGATAATTCTTTCATCAAAACTGTTTAGTAAACTGATTCTGCACCTCTGTACAGAATCCTATTTGACCACTTATGCTCGACAATATTATATTTATGCACGTGTTTTAGAGTGTTTTACATTTTTATTTATGTTATTGTATGCTTGGTCTTTTAAGTTTGTTATTTTTTATAAGGCATAAGTTGACAAATAAAACTAAATAATATGTATTCAAATTCAAAAATCGTTTATTCACTCAGGTTTTTTGTAAACACTTGTGAAAGAATTTTTTTAGTATGATTTTGTATAGATTCTTTTAAACGATGTGTCATATTTTTATTTAGAGCCTCAATAGCTCAACGGAGGTATGGACTGAAATCCGCAAGGTACCCGGTTCAAACCCCACTGCCGTTGGGATATTGTGGCACCCACTCCTAACACAAGCTTTTTATTTAAGCTTAGTAGGAGGGGAAAAAGGGAATATTAGACATACCTAATATTCTTTATTTAATCTTCTTTAAAAGTAATCCTATTATTCTTTTAAAAAAATAATGTGGTGATAAAAAAAATCCATTTAGATCTAACTTTACAAGGGTTCCGACGCGTCCTGCACTGAGAAGAGCTCGCAACAAACTCAGTCGGTAATTTTTTTGTTATCACCATTTCACAAAATGTATGTAAATGTAGTTGTACATTTTCTTAAAGAAATTAATACAAAAAGTTCTACTAATTATAAAAAGCGGCCTTTAAACTCACGCGTGTGTTATATCGGGATTGCCGGACTAGTTTTGAACCCGTCCGGGGTCCTTCCTCATCAGCTCGCTACGCAGCGGTATCGCGGCGGGAACTGCTCCAGTTCACTTTAAATATTTTAGTATTAAAAATTGATTTATTAGGTCTTGCTACTTTTGATTTGATAATCAATTTGTTACAATAATTAAGTGTATCATCTAAGAGCTTCTTGTTATTTTGCTCCTAAAAATTGAATCGCTTCCATATTATTAACTTCTAACACTGATCGATTTGAATACATTTTGATTGCATACTGGTCCTTTTTTTTTAGTCTAGCGGCGTATCGAGGTTAGTCGTATGACCTGGACATAAAAAATCTTATTAAAATTCCGTTTCTCGATTTGAATTTAACTGCTTACGTAAGTGAATGCAGCTCTGCATACAAGGCAAAGCTTATCGAATCGGAACAGTTTGCATCTTTCCCACGTTGGTAACAGCGTCGGACTGAAATGGTAACTAAGTCGTCCCGTATCAGATTGCAATCTTCACTCGGAAAGCGAGATATACTAACTCGTACTAATTTCTTCGCTCTCGAGATATGAGATATTCCAAAGGTAACAGCATTTTGTTAAACAATAGCTTTTACCCGCGGTTTTGCCACGTTCAGTGTTGTACTTACTAAGTCATTATTTTCTCTCTAGATATTGAAATTTTCTAAAGGTATAACTGATATTCTCAAATAATGGCTTTAATTAAAATTTCTAGTTAGAATAGACGTATGATACCTTTATTTATTTTCATATTCAGCTACTATTTTTTGCATACCGTGTGCATTACTTTGTTCTTGTTTTGGTACGTGACTTCGAAGTAAGACACGTATATTATTACTTTTAAAGTCGAAAACGTGCGTTATTAATTAAATCCTCTTCTGATTTGAACCAGTTGCTACCTCTGAAGATTTATATGCGGATGTTCACGATCGTTACACATGAGTTTCAGTAGGTTACTGCTAGGGACTGACCTTTCCATCGAATGAGGAATGCTATTATAATGTCATCCTATTTCCCACAAGTCTCAATGTCTATTTGACCGCGTTGCTCTTTAACAATGGTCCGCAGTGTCCTATTTATATAAAGAACAATTTTGCTTGAATTAATATTCTTTCTTTTTTCAAAGCAACAAATTGACTTTCACCTTTTTCCCGCCTTGGGGGTGTAATTTTACTTCAATGGTAAAATTGGGGATAGAATCTCAAGGTATTGAATAATTAAAGAGAGTCGCAGAAAGTGTAGATATTAGAAACAGAAATAATAAGAAAGTCTTTTTTGTAAGTCCATTAATATAAATTCACCAACAAGTAAAATTGATATATATCTGCGAGCTCAAAAGGTGGTTAAAATTTTTTTTTGTTTTAAAAATAAATTTTTAATTGATAATGCGAGATTGGTGAACTAGCATTTTTACATGCATCACCTTTTTTTTTCCAGTAAAACAAATATTGACTTTAAGTCGTATGCAGACAGACGAATAATGCGGGCTTGTGAGGTTGCTGAAACATTGTACTGATTTCAACTGTCGTAATCGACATTTGGTGCGATGAGTGACGAAATAAAATAAACTTGGTATTATTAATAGACGTGCAACGCGAACGGAGTGGTTTTTTAAAATAGGATAGGGTGGCGAATAAATACACGGAACACCTGACGGTAAGTGATCATCGTTGCTACTATATACACACCTGCAGCAGCAAAACGATGCCGCCGGCTTTTGAACAATTCGACCCATAAGCACACTCCAATATAGACAATAAAACAAACCCGGAGTCTCTTCGAAACAAACCGAACTGCCTGTCTTTAGATGCTGTCAAATGGTAGAAATTAATAATATTGGTAATCGTAGTAGGTAAACGCAATTAAAAAAAACCTTTCTTTCTTTCGAATGAATGAGTGAATCTCTATATGTCATTAAAACAAGAATTATATTTAGAAGGCCGCCCACGCAGCAAATCTATGCGAGATTTGTGTTGGCGCCAAATCATTCGCGCACGTCATAATATCACGATCTGTTGTGCGTTCGCGAATTAATAATAAGGTATAATTTTTTTTTATTTAATAAAGCTTAGAGATTTGTACATACAACCTAGTGTCGTGATTGTCATACATAGTAGATATCTGTTATATGCATCTTTTGTCTTAAATGTAGATTTATTCGGGAATTTACAAAATATTTTTTATAAGTACAATGTATATTCAATAATAATACATTACACATAAAAAAAGATATTCGATAGAGCTATGCGATTATTTATATTGATAAAACTATTCTTTCGCCGGTATGGGCATTAGACTTTTTAAATAGAATCATAATACCACTGTTTTTTGCAAGTAAAAAGCACAAGTAACGTAAATAACCCTCAACACCACTTTTAACGCACGCTCCCTTCGCACATAGTGGGGTCGACAAAGCCAAGAACGCTTGCGAACTGTGGGCCTACGAAGCACATTTTTATCATAAACAAGTCAACGAGTCGCCTTAAGGGTGAATATGTTCGTGCCCACAGGAGGAAAGTCTTAAACGCTTCACGCTTTTAATCAATGCTAATGCATCCTGCGTGATGCTTAAAAAGGATCCGTTGTGGATCTTCGCACGAATATTTTCAAGTAAGGTCAACTTGGCTCCCTGCAAGTGACATTATAACCACTAAAACCCAACGGAGCCCAGAGGTTTACGTCTAAAACCCACAGACAATCTGGCAAACTGGCAGACCAAATTTAAAGATTACAATGCCACATAAATGTATATCAGCTGTTGTTAACAGGTATTGTTAATAATATTATATCAGGTGCAAGATTTTCGTGAATATAATGTAAATAGTAAAACACAATTGAGTCATGGCTGAGTCATTCATGCGGAAGGACAGTTCAGTTCGTCATGAAAAGGAATACAAAAATAAAGCATAGTTATACACGTTTATTATTTAAGAAATAACATTTTTTTCAAATTCATGTAGAATAAGATAAATAATATATATTATATGTATAGATAAACATTCAAAATCGAACACAAAAAATTTAATCGAAATTGGTTAAGCCGTTAAGATGTAGCGCAATGACATACCCGCGTACTTATATGTACATATCAATATATAAAGTTATAAACATGTTATAAAATTCAAGCATAGGATGCACAAAAAATACCTTTGAGAATGTAATACAGCTAGTTTTATTGAAAAAAAGTGGCGTTCGAGTTTTTTGCTGATTCTTCACGGATGTTTTACTTCCCAAATTCGTTTTTATAAAAAAGTATAACGATTAAAAAGTTATACAAAATAATAAAGTAAGTCCATTGCTATAAAAATACTAGTTGGAACCAGGGATTTCGGCCGCAGTGAATTCGATAATTGTGTTGAATTTCGATGGTTCTTTATTTTTTGTAGCGAACCCTAATAGCATATTTCACTTCATAAAAACCTTTCTTTGACTTTAAGGTAAGTGTATTAAAAAAATATCCCTAAATATGTCGAGCCATTTTCAAATTGCGGAGTGACCAAGGGACATAGGAATTAATTTTTATATAAGTATACAGATACTTAAAAAATTGACAGCCGATATTCTAATGGCTGGACTGATGATGATAATGATTGATGATTGGATAAGACAATTTATTTTGTTTGAAACAACACTAAGAATAGTTTAGATATACCTCATATTTTCGTTTTCCTTTCAATTTATTATAAAAAAAACACTATTTTGTTTCTATTATTCTCGTAAACGTAAGTTTGAAGTCGAATAAATTGACACCAAATTACCAAATATTAGTTATATAATAACCATCATAGTACTTATCCGGAAGCCTATGTAAAGAAGAAATTTTGTGTTTTGTCTTTTCAACCTATATCAAAAAAGGACGAGGTTCCAAATTCAGCTGTGGTTTTTTAAGTTTGTTACTTGAGAACTTTACACTGGGCGAACCGATTTTGATAATTCTTTTTTATTTGAAAGGGAAGTAACAGACTTCCCGTGGTCCCGTTCTGACAATTCGACGTTGATTTGTTTTTTAAGGAAGAAAGATTAGTTTAATTTAGAGTGGGTATAAATAAGTGATATCCGAAATCGTCCGGTTAAAACCGGATGCAATGCAAGACGACTCATTACATTTACAGTAATTTGCATTACATTTGGACTGTTGCTGACTCACATACATTGATATGTCTTTGAGCTAAACCAGATCTTACGTTCGTCTATTTCAAGATTGCGAGCCTTAAATAGCAGTATTTATTGGAAGATACCTGACATTGTAGATATATGTAGCAACTTACTGTGACCTTTATTATCTTTCTATAGATATCTAACGTCTAATTCTCCTCGCCCGCTATCCTACGCCCACCTTCTCAAGACCTGGAACAATAATGGAAGAACTAAGATTGATCACCACCATCACCATGGTGAAGGCATAAGGATATCATTAAAGGATAACGTCAGACTGGAACTGGTTGGGCAGGGAAGCTAACACGGGCAGTGAAGTAGCCATTTTAAAGAGCACTCTTAGATCCAACATCTGGGTTGCAACTCCAGGAACATCTGATACTTCACGTGCTGTCTGAGTTAACCCGGATATAGAAGATTACAAACGAACCAAAACATTACGATTAAATTCCGGTCCTTTCTGATGAGTTTTAATACACATTTTTGAACAGTATTAAGAATACTTTAGGAATGACTAATATTTTTTCTTCTCTAACTAAAAGCAAGATAGCTGTTTTTTCTTTATACGTTTTTAATAATAATAATTTAATGACTTCATTAACTAAGTACACCTTATAGTCGTTTTTCTTCAAACTAAGCAAAAAGTTCGAAATCTAACGTCAAATGAAACAATAATGCTACTACCGTTTTACACAACTTAGTTGCTAAATATTGCTAGCACCATGTTAAATTATTATTTCACAAAAAAACGGCCAGTGTTACGTTTTATGGAGAAGACATAAAGGAGATTGTGCGGTGAATTCTGAAAGACATGACATATAACATGACCACATTTTTTTTTTTAATATGGATAAATCATCGGTAAATCCGGTAATAGCAGACGAGCTAATATTAGGGCTAGACAACGTCTGATATGTCCCCTATATTTTTTTTTAAATTAAGATAATAAATAATGAAAACATTGTTGTAGCATTAATCTGGACTAATATATAAAACTGAAGAGTTTATTTTGTTGTTTACTTGAACGCGTTAATCTCAGGATTTACTGGTCCAATTTGAAAAATTCTTTCAGTGTTAGATTACCCATTAATAGAGGAAGGCTATAGGCCATATATCATCACGCTAAAATGGAGTCTGGTTTTTTTTAACTCATTTTACGTGGACGAATCAATTTTTTTTCCCCCTAATTTTACGCAGAGAAAGTCGCGTACACAGCTAGTAAATAATAAATAACTAATTATAAAAATAAAACTAATGATAAAAAAAAAACTGAGTGGAATCTTATGACATTCACACAATAAATATTTGTGTATGCCAGCTAACCATACATTGTCTTGGAAGAAATACATTCAGTAATATAAACAGACACAAATTTTTATCCCATTAATAACCTCCATATTTTGAAAGTCGGTAAAAAATGTTAATTAAAAGATTACAGCCATGTCTACAATTCGGTGTTTAACCATTAGAAAGTATGAAATGCAATTCTGAAAGCGCACGGAAACATAATCTAATAAATGTGGCAATCGGTCATCTTAACTCGCCCCACAGCCAAATCCTCTGCAATCTAAGCGGACTCTGGTACTTAACCGGGATATCGCTAGCAAGTATTATTATTAATTATACATATATATGTATATAGTAGTCACTTAGATGTTCATCTTAGATGAATCGCCTGCCTATGATAATAGATAGTAGTAAATGATAAGTAACCCAGGTTCGGGCAGGACAACGTCTGCCGCTAGTATAATATATGGACCATTTTCATGTAAATGTTGTTTACCGTCTTTCGATTCTAGTGCCTTCAAGGACGCTCAGAGACCATTGTTCCATATTAAGTGAAATTAAAAGATTAGTATTCATTGGCGTGCTTCCTCTGCCACTTTTCTGGCATGCATTTAACCGACTTTTAAGGATGAATGGGCAACGAGGAGGATATATATACTATTAGCAAACCCGGCAGACGTTGTCCTGCCCAAATTTTGGCTCGTCTTCTATTAGCCAATTAACCAATCTCCATTATGTCTTCTCCATTAAAACGTCACGATGGTCGTATGTTTTATGCAGTAATAATTTAACATGGCACGTCAGTCAAAAATTCTAGTACGAACGTCATATATTTGATGTATATTGAAGTAGCGACCAAATCTGCATTTTTTAAATTTTGTAATTACTCTGTTCGTTTTCAAACTTTCACTGAAATAAAGCTATCGAAAAAAAAACAACCAGATTTTGTCCAATTAAATTGGTACAGACGTTTTCGTGACACTAACGAAGAACGATTGATATATCTTTATATATATGTATGTATGTATATATATGTGTGTGTGTGTGTGTGTGTGTGTGTGTGTGTGTGTGTGTGTGGGTGTGTGTGTGTGTGTGTGTGTGTGTGTGTGATAGCTCAACGGTATAAGGTATGGACTGTAATCCACAAGGTACCCGGTTCAAACCCCGCCGCCGTTACGGTATTGTCGCACCCACTCCTAATGCAAGTTTATAATTTAAGCTTAGTAGGAGGGGAGAAGGGAATATTAGACATACCTAAAAAGTATTCCTAATATTCTTTTGAAATAAAAAATATATATACATATATGAGTTGCAGTGTGCTGATATAGAAACAAATTAAATATAATCCTTGTAAACTTAGCTCTGAGTTGAATAAATAACCAGAATATCGCACATTATTTTAAAAAATGTGCCAAAAATTACTATTACAAGTTTTGTAAAAATCTTTGTAAAAATTTGATTGGAATTTGAAATGTTTAGGATCGATTACAGTATTTACTACTCTAACTCCAACTACGCTTGATGATATTGTCAGTTTGTGGTGACGTTGTTACAACACTAACTCTCTCTACTCAAATGGTGCAAACATCATAATGCTGAAATCCTAGCAAGAGAAATACAAAGACAGAGGAATAGGTGACGTTTAGTTCTAACAAATTAATCTAAGATCAATAGTGCTTTGTTCGTTTTTTCTACATATCTATAGACGAAAATAAACTAGTTTACAGTATAAGCATAGTGATTTAGATTTTAAAGCGAGTAAAGAAGGCACAAAATTAGTACCTAATTCGAATATAAAGTCAAGACATTCAGAAATAGGAACCTGATTCCTCGCGGGCGATACCGTGAAGGCGTAGCTAATAAGGAGTATAAAGCAAATTTAATGAAACCAAGTTTTCCTGGAACTGAAGCTATTAAAAGCGAAGCCGCATTAAACGGCGTCACAGCAAAGTTTCCCGCTTATTAAGGTCTTGCACAAACGGCCGAAAAAATCTTGGCGCAAGCGCACAAGAAGGCTCGACCCCAAATAAAGTTGGGAAAAGGGTACGAGGAAGAAGAAGAAGAAGCGTGAAGTGGCTAGAGCGATCGCTGCGCGATCACCCGTCCGCTTCTAATCTATCCGTAACAAAGTTTCGTTTCGCGCAGAATGTCAGCCTTCCACGACCAAATTTCACTCATTTTTCGCAAAACGTAACTCTTTTGCGGATAGGTCGGAAACGGTTGGGCGATCGCGAAGCAATCGTTTTGGTTGCTTTCCGTCAAAATGCCCTATTGTAGCATTCATAACTCGAAAACTTTGAAAAAACTTGTCATCCTTCCCCGATGAAATATCACTCATTAGAGTGCAAATAACATCTCCGAGAAAAAATAAAAAACAGGAATAAGTATTTTTGGGGAAAGTTCTCAAACTGCATAATTACCATAAAATCTTCAAATTAATTTTATCTGAAGTCCTTGAAACACGAAAATCTTATTTTTTCTTCCGCCGTCACGTCATACGAATTTATAACGTCCCTCTATTGGAACCAGTATCTCAGAAGAAGCAAATTACATCAGTAGCACTCCGAAAATCCCGATGCGAGTGAAATCTCGAATATAGAGGTGCCGGCAATAGTGTCATAAGTTTCATATATTTTGCCATCTCAAAAAATGCCCAGCACGCCTAAAGTATTTTTTATTTTTAAAACTTGTGTTGGTATATACTAACTTCATCTTAAGACTAGACTTTTAGAGCCTCAATAGCTCAACGGTATAAGGTATGGACTGAAACCCGCGAGGTACCCGGTTCAAACCCCACCGCCGTTGGGGTATTGTCGCACCCACTCCTAATACGAGCTTTTAATTTAAGCTTAGTAGGAGGGTCCGCCTTTTAGGGATCCGTGACGCGGTTAAAAACAATGGAAAGTATGATGACGTACTAAATTGAAAGTGAATATAGGTAACGCCAGAATCGCTGAGAGGTGAATGATAGAGACTCCAGTTTACTAGTCTTCTTTATATTGGTTAAAGAGAGAAAAAAAATCTATCGTTAAAGTAATGAAAACGTGTTTTCCTGATTGTCTTCGACGCGGTAATGTGGTAAAAATATTTCGTTTGGTAAAAATTTGACTAGCCCGTTGGCGCAGTGGGTAGTGACCTTGCCTTTCGCACCGGGGGTCGTGGGTTCGATTCCCGTCTCGAGTCTGGGTGTATTATATATATGCGTATTTATATATTTCTACAAAATAAAATTATTTAAGTAAGTAAATCAATTATGTTGCCTACCTTAGGAACAGACGTCCGTGTGTCATATGACGACGACTATATAGTCCAAAGAAAAAAAAACGTCCGATCTTACCGCAAACTCTATTAAGCCAAGTGAAGCGTCCTAGTACATATGGAAAATTTTATGGTCGAAAACATTGACATTCCTAACACGTTTGGTTGAACAAATTTACCGTAGCTAAGATTTTTTGGCCGAAATCCTTTTGGAGGCAGGAGGAGGCAGGCAGGATGAGGAGAAGATAAAGTCAGATTTTTTTTTTTATTTATTCATATCAACACAGTATTCGTGTTTAATTTTTAAGGAAGCGAAGGTATCAATTCTATTGCAGTTACTACTGACTCGATGTAAGTCTTCATAAGAAATTAACCGCCGACTGCATCGTCCACAAAGATTTCACTTTTCAGTTGAAATTCTGCAAATAATAAATTGCCATATTAATTTTTACTGTGATCGTATTCTAGCTTAAAGTAATACACAGGCATTAAGTTGTCTACCTTAGGAACAGACGTCCATGTGTCATATAGTCCTGTATATATTTATTTATTATTAATTATTATTATTTTACTTTTGGCATCTTTAAATAATAATAATTTTATATTTTGGGGGTGGCTCCTATACATGTGAAGTTGAGCTGAACTTTTTATCTTTCATTCAAAAGCCCGTCGTGTGGGATTCAGTGGATAGCTCCTTTAAATTAAAGGAGAGGTTTCTAAGACAGCTTTTTTGTTACGGGTACCATTTTCGAGTAATTGTATTTCAAAGTGTAAATGTAAAGATAAAAGATTAATATCTTTATACATATCTTAAATCTAACATTTACCATATTTTTATTCTTTGGTTACGTATTGTAAATTAAACTGTTATGGAAGAGCGGGTCCTTCTAACACGAGCTTTTTCTTAGACTCACTAGAAGGGCCCAACCTCGTGTACCACTTTTATTATCATTCGGTCAAAGAATAAGCAATATTTTTATTTTCATTAAGGAATAAAGATTATCATGACAACCCTACGTGCCCCTTGATTAGTCGAGAATCGCTACATCTTTGAAATTCTCACATATCAGTAGACTTGAATATTGAGCCTTCCTAATGGGTTATCATAGACAATGCGAGTTAGATTAATGGCGGGTGAGTCTGTAATTTGTCAAGATGTCCGTCGCGACGTGTTTGATAACGCGGCTTGATATATGGGATTCGGGGATTTGTTGAAAATTGTTTTATTACAAAAAACAATGCTGTAAAGGTTTGTTGCTCCTTCTTTCTAGCGTTATCCCTAGATCTTCGATCTAGTACCAGGGTCTGCTTAAATTGCAGAGGATATGGCTGTGGGGCAAGTGAAGATGACCGATGTTTGTTTATTATATAATTTAAATAAATTAATATGATTTTCATTATTAATAAATAAAAATTCATAAAAAAAATTAATGCACGGAGGAGGTCGGATGTTTGAAAACCAGTGTTAGAATTAGTCACCCATCTATCAACCGGGGATGGTAAGAACTACTTGACATAGCGATCGACTCAAATACCGACCACTGGTTAAGCTACGACCTCCTAGTCTGAAAATAAAGTATAAAATTGTTTTGTGTAAAACCTAGTCTAAAAAATAGAATTTTAATGCATTCGCGAGCTGCCTGAGTAGAGAACAATCTCAACCCGATCAAAACCCAAATTAATGGTAGTTGCGTATGTTTAAAAAGTTATCATGGACACTTGTATAATGCCGGAGCTAGACATAGCTCAAACAGTTTGTATATTTTTGTCCTTGAAGACCACAAAGTACTACAAAACTTTGCGCAGCTACACATAGACCCGGCCACACTACATGATCATTCAAATGAAGCAATCTGGCTCTGGCATTAAACTAGCGGACCCGGCAGACGTCTTGCCCTATTTACGGTCAGACGAAAGGTCAACTAGTAACGCCATCTATTGGAAGTATTTCGAAACTGCGACCACCTCTACATTTTTTTATTATTTTTTAAATATTATTTCGAATTTTGCATTCTTTCTTTTTTCTAAATCCTTCCCAGAAATAACGCGAGTAACACAAAACAGACAGTAGTCACGTAGGTCCAGGCGTTTTTGAGTTATAAGGAGAAACATACCTAATTTAGGTCACATATCGAGAGCAGCGCCACCTAGCGGATCCAATTACTATGCAAACCGTCTACGTACCCCTTTTTTATATTACAAGGGGCAATCGGGCAGGTGGTTCACTCGGGACGAAAGTGTTTTTTTTGACTAAAGAATGTTTCTTTGTTTTAATAAAAGTGTGCACGTAATTTAAATAATAAGTAATTTATTGTAAACAATATCCGACCTCTTTCGTGTTTCAGAAGGCATGTAACAGTGGATCCCGATTGACGTCACTGAGTGATATTAGTCGTGAGATGGTGGAGGTTCCGGAGATGACGCCAGAGGGCAGTCGGTCATCTTAAGTCACCTCACAAACCACATCCTCTGCAATTTAAGCGGACCCTGGTACTAGACCGGGATAACGCTAGGAATACGGACGATTCTACATTGAATGATCTACTTCAAATTAAAAATGACATACACGTATTGGTGTCGCATCCATTTGGACCTAGCAGAGTCGACAGCTGGGTTCTAAGATATGTTGTGCAAGGCAGGAAATACCTTGCAAGATTTACAGCTTTAGACTATATTAGAATACATAAGAATGGCTATTTATTTAGGAGAAGTAAGGAAATTTACATTTATCTGAGATTTAATTTAACTTAAGTGTTCGCGAGCTGATCGAAAGTAAATAGGTCTCGGCGTTCCCCGCTCTTAATGAGCAAGTTTTAATCACTTTACAAATAGACTGTATCGTATTTCCAACTCACCTTTCCCATTTTCAAGCTTTAAGATAATTGTACATTCTAACAAATGTTATTAAATGTTTTAATTAGTGGTAGCGCCACGCTTTTAGCCGAATTGGGTTGGCGCGTCCGGATATCAGTACCTCTTTCTCACATGAGATCGGCGTGAAGTGGCGGCAATGTTATCATTTCAAGTGACGATATTGTTGTCGCGTTTCGTTCGGTTTGTGAGACTTCCCGGTGGCCTAAACTCGTCATTAAGGGCCGGCAGCGCATTATCTTTTTATATGTCATCTGTTTTTCCCATATCAATGATTTTCTCCTGAACTGCGTGGACAACCTTTATACTATCACATCCACGCGCTCTTAACAAATTAAAAACGACCCAGCTCTTATATCACTCAAGACTGTTTCCTCAAACGTAAACAATTAATATCTATGTATATATGCAGGGTGACTGGTGAGACACTTAGAAGGAGGGTATTCGGTACTCGATTCTCGTTACAATTATGTAATAAAAATAGGTACTTAATTTTTGACCAAAGTTCCTAAAAATTAAATAAAGTGTGATCTTACGTTTTGTGGTTAATTTGCAGTTAGAAAAAGTGAGTTCGTAAATGCATTTCCCAGCGTAAAAAAAATGTCAGTTATTAATAAGATTTAATGACGGCTGTCAGTCGGAATTAAACGCGATATCAATTATAAATAATAATAATTCAGTTAAGTTAGCTATACTTATTAAACAAATGACCGATACGAATGAGTGAAAATTTTTCCTGTCCTAAGCCGTAAAGTGTGAAGGGAAAAAGCACCATCATAGTGCGTCCACGCTAATATGTCCATGCGTTCTGTACATAATTAGTTAACTTTCTCTTAATCTCACCTAGTAGTTAATTGAGTTTTACATTAAATGTTAATTTTTTCGTCATATATGATCACCAAATATCAGGTCCCAGAGTATCGTACGTGTCTCACCAGTCACTCAGTATAAAATCGAAAGGTCGCACCAAACACGAATTATCGAAAACCCTGGAAATATTAAGAATAACCTGAGACGTATTATATTCATTTATGCCTTATTATCCAGGCGCGGATCCGCCGTGGCGGGCACAATGGGCATGTAGACCACCCTGACTATTACTAACAAAGAAAATGCACAGATCGAACATGTGCCCGTAAGTGCGCCGCAGCTGTTCCGACTCGCGCGCCAGTACCTCGAGGGACCCATCGTACTGTGCACAACGAAACGCAAACTTTTTTATTCACTCTATTGCACAACTAAAAAAATGTTGTACAAAGTGAGCTAAATGCTGAAAGCACTTTTTGCCTGCTTACCTTAGACGTCTAACAAAATAAAAGTGCGTTCAAAATTATGTATATAAAAAAATTTACTATCTGTAATAAACACAATGTAGATAAGTTATATATTATATAAATAAATATAAATTATATGGAAAAAAAGTTGGAAGCTATTGAGAGTTATTTATACTTTATTTGATTATAGGATTTTTTTTCTTTCAAGTACGCAATAATCTTATCACAGACCACTACAAAATCCGATCACAAAGGGCATCCTTTCTAGTTTGAACCATAACAGTGCAGAAATGTACGACATTTCTGAAACCTCATTTTTGCACTGTTTTTATTTAACGCACTGTTTTTTATTTTGATACAAATTTACCACAGTGCTTGATAAACCTTACGAGATAGATCAATATAATATACTGCGGAATTGAATCTAAAAACATTAATAATACAAAAATGAGTGATGTCATACACATGTGTATCTGTTAATTACAATAAAAAAATGAACTATTAATTAAGAAGCTATTTTCAAGAATACTGTATTAATCTTTAGCCAATTAAATACGCTAGATTTATACGTTGTCCATTTTATGCAGATCAAATTTGTCCTTTACAGCACATCGTTAGAGTAAATATCTTAGAAGATATATCTTGTCCAAAGGGCTCAAACAACACTTTAACTGTGTGGACTTCTGGAGAAACAACTAAAGTGGTTAGTTTTAAAAAGGACCCCAGCATTGACCCGTATCGGGCACTGACTTTAACGTCACACCCTAAACATTCTGCCGGTAGGCACTTCGGTGCCTGCTGCCTGCTCGTTTGCCCGCTTGTAACACATTTAAAAAAAAAAAATTCTAGCGCAGGTCTATAAGGCTGGTCAGCTACATAGCATATCCTAGCATAAAGACACCAGCACTGA
The DNA here is from genome assembly GCA_024363005.1 of Charaxes varanes. Lineage (NCBI taxonomy): Eukaryota > Metazoa > Arthropoda > Insecta > Lepidoptera > Nymphalidae > Charaxes > Charaxes varanes. Next base: position 11,012,539 of record JANCMC010007202.1, on the reverse strand, counting down.
CCTGTGTCGGGCTCTGTGGTCTGCGGCACGTCCTGCAGCGGGTGCGCGTCCAGCCTCAAATACACGCTGATGGCGACGCGTGCGCAGCGGAAGTAGAAGGGATGCGCGCGCAGCACGTCCTCGAGCCGAAGAAGGCCCACGTACGACCGCAGCGTCATCTTCCGCATGCAGTACGAGTGGAAGTCGAACTGGTCCTCCATTATCTCGGAGAAGTGCTGCAAAAAGAAGACCGACCGTTTATCATATTGCACTTATTAAACAATGTCCTATATGACTAGTCAGTTGCCTCAGTTCCCGCACAGACATCGCATAGTAGCGAGCTCACGAGGAAAGACCATGGCCACGTTCCAAACAAATTGGGCAAAAACGATATATCCACATATGAGTTTAAAAATCCTTTTATTAGTAATAGCTATGAATTCCACTCGCGAAAGCGTAATCTACATAAATTAAAATGAATATTGCTAAGCGCAAAACTCAGGAATAGCTCGACCAATTCGGCTCAATGTTTCGTTCTTTAATTTTTTTTTTTTTAATAAAAAGAAAAAAATAGTCTTTTGACTAAGGCTGTACGGGCAGTTAGTATGTATATAATTCGCGAAAGTCGAAAAATTTGATAGGGAGGTAGTTAATACATAGTAGACGTCCACTAAAATTGGGTTTTTCGATAGGGCCAAATTAAGGAGATCTGAGGGATCTCGAAAGACTTAAGCTCCTGGCTCCTGTCATCGGCCCCTGTGGCGACGGGTATCCGTTCCGGATTTCCTCATGTTAAAAAAAACCTTCCCTTTTTATCTAAAAAGAAAAATTGCGTCCTCTAACAATTGCACGCTAAGCCCTAAAAAAAGAATGTAAAATTTCAATAAACTAAATTTATCGGAAAATTTTCGTGTTGCACCCTCAGGACATACACACATATACATAAAGATTGATTTATATAAAATGATGTTCTTAAAGTGTATGAACCCTCTTTACCCTGTCAACTTCGTGTGCCTTCTTGAGCGCCTCTCCCCACTGATGCAAGCGCTGGTACGCGGCCGCAGCTTCCGTCTGGAACCACATGCATTGCATCTCGTTCAAGTTTTCCGTCGCAGGCACACCTGAAGACAATTTTATTTTTACAATTTATTATCATATATAGAAAAATACTTTAAACTAAGAATGTGTTAAAAAGTTTCTATTTCCGGGGGGGTGGATCATTCTTTTCAAATCGGACATGTACTTCCTGAGATTAGCGCATTCAAACAAACGAACAAACTCTTCAGTTTTATATATTATATTTCATTTACAGATAACAGGCCAGCACTGTGTTGAGGAGTACGTTTTTAAAATCTAAGATACGAAACTTAACTCTCTTTTTATCTTCACTACGTCACATCACCCTCTCAACCTCCGTTCGCCATGCCCGATCGGACTTTTCGAAACGCTATCCATATGCATTCACCAGCTTATTTCTCAAGTCAAGCGTGCGTAAAAAAGTTTTACTTTCAACAAAGCCTCTAAAGCCTTTTAACGCACTACCAGCCCCTGTAGTGCTGCAGGTGTCCATGGGCGACGCTGATCACTTGATCTCGGTTGATCCGTTTGCTCGCTTGCCCGCTCAACCTATAAAGAAGAAAAAGAAAGCCTCTAGGTACCTTCCCGTGTGAACTTGGCGCACATGTCCTCCGCGCGCTTGACGTGTCCGGCGCGCAGCATGTAGCGTGCGCACTTGCTGTTGACGTAGCGGTCCGCCGTGTCCATCGCCTGCGCCTCCTCTAGCCACTCGTACGCTGACACCGGGTCGCCGGCGTGCTGAAAATGTTATATAATACTGTAAGCATTACTTTACCTAAATATTCTTACTAAATAATTGATAGAATTAGTTTTTTTTTTTTAATTTTACAAGGGGACAAACGAGCAGGCAGCTAAGTCCCTACTGACATCTGCACGACCAGGAGGCAAGCAGATGCGTTGCGCGTCTTTAATGACGAGTTTAGACCAGCGGCAAGTCTCACAAACCGAACGAAACGCGACAACAATACCATCACTTGACGTGACAGCATTGCCGCCACTTCATGCCGATCTTATGTAAGAAAGTGGTACTGGTACCCGGACGCGCCGGCCCAATTCGGCTACAAGCATGGCGCTACCTCTAATTTGTGTATGTGTTTGTGCGTTATAAGCACACTTATATTATCATAAATGAACATTGGTCCTTCGAGTCGGGTGATTTGATAGTGGTAGGCGGACTAGTCAATTAGATATTTCTATATAAAATAATAAAATTGTCAAAAATTAAAATCAGCATGCATTTAATTGCAATCTAAATTCAATATGCCATTCTTTGGCCTTATAGTGTATGTTTTGAAAAGTCTGGTCGTTTTAAGTGTCATGTAGCAAGGGAAGAGAAAATAAAATTATTTTTATTTCATTTTTTCGAAAAATCTAAGGCAATGTTGATAGGTAAGTTTTCTGAAAAATTGTAACAATAAATCTATAAGAGGCCTTCCAGTTTCTCGTTTTTATATAAAATAAATACTAAATTCCTCATTTTTTTTTAAATTACGCTATTATTTTAGCAATTAAATTTTTGTTTACATACCTTATATATCTTTCCCTTAACAATAAACAATTCTATTAACGTGGGTGTGTGTTCTATCGCTGCGTCTATATAGTATAGAGCTCTGTTTGTGTCCTTCTTATAGTCGAAGTGCTGTGCCGCGAAATAATATGCCCACAGCAGGGCGCTCGCTGGCTGTTTAACTTCGTCAGGGTTCGAACTGAACGTGCCCAATTTTGATAAATTCACTATGTATTGTAAAATTAATTTCTCTATCGTCTCTGCTTTACTCTGGTCCGCGTATAACGACCTGAAAATTATGAAAAGTATGTTTTATTAGTATGGACTCGCAAAGGCCAATATCGCGCCTTCCTAGACGCCCACCAATGGCCTCCAACGACCCGAAATGCTGAGGAAGAGATGGCGCGATGATTGGATTTGATTTTGATGATTGGACGGAAGATTAACCTAAGAAAGATGAAAATGGACTGAGAAAGGGGAGGCCTTTGCCCAGCAGTGAGATACAATAGGCTAATGAAAAAAAATATTATTTATATTACAGTGATAAAGAAAATATCTCTTATTCATATAATTATAGTGATACAGAAAAAATTCAATTAATTATTTAGAAATAAGTGTTTATGTAGTATTAATATATAGTGGCTATTTATATAGTACTATATTAAAACTGCTAAATTGAAGTACATCACAAAAAAACTCGCCCCGCTTGCTCTCGCATAATTCAATTATTATTATCTATTTGTAAGAATTAGATTGTTATTTACTAAATAGTCACTCATTATGGACCGCTATATCAATAATTACTTTTGGTAATAAAAGCTAGGCACTGTACTGACACCTCTCTCACTCTCACCTTAAATCCACAAAGAGAGGAGGGATGCCTTTATGTAGGCCGTGCCTCAGGTACTCGTCCGCGAGTCTCTCGAATGAGGGCAACCGTGCTTCTGTCAGTTGAAGGCGCCTTGGGGCTATTGCTTTTGGATACTCTTTTCTGGAATTACCAACATATAGAACTATTTATTATTTTCTACTTTTTTCACACACTAGTACACCCATCAGATATAAAATTCTTGCCTTCCTGTAACTCACAGTAATAATTTTTATCTTTAACATATTATCAAATAATAATAAAGTCTTTACGAAGCTATTTTAAAGAATACTGTATTCATCCTTAAATATGCTAGATACGTTGTTCATTTTATGCAGATCATATTTGCCATATACAGCATATCATTAAAATTAATATCTTAGAAGATCTGAGAGATTTAAAATGAGGGGACAGAGCGGCCGCGGTTGGCGCAGTAAAAGTAAGTCAACTTTTGGGCTGGGCAACGTCTGCCTGGTCCATTAGTTCAAAATATAAGTGATTTTACAATACAACAAAATTGTGGAACTTAAAACAGATATATGTGTAATTTTCTTGATTTAACCTTTCAGAATATGTCTGTCACTACTTCAAATTTTTTTCATACTTTTCAGACTTGTTTAAAATGAGAAAAAGCTTTGACACCATCTCTTTGACATTAACTGAATTAACTGAACGTATATCTTATATACTCACTTATAAATATCATAGAAGGCCACTTTGTCATCAGGATTACTAAATTGTTTAGCTTCTACTAATTTTTGATAATACATAACATTCTCCGGATTCCGTTTGAGCAAATCATCATATAAAGTCTCAGCTTCCTTAAACCTGTAAATTATTGTTAAAGATATATATTTTTTATATAACAAGGAGCAAACGGCCAGGCCGAGTACCTGAATGACTACCAATGCCATCAGACAACTGCACCATCAGAAGGCTCACAGATGTGTCACCTGCCTTTGAGGTATGAGTATGCTTTTTTTTTGAAGATGCATGAGAAGCTAAACTACTTTGCTTTAATCCGCGAATGAATACGAGGGAAAATTGGTGTAATGCTGCAACCCGAGCAATTTAATTTATGTGTTTACTTTAACGTTTTCACCAATATCATATGTATACAAAAATATTAGATATTGTATTTGTTGAATAATTTAGCTTTAGGTACTTATTGCGAACAGATAAACAGAATTTCAGGATTAATGATGCATACAAAGTAAACAGATGTAAAATAATGGGAAATGAATGTCTTAAATTGAATGAATGAATTGAACTACTAATTATTTATTCATTTAGTTTTACATACCCATATTAGGTATTACAGTTTCCCAATGCGACTGCTATGGTTCAAATTGGACGATATGTGCTTACAAATTCTATGATATGATAGGCAAACCAGAAGCAGGTATAAATTTGTGACTCCGTTCCTGCGTCTGGGTAGGGGTATAGAAATCGTTTGTGGGCGCAATTGTACGATTTTTTAACAAAATTCCAGATGCAATATTATATTTGTCTTTAGTTAAATTTAAACTATATGTAAAAAATACGTTTGTTCGTAAAGCGTTTTATACTGTCGCATACTATATTAAAGATAAAACTGCTTGGAGTTGAGTCGCTCCAGCTTTGTGCTTGATAGTTAACATGCGAAAATGTGAAAAACTAATTCTGTAAGAACTATTTTTAAAAGAGTAGCTAACGAGTTTCTTGCTCATTCTTCTCGTGGCTCGACTTCCGAATCTGTGGTAGCTTTTAAAATATTTCACGATTCAAAAGAGCTTGTAAAAGTCTACTTGAATATGATATCATTTGAATTCAATATAACTTATAAGTATATTGAAGTCGCTAAGCTGACTGAGGCCTGGTTTGTTGGATTAGGGGAACACTATCTCCTGTAAATCGCGTGCAATAAGTCTTATTATTATTTGGAATTAGAGTCTAAAATTGCTAATAGATGTCGCTATTGGTAGGTGCGTTAAGTTATGCGCGTGTTTGGAGAGATGATGTCTTTATTAATACGACAAGTATGATTTACGATGGGGTACAGTTGATAAATATTTATGGTAGCTTTGTTATTTTAATGAACGCGCGCACGGAACACGGGACCCTTGTTGGGGACAGCCGAACACGCACTTAGTCATAGTAAAATTAATGTGTACCCGTGTCTATACATTGAATGGTATTTTAATTGCTGTTTCCATTTGGATTTTAACCGACTTCATCTGAATCTCAGATGGAACAGTTAATAGGGCTTAACGAATTTCTCGCTGATGGTTCCCGTGGCTCTGTTTATTCGAATCAGTGCTTTAAGAATATTTGACAATTCAAAAGAGCTTGTAAAGTTTCTTCTATAGTGGCTTAGATGGTAAATAGAGTAAGATTCTACACTGCAGCGCTGGTTTGCAGGCGTGCCCTTTGGCGTGATGTCACGGCTATATACCGAAACACGACAAAAAAAGAAGGAAAACACGAATAAATAATATACATAGTATTTTATTTATGAGATACACCAAGAGCCATTTGTACACTAACAGACAATAGCAAAAACGTTATTGGCTTATAATTAGTACAATTGCTACTTAAAGGTATATATTGCATTATAAGAATTTACTTAAGTATTACACAAAACACAATGTTTTAATAAATTAAAATAAGGATGGGGTGGTAACTTCACCACAAATATCACAAGTAACTTATTAGAACTGTATGGAAAGAGGGTAGGGAGGCCTTTGCCCTACAATGGGAAAAATAGGGTGTCCCGGTGCAGAAAGACTTCCCTTTCCAAACGTTTCCTTCTACATGTAGACAGACGATATAGTCAGAGGTTCATATGTTCTATTTGAACGCTTTTTTAACGCGCGGTAAAAAAACTCTCGTGCGAAGGGGGTGCGGGGAAATTCTTGAACATTATAAGCTCATAATTTTTATTCCCGTCTCCTCACCCGTTGCCAGTGTTTTAAGCATAGATGCATTCTGTGTATACAGAACATCAATTTCTATAAGCCATGATATTGAAACGTTGTTTTATGACAGTAATGAAATATCATTAGTCAAAATAATTACTACTAACAAGTAGTGATAATTCTCTAAATACAGATTAGAAAGAAGTTTAACTTCTACCAATTGAACAGGATTCTACGCGCCATTTCCATTTCTTTAATTTTTTTAATATTAATGGGAAATATTGGATATTTTTGAAATTTTCTTGGGGGTACTGCGTGGCACATCGTACGCCCACAAGACTGCTTATATATTACTGGCTGTGCCCGCGACTCTTCATCCACGTAGAATTAGATTTAAAAAACTAAATTTTACTTTAGCATGATGACATAATATAGCCTTTAAATCGGACCAGCAGTTCCTGAGATTAACGCCTTCAAGCAAACAAACAAACTTTTCAGCTTTATATATATGTATAGATATATTACAGTTAATGTTTACTCCAGTATAACGCCCGGGGTGTTTCCACAATCAACTGATATGCAAGTTTTTAAGAGCGGCTGTCCAGCAGTCATACATATAAAAATTTTAATTAGCCTATACTGTCCCACTGCTGGACAAAGGCCTCCCCTTTTTCCAACCACAGCTTCCTTTCCTGGCCCAATAGAATCCATTTCTTTCCCGCAAAGGCGTCCAAGTCGTCTCGCCACCTCTTCCTCGGCCAACCTGGTCGTCGGCGGCCACTGGTGGGAGCGCATACAGTCCCTCTGGAGATCGTAGATCAGTGAATGTGTCCAAAAACGGCCAGAATTCCTTCCAACCCACGTTCATTTGCTCTGCTAAGTTTCTGAAAGAGATATTTTCAACATTTGATTATTCAATCAAATTTCTATCACTCTGAAACTCTTTGCAATGGTTTCAAAGTTACAATTAAAGCGCGATAGATCATCTTCAGAACATTCTTTTGACATGATAGGAGTTTCTTGAAATGCTTTATTGGAAAATGGATACTAAGTAAGTAAAAATAAGTCATAAATTTCTAATCTGTACTCATATTATATATAATAATATATATATATTACTTTTCACCAACCCATAATGGTTTCCAAAAATCCTGTCTATACAAGATCGCTTTAAGCGATAAGACCGCCCTTGCGCACTTTATACATCTGTTTTATTATTCTTCATTGCTTTGATACTCTTTTCAGTGTGTGTAATAAAGTATAAATGAAATAAAATTTCCCTGCCATAAAGTCTTTAGTAAGTGGTAAGTTATAATAAAGCATGCGAGCCTCAACAGCTCAACGGTATAAGGTATGGACTGAAATCCTCAAGATAACCGGTTCAAACCCCACCGCCGTTGGTGTATTGTCGCACCCATTCCTAATATGCGCTTTTAATTTAAGCGTAGTAGGAGGGGAAAAGAGGGAATATTAGACATACCAAAAAAGTATTCCTAATATTCTTTTATTTTTAAAAAAGCAAGTTTACCTTCCGACGGATTCCAGCCCTTTGGTTATCTCCTTCAACCTGAAGGCGGGTCTGGCCGAGCGGGGCGGGGTCTTCCAGCGTCTGCGGAAGGATTCAGCATCGTTGACCTCCATGGGGCCGGCGAAGGCACTATTATTGGTATATTATTATTATTTAAATGGGTTAGACTAGTCGTTTTTTGTAGACGTCATGGCAAGAAAACTAAATTATCTGAAATATTGTGAAATGATGGCACGATAAAGAATACCCGGGTAAATTTAATGCGTGCCCGTCTCGGAAAAAAGAGCGAGGTAACAGGTTAAATAATATATTATTGTATATTAAATAATAATACATATATTGATGGTTTTAAAACAAATTATCTCAGGAAGTACTGCTCCATTAGAAGAGATTAAATAATGATGAAGAAGATTATACAGGAATAGAATAGAGTCGTCTCGCAGTACAGTATAATGTCCTTAATTGATGGAAGTCGAGAAGTTATTTTAATTGTCTTATTGCTGACTTTAGGAAGCGTCTATTCAAGACAGTCTATATTATCTGCGCAGCTTTTTTCCTTCTTTATTTTCTCTCTTCATTATTGTCGTTTTGTGAAAAAGTGTTAGAGCTCCTTCAGTAATCTATACTCTATGAGTCCATACTGATATATAAAGCGGAAGAGTTTGTTTGTATACTTGAACGCGTTAATCTCAGGAACTACTGGTCCGATTTGAAAAATTCTTTCAGTGTTAGATAGCCCATTTATCGAGGTAGGCTATATAGATTATATATCATCACGCTATAAATTTATTGCCTAACTTTCCGCGACGAAATCGCGGGCACAACTAATGTGAATATATTAAGGCTTAAAAGTATAAACAATTTTAAGCAACTTAAGCAAGAATCTAGCGTGTTAAATAATTTACAGATTCAGGCTTAAATCTGATTCCTCACCGAGTTCTGCCTACATCACATTGAAATTCTAAGCATAGTTTCCAATATAATAGTCTAGAATCGTTAATACAAGTTTCCCGCAACAACACAAGCTTTTAATTTAAGCTTAGTAGGAAGGGAAAAGGGAATATTAGACATACCTAAAAAGTATTCCTAATATTCTTTTAAAAAAAAGTTGGTTTGAGAAAACATCGGTTACAACCTTCTATAAGTAAAACATATCTCTCTCTACAGGTAAGCTTTCATGTCGTTTGAGGTTATATTTGCGTGTAAGTTCTATAGAAATTGTAAGAAGATTATAACCTCTGTGGAATATACGGTTATACGACAAGCGTACGTGTGTGCCTTTGAATGTTTTCTAAAGAGGGATTAGAGAACTCATATTTTTGAGAATTTTATGTTATAAATAAGAAGTTAGTTGTTAGGGTGGGATTTATTATTAAGACTCCCTTAAATAACTCGCGACTGGATCCGAACTCAATTCAATGATTTTAATCTTAGTTTTAATAAAAAAAATATTTTACTTCATTTTGTTTATATCTAAAAAAAATCACATAAAAATATACATCTAATGTCATATTCTCTTTGTTACAGGTAAGTTGATGTCTTGATGCGGAGTTATTATTTCAAGCGACTGCAAAATGGAGCAGCTTCTCAATTCGACAGCATTTTGTTTGTTACCTCAAAATTTTCAACTAGATGAGTCGATTTTGATGATCCTCTTTTATTTGAAAGCTAGTGCTTCCCTGTGGATCCATGTCACAGTTTGCTCCAGTTGTGACAATTTGAAGTCTTTTTTTTTTAAGAAAGAAAGATTACTTAATTTGAAATATTTTTTTGGATGGTAAATACCAGCATTAAAAATACATATACTGTAATAAATCAACCCCTAGTGCAATCAAAGTCAAACTTAAAGTCACTGAAACACTACAACACCCATTTTTTTGTTCTTTTTTTAGAAGGTTGTTTTAAACAGTAATGTGCGTATTATTTTGAGTGCGGCTAACATCAAAGCCACGAAATCAATCCTTTTAGCCGCTGAATACAGCTTTTCAAGCGCTGTCGGATATACAATCCGCGCCATTACAGGTTTATATTTATAACAAATTACCCCGACCCTATTGTTAGTTAAGAGACCTTTTGAAATATATCAAATATATCATTGCTGGGATAAGGTTCGTAATGAAGAGATATACAGACTAAATAAAATCGCCGACATTGCCATCAAAACAAGCAAGTTGAAGTGGCAATGGGCAGGACATATGGCCTGAAGATCCGACGCCCGGTCTGAAGGTCATTTAGTGGCGAACACGCTTGGGGAAAAGAAAGGCAGGACTCCTATCCGGTGGACTGATGACTTGGTAAGGGCCGTGGGAAGCCATATGTTGGATACAAGCAGCGCAACACCGCCGTTCGTGGAAATTGATGGAGGAGGCCTTCGTTCAGCAGTTGACGCACCCAGGCTGAAATGATAATGAATACCTTTTGTTCCACCCTTTTATTAGCTCGCTTTAATATGTTTTTTTTTCAGATTTTCCGGACATCACATTAAATTAAGGAATGAGAAAATCAGGTGGTCGCAGCTTAAGCAGTGGCCGGCATTTGAGTCGATCGCTAGGTTAAGCCGTTCTTACCGCGGCCGAGTCATAGATGGGTGATCCATTCTAACTTTCAAACATCCTACCTCCGAGATTCGGTATGCACGTCAAAAAAACAATAGATTCCAATTAATAAATACCTACTATATGACACATGGACGTCTGTTTTTTTTTTTTTTTTATTATCTTTATTGCACAACTAAAATAAAAATGTCGCACAAAAGGTGAGCTTAATGCTAAAATCACCCGGTCGCAGCCAGAGCAACTTAACTTAGCGATCAACTCAAATGCCGACCACTGATTAGGCCACGACCTTCTCAGAAAGTCCTAAAAAGTCCTAAAAAGTGTGTCCTGTGAGGCTTTTGAATTACAACATTGCATTATTTTTGTCTCATTTTTATTTGCAGCTACGAGTATATACAAAGTCTTCTTAAAGGTTTAATCTACAAAGTTTTTGTTTATTATACAATTTGGTTACTTTTCCTAGAAATGCATATATTTTTATCTCGAAGTTGTTGTTTGCCCTTAATGAGAGTTCGCAGTTTAATTTTTTTGTTTAAACACAGAACTGCACGTGTGTGTGTGTGTGTGCGTATAATATCCACATTAACTTGAAAGTGCTCCAAAATGCCCTATTGTAGCATTCATAACTCGAAAACTTAAAAAACTCAGACTCTCCCGACGGAATAACACTCAGTAGAGTGGGAAATTTTAGAAAAAAAAATTATAAGATTTTTTGTATTTTTTTTTATCAAAGTTTATAATTACCAAGTTTTTATTACAGGCGCCAGAAACAATCTTGCAATAAGGATTTCGTGGTAGTCCAGAAATATTCGACGCACGTTCCATAGATTTCGTATTTAATCCCGGATTATATGTGAAATATCGTTTCGCTTACTATTACAAGGTTTTTCACTCCTCTGATATATGAGCTATGTGATGTTTGTAACAGGGCTTAAGTAATTTTAGTTATGTAATAATTCTTGAGGGACGTAGGAAATTAGGGGATTTCTGGTCTGTGTTTAGAAGGAGCGAGGATGGTTAGGTAAAAAAACATACATATAGCCCATAGTCTTTCCCGATAAACGGGCTATCTAACACTGAAAGAATTTTTCAAACTAGTTAATAAAAAAATGAATTTACATTTACTCAGTGAACGAAAATATATATTTTTGTTATAATGAATATGTAGGTAGGAGCAAAACGCCCGTGATTGTAACGGCCATTACTGTGAGTGAGAATACTATATTCAAGTCTTGTGTCTTTTCTTTGTCTCCGTCAAATATTTCCTAAATAACAATTTTAAAGCACGAACTAAAAATAACTTGAAAAAGCTAAAATTGAAAGTTTAATAAAAGTGCTCCATGTTTTTAATAAAAGTAATTTCGCTTTAGCTTGATATCATTTTAATATAAATTCACAGCGATAGCTAAATGTTGAGTGAAGAGTTGCTTCAGAGATCAAACGAAATATATGCAGAGGGGAACATCTCGACGCGGCCGTCAGTATGTGGGTGTATGGAAAGTTATAGGGAAGTAAGGCTATGACCTCGATCAAGCGGAGCGGATAACATTTTTCGCCATGCATCTTCGTTACAGAGTATAAAACAAAGTCGGTTCCCGTTCTTGTACGCATAGATCTTTTAAACTACACAACATTTTTTATTGCGGTTTACATCCATAAACAGAGGGAGGTTTATATGTTTAATACATACATGCATCTAAATTGCACCCCTGCGAAGCTGGGGCGGTTCGCCAGTTTTAAATGTAAACGTTATCGATAAATGTGAATAAGACAGTCATAGACATTTCAGGTCGCTTTTATCTGGAAAATTCGTCAACAGTTTATTTGTGGATAATGATGATGATATTGATTACAAACATAACGTGCAAAAAGTTATCTAAAGAATACCTCTTTTGATATGCATGAGAAGCTAAACTACTTTGCTTTAATCCGCGAATGAATACGAGGGAAAATCGGTGTAATGCTGCAACAACACATTAAATTATTGAAATAAAAACTCACGCACACCAATGCCAAACGATTTACACACACATGTATACATCTAACTTTAAGATTGTATCAGAGAGTAGTCATGCCTACTGTATGAATATTAATTGTCGAATATAACGATGAAGTTGTATAAATAAAAATTGAATTAAAAATTTGTATATGGTTTTAAATAAGCATATAGGATGTATATCTAAAGATTTTTGGGCGAATTTCAACCAGCCGGCTGTCTTTATTATATATTAATACTTGTATGGTAGAAAAACCTGGAAAAAAAAGGTTTCTATGTAGACAGTTCATTCGTATGTAATAATAGCAATATTATAATAATAATTATAAAAACACTGACAGCAGACGCTGCTAGGTTACTCGTTTAGGTGATGATGACGGGAGTGATGAAATAATGTATAAAAAGCTTATATAAGATAATTATACAAGAGAGAATAAAAACTAGGGTAATTCCGGAGCCAGACATAGCTCAAAGCGTTTGTCCTTGACGACTACAAAGTACTATAAAACTTTGCACAGATACACTAAGTCCCCGGCCACACTACATGATCATTCAGATTCAGATAGTTACACTCACACTTAGACACTGGACACACACACCTACACACACATACACACATGTATACACTAATACCTATGCATCCTCAGCTATAAATTTTTTGTATCTATATATTACATATGGCTTAAATTTAATTAATATGATACTTTTAATTGCGACATATCCCTACAATTAATAATACAGACCTGCTCGGCAACGCTATCCTACTGTACGCTCTCCGCTCGGGAGCTACAGAATATCAGCTGAGGTCATCTTTGACCTCATAAAAAAAGCTGAGTAGTCATCCTTTTCGTTTGTCCTTGAAGTCTACAAAGTTCTACAAAACTTTGTGAAGTTACACAAAGTCCCCGGTCACAGTACATGATCATTGAAATGATCATTCAAATGAAGCTATGTCTGGCTCCGGCATAATAAAAACAGATATTTTATGTCTTTAGTAATAAAAACATTTTACGTTAACCGATCTGAAACAACAGATCCAAATTTTTTCTGTTGTGATGTTAAAGAGAAAATCTTTTGTGAAAATATTTTTATGTGTTGTTGGCAAAGGTTAAAGATATATAATTGTAATATTATTTATTTCTTCATGTCATACCCAAATAATTTGTAAATGGTAATTTATCGGTTGCGGAGAGTACAATCGTCGATGAGGATAGAAGTGTAGAAATAATAAACAAGTTTATTGAAATTGTTATTGTTTTCTTTGACCAAACCCATTTCTTCCAAGAAAAGAAATTTTTGCTTAGCATTATTGATTTGTAGAACTGGTTACCGTCTCCAAAGTGTCTGAAATAAGTTTAAACGTAAAAATAACCTAAATACAACGTAATCTTCGGAATTAGATTATATTATATATAGATTCGCTTATTAGATTTCATAGATTAGGTAAAGATTTGACAGGTAGTACTTTTTATAACAATTTTCCCCATATATAAGAATCTTTTTTTAAAAAATTCGTAATTAACTTTGAAGATGTTTGCAGAAAACCGAATACCTTTTTTCATTCATCTTTTTTAAATAACTTTTCCATTTTTGTCGTGCTAAAAGATGGTTTCGATTCATTTCTCTAGACAATCCGGATCGAGCTATCGCACTTATTTTTATGAGCGATATCTCTATTTTTCACCATTTTCAACTTCTTGGCTTGACTATTAAACCGAACATAGCGAGATAAAAACGGCATTGTTGCTACACTTAAGGAACTTACTTTTATTCTAGACTTACGTACTTAAGAGGTCCCATTAAGTACAAAAAGATATAGTAAAATCTAAAGTTCACCGTTTGAAGTAATTTATGATATATGGAAAAATATTTCCAAAACGGCAACGCCTCTAAGCCTCTTAACTTAAACAACATATAATATGGTTAATCGTAAACTGCGATTAACGTACTACTAACGTTAATGATACAGGCAGCATCATTTAAACGTCCTCTATCAGCCTATATAAGAATTATTTCGAAATCTCCATCCAACACTGTGATACAGCTTTTTTGTCATTATAACTAAAATAGTTTTTGTCAAGAGGCAAACAAGTAATAAAATATCAATAAAATAACATTTCAACATTCATTAACTATAATTAACATCCCTAATTTGTTAGTATAATGTCGTTTTAATCGAATTATAAGCGGAATAATTCGTAAATAACAACACATTTTTATCGATTTCATAAAATCTGCTTATTTTAGTTAGGTCAGTTTGCGATTAAGCATGCAATACGTCAATGATGTAAGTCGAAAAATTGCGTATTCGTAATATAATATTCTCGAACAATCTACAATACAATTGAAGGATATTAATTTGTCTGTGCTATTACCCGTCTCAATGGGTTTATATAACTTTCGAAAATTAAAGCCAGCCCACGACTCCGCTCTATATCGGCGAAAGATAAATAAAGATATAGGTACGTTTTAGTGTTTAATTTGAGCTCGTACATTTCCCTTGACGATATATTTATGAAACGAGGCCGTGGTTTGTAATCAAGGACTCAGCGTTATATAGGGCCTTGCGATGTTTTGCGACGCATATGTAGGGTTGACATGTTTAGTTAGTGACTGAAAAAAGACTCGTCTGGACCTTGTTACTAACACAAAAATATACAAACGGATTTTCACTGAAAGATAAAGGAGTTACTATTGCTACAACAATGTATATATATTTAAAATATTAGGTAATAATTTTTACATTCTCTTTTCCAGGTCTACGACAGTTTTTTTTAAATCTATTTTTATTTAGGGACTTTTATGTCCATGACAATAATGTCAGTCCCATCATAGCCTAAACTTAAACTATAACATATTAATTTAACTTAAAACTATAAAGCATTCTGGCTGCTTCAGATGATGGAGCAGCCGGAATACTTTGAAAAATACCAACATCTGTAATATTTATATGAAACTGACGCGTCAACTGACATCTTTTATCCACATTACGGACACACTCCACTAAAAAGCGTTGTATGTCCTCCTCTACGCCGCAATCTACGGCAATGTTTGTTGGAATTCGACTTCCTCTACTAACTTTCACTGTTCCACTCAAACTTCATCGTCAGTTAATAGTGTGGAGGGCATTTTTGTCGCTCTTCCGTCTGCCGGAATGAAGACGATCCTATTTAAGAGACTAGCTATTTCCCACGACTTCGTACGCGTAAAATTAAACTTGCAACGGCTCTTAGACATCCTGCGTTCCTGTCGAAGAATCCGTTCCTAGCGGATATTTACTAAGTATAAACCACCTCCCTGCTAAATTTCATTATTGTACATCCTGCGGTTTTCGAGATCTAGAAAACCAGTAGATGCGAAGATAAAGTACTGGTCTAATTTCTAGACTGGTTAGGGTTTGGTGAAGGAACATTACATTAAGGTTGAAGGAGGTGCAGCGTTTGGGGTACACTCAGCACTCAAGTATAGACGTGGTCCACATGCATTATAAGAAAATCTTGCAGGAAAATTCTTTTTGTTACATTTATTCATGTAGTAACTGTGCCTAGAAATTTTACTAGTGAAATTTATTGTGTTTTAATGAAAAACAGCTATGTCGCGTTGAGTGTGTTACAAATCATTGTGGTCCTTTAAAAATTAAAAATAAATATCTTGGCGACATGGTCGCAGTAATATCAAGACATGAGTTGAATTCATATCGCCTCCAACTAAACAATACCGCTTTTGGTACTTTTATGTTGGCGTTACTCACGTCTTGGTATAAATTCGAATTGCGGATCGTTTCTGTTGTGATAAATTCTCAGTACAGACCTAAATTTGCTTTTAAAATGGAATAAAACAAATCTTAACAATCGTTGATAGTTTATTGTGTCAAGAAATTTTATTGTATACAACAGAAAGTATCATTCAAATGGTCGAACGTAATGGCTTTCACTTTGGATTTGGAGCTGTAATTTATCGGAAAATAATATATGAGAATTGTATATGATAAAACTTTCACTGGAATCTGATTACATAGTTTATTATTAAATTTTATTTACTTTATTAGGGGCAAAAAATGAACTCACTTTTTATTCATGTCTATTAATTCAAATCTAGTAAAAACGTAAACGAAGCCACACAAAAATTCTAGTATGTCTATAAAAGCCATCTAGATACACGTTTAGAATAAGAATGCGTGGACAAGGAGTGAGGCGATGGGAAATTAAATTCTTTCTTGGATATTAATATGTTTTTTATGACGTTAAGGATGTGTGTCATATGTTATTTATTTGCTCCCAATAACATATCTAAAATTATAGACAATCTTATATATTGAAATCTTCATTATTAATATCTAAGTATTTGTTATGTTATCCTAGTTTTAATCTCATTTAACCTCAGATTATACAAATACGTATCTAATCTAGGTACATGTTTCTATTAAAAAAAAAATAAAAAAAAAAACAAAAAATATTTTTAAAATCAAATTATTTTAAAATTTAAATAAAAATTAAATTATTTTTATGCATTTATTTTATTTGTTATATCTAAATTTTAATTGCATACAACCTCAGATTAAGGAAATACGTATCCAATCTTGGTACATATTTCTATAATCTGAGGTTTATATGTTAAGGCGGCTTAGCGCGTGCGATCGCAACATGCCTATTTGAGAACGTTGCGATCGATGCAATAGTACAGCGTTCGGTTTAAAATATTACACAGATTATCTCTCGTTCCTATCGATTTACGGAAAGTAATCAAGTTTTCCTATTTGTCATGGACCGATAATGATCGGTAATACTCGTCATAATTATTAATATAATGATATTAATAATTATGACGAGTATTGTTAGAGAACCTGTGTCTATGGGCGTCTAAAAAAAGTATATTTCTGTATGTGAGCGGTCAGAACTAAAACTGTACAAAGTTTTTGGCCAGGGCTTGGAATGTTTTACCGCCAACTTTATGTTCCGCAATAAAATTAACATAAAAGGGTATTATTACTCCTAACATATTTTTTACTCTGTGCGAAATAAGAGCGCGCGAGATCCAATAAAATACGAATTGGTTTCGTAAGATACATAAAGGAGTTGTACACATAAAAAAAATCTATAAATGAAGTACGCTGTTTGTCGTAAAAGTAATCCGCTGATTTGAATCAATCACGTGTAATTGATTGTCGGCGATAAAATTGAACGCACCGGGAGTAAAGTGTTAAGGGGAATAGGTTTACAAATATGTGTCATGAAAAGAAAACTGAAAACTTTTTATATAAATAAACTCGTGATTTTCTATTATACAGGAGCCAGACATAGCTCAAAGTGTTTGTGCATTTTTGTCCTTGAAGACTTCAAAGTACTACAAAATTTTGTGCAGCTACACAAAGTCCCAAGTCACATTACATGATCATTGAAGTTGTCATTCAATGAAGCTATATCTGGCTCCGGCATTATGAAAATTGTTAGATGTAATTGTTTATGCAGATGACCTACTTTTATTGTCCGTCATTATGTTTATTCATTTTATAGCTAAATTCATTACTTCTAATATTTTCCAATCGGAGTGCACTTCGCGTTTGCGCCGCATGGGTTTGGTTCGCAAAGGTCACCTTTACAAATATTGGGAGCATTTCACGCCAAGCGAAAAAGGATAATGTCTTGGAATTTGTATATATTTTGGTCATTTGTAACAATTTTTTTTTTCTGTCACGCTTTATTGTAGGCGTAAATAAGTAAATGAGCAAAATGTAAACAATTCCAAAAACACACTCTTTTTTTCTTTGTCCTGTTGGCGTGAAATACATATGTAATAAGATATACGTACATATATAATAATATATATTTTTATTATTAATACATAAAGTATATTTTATAAATCTAAGTGACTAAAGTACAGAAATCCCCTCCATAACACAGTAATCTTATAACGCATTAATATTATTATATAATTTTATACACATTTTGCGTTGTACGAGAATATTCCTACAAAGCATTTTCTTATATCGCGGAATAAATCTACCGTGTTATAGACGAATTAATCTTTTTTTACAATTTTTTTAAACAACTGTTTGTCATTAATTAAAAAAAACTGTTAATACTCTCTGATGTGTCTCACCAAGATTATCAACACATACTTGACAAATTAATATCAAACAGAGAAGTGGCTTATAATTAGATAATAATAAGTTATTATTATTCTTATTAGATAATAATAATAATAATGCCGCGATGAATCCTCCACCTGGTACATTTATGTATTTAATTAAGTTTATTTATATTCTCTTTAGCTGTTTATATATATTTATTAAGTATCCGGGCGTGAGAGTTGAATTTATAATAATAATTAGCGGACCCAGCCGACTATGTTCTGCCTCTTATTATTTACTTCTATTATCCTATATCATCCCCGTTCCCGTTCCCGTTCCCGTTCCCGTTGATTGACGAGATGGTAAACTTAGTAAAGGTGTTAAATTATTTTCCATTAGCTTTGAAAGAAGCCCCACTAGCTAATATGCCAGAGCCTTCATTTGAATGATCATTTCAATGATGGTGTAGTGTTGCCGGGGAGTTCGTGTAGCTGCGCAAAGTTTTGTAGTACTTTGCAGTCTTCAAGGACAAAAATGTACAAACACTAAACTATGTCTGGCTCCGGCAATAATAAAAGAATAATAAGATAGTTCACATAATCTAGTATCAAATTGAAAGAAAGAAACAACATTTATTAGCGTCTATAAAACATTGATTTTTGTTGTTTTTTCTTTAATTTATGAGTACATGTGCACGCAGCTTAGATTTATAGATTTATGAGATACGTCCATTTTAAACATAACTTCAGTTTATCGCAACAGAAACCAGTTTGTGTGTCAATATTGAATGATAATTAACATCTTCACACACAAAGACACTCGACGTCACCTCAGAATACAGAAAATCTATCCATCCTTAATACAGATAGATAGATTGTATCACTGTTCTTCTTTTGTCGCATCGTCTTTGAGCGCACCACAATAATTTACGAAAGTTCATAATTTTTGTCCCCCTCCCCACTCGTTGCCTTCACGATCATCAATTTTTATAAGCGATGAAATAAATTTGAAACGTTATTTTAGGATACTAAATATATTTGTAGTCATAATTGTGAAAATGAAGTTTAAAAAGAAGTATAACTTCTATTGACTGGACAGAGTTCTACGCGCCCATTTCATTTTTAATTTCTTTCACTGTTTATGGCTATTTTTATATATTTTCAAAATTTCCTTAAAGGCACGGCGTGCACCTGCGTGCCCCCCCCCTGCCACGCAGACAAAGTTGGGCATCATACCTCCCGAACGGATGAATCGATTTAAATTTAGTTTATTTTGTATTAAAGGAGACTTATGTGCGAATATTCTTAGACATGTTTGGTGAAAATCGGTTAATCCATTTAAAAGTTGTGGGGGGTGAAAGTGGGTAACTCAAATAAACGATAGGAAGCGAATACATACGAGTGGGGTATCAAATGAAAAGGTTTGTGTATTACTAAATTAAGTATTTGAAAAAGTGGAGGTGGGGGGGGGGAGTTATGGTGTAGGGGAATAATTTACTGAATTCAACGAACATACCCGAGTCGAATATCGGAGTTTTTTAAATTTCGAATTTAATGTAATTATAAGAAAGGTTAAACAGCGGTTGTAACTACCAAAGGACCGGTATTGTAACTACCGACGCCTAGAGACCGTTATACTAGAGGGCTTGCAGATGCTTTGCCGGCCTTTAAGAATATGCTATTTTCTTAAAGCCCCCCTAAATTATGTCGGCATGATGTGAATCAAAAACACACAATAAGACGAAGCAAGCCCGTATGTTTACTAATGTTTTACTTTGTAGACAGATTTCCATGTTAAAATAATTATTTGTTATCGATGAATAATATATACTTCCACAGTGGTTAGACTTAATTGTAAATTATAGAGTTAAGTAACAAGATAGATTATCTGTAAAAAGGTACAAAGACGTACCTAATGCCTTGATCTATTCTAGCTCTAAGGCACGCCATTGCTCCTTAGTTTCGCTTAAGTCAAGTTAGGACTTTTCGGTAAAGCAAAGGCTCAACCAGTTTTGATCTAGGTTGAATCAGTTCGCCCTAAGCCCTTCAGGATAAACTAGTTTATCTCAACTTGTATAGGTGACCTCAGAAACATAATTAGGTGATCCACCTTCTCTTTCCTGGGCCAATCTCATCCATAACTTTCCCGCAAAGATATCCAATTCGTCGCGCCACCTCTACCTCGGCCTTCCGGGTCCTCGGCGGCCATTAGAGGGCATCCAGGAAGTCGCAATATTTTTCATTAAAATAATTAAATAGAAAAATAATGAATATTTAATAAATCATAACAAATATCGATGCGAGCGAATTGTAAGTTCGAGTTTTTTTATCGAACACTAGTGTACAACTAACTGCCAGCTTAGAATAGAAAAAAAAAATGGTCAAAAACGTGTCAAGACACGTTTATATTTCTATATAACCTTCTGGGTTCCCGTCTCTGATACACGATAATAAAAGTATATCTATACTAATATATAAAGCTGAAGAGTTGCTTGTTTGTTTCTTTATCTGTTTGAACGAGCTAATCTCTGGAACTACTGGTCCGATTTGAATAATTCTTTTAATGTTAGATAGCCCATTTGTCAAGAAAGGCTATAATATATCATCACGATAAAATTGAATCTATTTTTTTTACCTAATTTTACGCGGACGAAGACGCGGGCACTACTAGTGTTAAATAACTCCAAATTTATTGTCCGATTTCGTTAAAATTAAGTTTCCTAATGAGTTTTAGCATGTCCTATTAAAATGGAAAATTCAATAGCTAAATAAATATATATATACGATATATGACACACGGACGTCTGTTTCTAAGGTAGACAACTTAATGCCTGTGTTATAGGTAACAGACGCCGGCTATACCCATTTTTTTTTTGAAATATATAAATACATTCACCGATACTCGAGGCGGGAATCGAACCCACGACTCCCGGAGTATAAGACAGGGTCACTGCCCTCCGCACCAACGGGCCAGTCAGAGAATAGAAACAGCACATAAGAATTAATTGATATAGATATACATAAACTATATTAAAAAGATTACAAGCATTCTGAGTCTTGACATGCTCTTGGCCATTTTGATTTTATTAAGTATTTTAATTTCTTTTCTTTAACTTTTTTTTTGATATTTTCCAACCATTTAACTAAATTAACTAACCAATTTTGAAAAGCCAAAAATGCCTTAAAACTTAAATGGAATACAAACGGATGTATGGAAAAGTCTTTTACGGGGTTCTAAAATCAGATAGGCTGTTCGTGGTCAGCTTTTGTCTTCCTTTTGGCTTTAAAGGCGGTGTAAATCGAGAGTGGTTTTTTTAACTCGTTTTATCTTGTCTTTCAACATTGTAAATAAGGGTTTGTCTGTTTAACAAGATAATGACGGTGTAAGTGTCTTATGATGGTTAAGCAAATTTTACCTTTTCTTTGTTAAATATTGTACCAAATTAATATTTCAACATTTAAAGTTAAAATTTCTTTATTAAGTGTAGCTATTTTAATCTGCCTGTCTGCCTGTCGTATACTTTGTACAGAATAATAATCGGTTTGGATGTGTACAATGAATTTTGTATCGAAAATATTTAGTGTATTTGGGATAAATTGAGGGCCTCAGAGAGCAAGGACGTAAGCCATGCGATGATTCTATCAAATTATTTCTTTTTTCAAACTTTATTTATTTACATTCAAATATACAATAGTCCCTTAAATGTAAAGTTTTTGTGAAGTAGGAAAAAGTTGCAATATTTTGAATAGTATTTGACATCTTAAACTAATAATGGAGACCACTCTCTCGTACATATTACGAAATAGAAGGAGAGAGAGAGAGACGAATTTCTTAGCATTCCATGGATTCTCCGGTGGGGGGAGGGGGGGGAAGACATACCTAAAACGAATTATCAATATTCTTTTAAAAAAACAAAAGCGTGCTTTAGACCACACGAGTGAAGTAAAACTTCTTTAGCTCCATATATTTGTATATATATATCATGTATCATCATATATATCATACAGACAGATAGGTTAATTAGCCTTTTATTTACCAGCCTAGCCTCACTGCAATTTGGCAATAATATTTAGATGTGTTACTCTAAAAATATATGTAAAAAATAAGTGTTCCATAAAAATGTAATTAAACAGCCAAATCTCATAATGGGCTAAGCGTGTCGAGGAAACCCATATTTCTTTACTTTTGTTCTCGATTTACTGTTACGTATTACTGCCATTAAAAGTTTGGCAGCCGGCTAAGGGACGGCGAATTAGAATAAAAGCCTCGTGTTCATACTTTGCAATATTTACGCATTTAAAACAAAACTAACGTGCATAAAGGACATGCAATTTTGTAGCTTTCTCTACAATTCAAGTAATAAAATCAGAAACGCTTAATAAATAAGGATGTTTTATTAGTAACTAACTGTTTGCTGCAACTTCGTTCGCGTGAATTCAGGGTTACGTAAGATATTGAGTGTCTTATTTTTTGTGCGGAACTCTAATTATTTTTCTAAAACCTAAACTAAATAGCAGCATGATATTCTCTGTAAAATCATCTTTCTACCATTGAAAGTACCAACCGAATCGGTTCAGCCATTTCGGAGATTTACCGAAACAAACAGACAATACGAGAAAAAAAAATGTTTTAACTTGCTTTTTGCTATATCCTTTTTTTTATGTTACAAGGGGGCAGACGAGCAGGCAGTAGGCACCGAAGTGCCTACCGTCGCCCATGGACATCTGCATCATGAAAATCGTTGGAGCCGTTTTCGAGATTCAGATTGTATATATAAAAGTATTAGTTGTGCCCGCGTCTTCATCCGTGTAAAATTAAAAAGAATAGATTCAAATTTAGCGTGACGATATAGAGCCTATAGCCTTTCTCGGTAAATGGGCTATCTAATACTGAAAGAATTTTTCAAATCGGACCAGTAGTTTCTGAGATTAGCGGCTTCGAGTAAACAAACAAACTCTTCAACTTTATATATTAAGTATAGATATGTAAGAATTGCTCGTTTAAAGATTAGCAAAATTTTATATACAAGGGGCAAACGGGAAGGTTCTGTTTCCGTGACAATAATCCACTTTAGCCTGCTACTAAGCTTAAATTTTAAGAAAAGCTAAACTTAAAAGCTCTTGTTATGTGGGTGCGACATTACGCCAGAGGTGTCAGGCTTTGAACCGGGTACCTAGCAGATTCCATTCCATCCTTTCTACCTTTGAGCTATTGAGGTTCTAACATTAGCTATCGTTTATAAACACGAACCTTACTAGAATCAGTATTCCTAAAAACTTTGCTTACATCTTTGTGTGTCTGTTCACGCCTTACTTTTATGGAAACCTGTATGTTTGCTATCAATTATGTTTATATGGTATTAGCGAATGACGTCACAATACATAATGCCTATATTAGTATGGCTACTAGTAGCTCTGGACCAAATTCGGATTGGTACCTATTTGCTTTTCAGTAATTAAATTTGTCATGCACCTAGCCGTACGCCGTAGCAGTATTGGCGTGCCCTCTTCTAACACAGGCTTTTTTTTAATAACTGATAGAATCAGGCGTTACTTTGCGGAAATCCATGACGTGCATGAAAAACTAAACTACTTTGCTTTAATCCTACACGCATAGCATTGAATAAAACAATGTCTCTGTATATGCGTCACGATTATTTAGTCAAGAGAATGATCTACAAACACATGACACCGGTTATATTCTGCTTTTAATCTGGTTATAATATGTATATAATTAAGTGTTATACACATATTACAACCACGAAAAGAGGTCACGCGGACGTAGCTCGAGGCGTTGGTCAGATCAGGTGAAAGAAGCTCTCAATACACCTCTTTATTGTGCATATAGCCAAGCTGAAGACCGGACAAATTGGAGGAAGACCATCACGCGTGTTTTTTCCATGAGGAGCCACGATCCTCAGCAATGAGAGACTGAAGAAGTAGAAGAAGAATAAGTATTATATACGGACTTTAAATTATATAATATATATCTCAAGTATCCCCAAGTATCCGAAGTATATCCCAAAAGGCACTTCCTAGCGGGCTATAACACAGGTATGAAGGACGCAGGAATGCAACTTCATACCTGTAACACACGTATGAAGTTGCCCACCTAACGGACGGCCGTGTGTATATAGGACGTATATAATTATTTACAATGTATAATGTGTAGATCTTCGACACTAAGAATGTTTCCTTTCTCTTTCTCCTTCTTCCCTTTAACTTCTTCTTCTACGTAGCGTTATCCCGGTCTATTGCCAAGATCCGTTCTTCTCTTTAACTAATCAACAATAATTGAATAAAGCTAACATCTGCGCCTCTCCGCCCATAAAGTATCCTTCCAAAATTCAATAACACATAACGAGCGCAAGAAAAAATATAACAAATCCAATGCGAAGACCATGATTAATATCCTCGCAGAACTCTCGCCTCTTATCGGGTGACGCAAAGGGATAAGAAATACTTGGTAATTTACTGCACTCTAGTGTGGCCGGGGACTTTGTGTAGCCGCGCAAAGTTTTGTAGAACTTTGTAGTCATCAAGGACAAAAATGTACAAACACTGAGCTATATCTGGCTCCTGCATTAAATAAATAGAAAACCACCTTCAGAAAACACCAAGTAAAACACACACACAGGAAAGGAACCACAGGAAAAAAGTAATTGGTACCTACATTCGATTTGCTAGACACCTACATGTGTTGAAGTCCGTACTAAAGTACTGTAGGTTCCTCGCTACCCCAATGGCTCTGTATTGACTCAATTCGTATTTTTGTGACCTGCCATACTATTCTTTGGTCTTTTTACGAAATGTAGGTGCAACCTTAAAGTTCAATGATTGAAAGAGTTGACTGCGATTCGTAACTTGCTCTTATCAATTCCCAAACTTACTGAAATATTGTCATATAGTGTTTTGGCTGTAGTCCCGGTCACAAACATTATTTAGAATCAATAATAGTATCCTCCTATTGACATATTGTAAATGTTTCTGCTGATCTATTTTTATAATTCATATCATATACTGAACTATTTGAAAAATCGGCTGACATTTTGACGTTTTATAGCCATAGCGTGAGTAATGAGCTTGCTTACGAGTACAAAATGCATGGCACGATATAACTAATTTGATATTTTACTTGAATTTTATATTAAAAATTCCAGATTTCTTTTGTAGCTGCTTTTCAGTGGAAGATCGTTCCTTGTGGAAGTGCAAAATACAGGGCTCTGTCCAACGTTGAACATCATTAGCCTGAAAGAAGGATCACCGCATCTATACTAATATATAAAGCTGAATAGTTTGTTTGTTCGCTTGAACGCGCTAATCTCAGAAACTACAGATCCGATTTGAAAAATTCTTTCTCACGTTGTTTGTCCGCGATGGTGTCCTAAACTAATTAACCGATTTTAATCAAATTTGCACTCTGTGTTTAATTGGATCCAACTTGAAAGATAGAATAGTTTAAATATCAATTTATAGTCGTTAATAAAAATGAGTCGCTGATATGTATGGACGTGCATAACTTCCGAACGACTGCACCAAATTGGGTAATTTCTTTTTTGTTGTGTTCGTTATTGTTAGGACAAGGTTCGTGTAACAAAAAGGGAATGGGAAAGCGAGAAATAAATGGAACAGAAACGAAACGGGGACAGAAATGGGAACGGGGAATGGAACAGGAACGGAGAATAATGTTATAGCTTAATAGAATGTATAAAATGGTAAGTAACCCAACGTTCGGGTAGGCCAACATCTGCCGGGTACGCTAGTTTATCTATATATTTGTTTTAAGAAGATTCAGACATAGCAGGAAAAGATTCCTGCAATATACATCCTGACATCCTGAATGTCAGTTACAAATTCAATTCCATTTGTCACTAGGAGACCACACACAAATGAATGACTTTGAAACCAGCACGAAGTTCTGCTAATGGCGTTCGCGGCACGAGCAATGAATAATAGAAACAGTTATGAGCCGATAAGAGAAGCCAGGAATTAATCAATACGGGATTGAGTGACTCGTCGAGTTCTAATTGAAATGTTTCGGGTGGCCCTTTCATAAATCACGCTATGGGTCGCGGATGTAAAGGTATTTTCATACGAGATATGGCAAGCTTTCTACTGCTAGAAGCAGTTATGAGCCGATAAGAGAAGCCAGGAATGAATCAATACGGGATTGAGTAACTGGTCAGGCTCTAATTGAAATATTTCGAATGGCAGTTTCATAAATCACGCCATGGATACCAAGTACTAAGGTCTGCGGTCGTTTGAACCAAATCTTATAAGGAACTTACAATTACCCTAGAATCCTGAAAATTGGCAAGAAGCTATATCTTGAAATTCCAATATAGAGAAATCTCGAAAAGCGTAAATTTGTAATTCCATCTCAAAAAAAATGCAATGAAATTTGTCAAATAAATTATTATTAAATAAAAAGAAAACCGTCTTCAGAAACAAAAAGGTGAGGAACTAAAAAGCAAAAAATAAATAGTACTTTCATACGATTTAGTAGACACTTACTGATGTGCTGAAGTCGACAAATTATCATGCATATACTTAATCAAAATTTTATTGTTTTCTCATGGAAATCTTCGTCAGACCTGGACTAAATTAATGTGGGACCAATCAGGATGCAGCAGTTTTTAAATGAAACAAGAAACATCCAGATCGGTGCACCCAGTCGAAAGTTCAGCGGTAACAAACAAAAAAACATACGCGTTGAAATGATAACCTCCTCCTTTTTTTGAAATCGGTTAATAATAAAGAAATCTTTTGAAAAGTAAAAAGCCTGGTAAAGTATTACGTGATGGAACGGAACCCCTAGTGCGCGAGTCTAACTCGCACTTGCCCGGTTTATTTATTATTATTTTTTTAACATTGTTGTTCACAAGAGTCGCCCCAGCTAAGGCGCCCTCTGAGACTTTGCCCTTGGAACTAGGCTATTCGTTTGTTTTTGTTTTGATCTTTTTATACAAATTTTCTTCAATAATAAATAAGTATCAAGTACTAATTAAGGCAATACAATTATATTTCAGGGTTGGACGACCATTTAAAAACGAAGCCTGTAATTGGTACTACGTTAATTATCCATCCACTAAATACAATTGTATACTTCGTAAATTTTCCAAGTAGATTTTTGTAAAATAAAGACTGAACGATAATACACTTTGTTTTCTTTTTATACACATACATCTAGATACAGTAGATATCCTAGATTAGTATCATTTACCCACCTGTACCTGTATAAATATTTTATGATGATTCAAAAATAATTTTGAAGTAATGGTGGTTTAACTCATTAAAGCCTTCGACTATCGCACTTCACATAAATCATACATTATATAATATTTCTTCACATAAGGCAGGGATAGACTTCTAAGATTTCTAGTTTACGAATAAATTACAAACTGTGCACAAGCAAAAACAGAAATGTAAAAAGGCAATGGTAAATTTCCTAACACGAATATTGTGCCCGCTAATACATTGTTAATTATTTGCTTTGTTACTTTTTCAATAAAAGGCACACATATACACAATATCAATTCCTACAGTACAATAATTAATGGAAAGTTTAAATTTCTGGGTATTTTAAACAATAAGATGTATTGGACTCAAAATGTTCATTTACAAGGTAACAGCGTTAATGTGTGCATTCAGCTGTTGAAACGTAGCGGAAGACAATACTAAATGTTCCATTTTGGAGACACAAGTGAAGACTTAATACGTATTCTTTTACGCTAAACAACTTTTCACTCTTGCCAATTTACGATTAAAGGACGCAATCTCGCGAAAAAAAAAATTCAAAAACTGTCGGAAAGAAAGCGTGGGTAGATTTTCTTCTTGCGGAGCTGTGGAAATCAAAATTTGGAAAAAAATCAATGCAGGTTTGTAATTTAAAGTATTCCGAACAAAAACCTCCGCGGGGGCACATCGTATCTTAGTATAGATATACGAAATGAATCGAAACTCGATGGGTTTGCGTTAAATTTGGTAGAAGTTCCGTTTGCCTCATTTCGACTCCATCATCAGATCAGCTCCATGACAATAACGTATTGTCACCGAAGATGTGATTAGAATTTGTGTGATTTTCAATCAACCGTCGACAGTCAGAAAACTCGCATGAAACACTCGTCGAATAAAAAGTTTCCTCCTCGTATTAATCCCACCCTTAATAGATAAGATTGTCGTAGTAGCTAGCCCCTGCGGAGTAGAAACTCTGCGCGGAATAGAAACTTCAGAATACTTTAATTTACGAACGCGCGTTTGAATTTTTTCAAAATTGATTTCCA
>JANCMC010007202.1:10929910-10983680 GCA_024363005.1 Charaxes varanes | reverse complement strand
ACTACGCTGCTGACTGGAGTAATGTTATAAGAAATTTAAACTAAAAAAATATAGAAGTCAATTTGACGTAGTCATTACTCTTTTGTTCAATGACAATCAAAATTCTAAGTATGATTATTGATTCTTAAATGTAAAATTTAAAAAATATTAGTTCCCATCCCCTTTGGCGTAGTGATGTCGAAAAACGATAGCCTGTTCCTCCTTGAGGTTCTTGTTGATAAAATAGTGTTTGTGAAAAGCCCTTGTTTTTCCGACAAGGATTTTAGAACCTGTGTGAACATACAATGTCCTAATGTCGAACCATTGGAGATATGTGACGACGAGCCTGGGGCATACATAGCAAAAAGCAGCGGCCCATTCGTAAAAACATTTAACAATGGCAAATCTTGCCTCTTCTCTCTCACTGAGAGTGACATATCATCCGCCATGAATAAATATCCAGTTAAAGTTTCAGTATATAAATCCCTGCCGTGTGGTTGTCTGCCCACTAAAATTGTTATGGGTGAATGTGAGATCGACATGACAAAGGAATTTATTGAGGCTCGTAAAACTTTTTTAGAAGATCCCACCAACGTTAGTTACCAAGCGCTGAAAGATTCATTCCGAATTCTTGGACCCGATGGTTCAGAAACTGGAGATATTGTTATGTTTTTACGGATATCTTGTTTCGGCAAACTCATTATTACAAGATTCCAAGGACCCGGTAGCCCACCAAATCTAGAAGCTGGCAGGAGTTCAGCTATCGTCGATAGATCGTGTGCACCAAATAAGGAATTTCAAACCATTCAAGACCCATGTGCATGTGGAGCCGCTCGAGGTACAGGCGGTGTAGGTGGTTCATTTGGAGGTCAACCTTGCAATGCTTCAGGAGGAGGAGTGTGTCCCCCAGGTATAGTTTATAAATTCTTTAAGTATAAGATGACTTTTAAACCTTTTATTCCTTATGATAAGCTCATCTCGTTTTATGCCTCGCTGAGCTACATCAGAGTTAACTTTAAGCACATATTAATGTTAGACACAAATTAATATAGCTATGATTTTTTTTCATGAATTTTTATTCGTATGAAAGCTTATATAATTAAAAAACCCGTGCGAAGCCAAGTTTTCCCCAAGTATGCAATAATTTACAATGCGTAATTCATTGAATTTATAAATATTTTTATTAATTCAATGTCATTATAAGTATAGTGAAGTAGTTAACGTGTAAAAACTTGGTATACTATAAACAAATAACAATGTTGCATATAATCTCCATTTATAATGTATGACATTTTCAGTTTTTTTTTTTCAATTCAAATTTATGGTTTTAATTATTGTTACAGCTAAAGATCCTTATAACAGTATGCCATGTGAAGATCCTGATGATCCTTGTTACTGCTCTGGACCAAAACCAGAGGCTAAACAGAAAATGGTTTGCCGAAACACCGACCAATACTGCCTACACGTACCAAAAGGTTAGAAGAATTTGTTTCTATATTTTTTTATAATTTCATATTTACGTCCCATTATCTAACAGAAAAATTTAGCCAATAAGTAATTTTTATCTTTTATTGTTATTTTATTTGGCAAATTAACACCAACTTCTTAAATTTGTAATACAAAAATTCCAGTAGGCCCCTTAGAATCTGAGAATAAGCAACATGCTAGGTAAAATTATATGAAAGTCAATAGAGCATTTTGATGGCCAGGTCGCACTAAGGAATTCGAGGAAATAGGCACCACTCTTGGTGAGAACGAACTTAAAATAAAGGTGCCTGCAAATGCATCTATTATTAAGAAGATAAGTCAGACACATTGTACAATGCAATGTCCATATACCAAAGGGAAAGATGACGGGGCATGCGAAGTACCTTGCGGAAAGAATCAAATTAGCTTAGCACTACCCACTGAAGATATTTGCTGTCATGGAGCTCGACCTGCTGGGACACAGTTCACTTGTACAACAGAAGGTTGTCTGCAATCTACGAAACACGGTCAACAGGCAGCTCTTGCTCGTGGGGATGGAAAACAAGAATTACCGAACCAAGACGTGTTTGTCTTAAAAGTAGCTAAAACAGCTATGCTAGATGATAAGAAATGCAAACTGGAGTTGGAACTTGTTACACCTAAGGCGGGAGAAAAGAAACCTCCGATCAAAAAAATGAATACATGTTTGCAATCAGATCTTGACTGCGAGTGTTGCGTTAGGAGACTGAAAAAGCAGAAAGCAAAGAAAAAACTTTATTAAAAATAATTTTATGTTGAATTACAGATCGAAGAAATAAGTAATTTATTCACCTATTTATTTTTCTTTTCGTTATTATATTTGATTAAGAGACAGATTTATAAATAAATTGAGAACATATTTACAAGGAAATGAGAAATAAGTGAAACCTTTTGGGATAAATATATATATTTATATATTGAGTAAATGTGTGTTAAGAATATAAATTTTAAAGGTTGTTGTTGTTAAGATCAGAAATAAACTCATAGAAAAAAATATTTAATTGTTTCGACTTAATTGTTGTTTTCAAATCATCAAATCTTTTATTAAACGAATATATTGTTCACACGGAGACACGATTTGTCGGATCTTATTTAATCGGATCTGGAAAAACCGAATGTTGTGTTCACACGGCACACCTGTTTTGTTTTAATTTTTTTAATACGTGCTTATTGTTGGGAATTTTGTGACGTCACACTAAGGGGGAGCTGTTGTAGAAAGTTTAACAATCTGTAACAAGGAGGACGGAGGCGGTTGAAAATCGTAAAATTCGTGTGACGTAATTTTCGGCTAACCCCTCATTAGTTACGGTGTTTGCAAAGTTTTGTCTAATCGTATTCTAACTTCAATCATGAAGGTCTTTATATCGCCTGTCCCCTGAGCTTCACAATAAAAGTAGCCAAGGGCGTGTCAGGACATGCTATATAGGAGGGTTCCGTATCTGATACGCGATAAAGGTGTTTGTCAAATTACTTCAAAAATTGTGGTCCGATTTCGCTCCTAATGAGTTGGTTTCCCGTGAGGAATTTCAAGCATCTACGTCTAATTGTTGCGAAATCATTGGGGGGACCATCTCGCGAACGTACAGACGGACGGACGGCCGGAGTGAATCTATAAGGGTTCCTTGTTAGACTACGGAACCCTAAAAAACGAACTATATATTTTTTTTTTTATCAAACACGATACACGTGATAGAGGCGATTAAGATTGGAAAAACCAAAATAACATTTTTAACAAGATAATTAACAAAACACGTGTATGGTCGACCGAGAAATTGGTTTGCCACGCTAAGGTCGAATGTCGTTTGCACGTCAATTAGTTAATAGGCGCATTTTTGCTTGTCATGCATAACGTTAATTTCTGAGAATAACCCTTAGAAACATTTTTTTAAGTAGGAGCTGTCATCCAAAATGGTGAAGCGCTTTCTTGGTCGATTAATCATTATTAGAGATAATGCTATTTATTTCATCTACTGGCCGCTTTCTATAGATTTTTTTAATAATAAACAAGCGGACCCAGCAGACGTTGTCCTGCCCTAACATTAGGTTACTTACAATTTACTACATTCCACTATCCTATAACATTATTCCCCGTCCCCGTTCCCGTTCCCATTTCCATTCCCATTCCCGTTCCCCTTCCTTTACCGTTCCATTTTATTTTCGCTTTCGCTTTGCCATTCCATTTTTATTGTACAAACCTTGTCCTCACAGTAACGAACACAACAAAAAAAATATCCAATTTGGTGCAGTCGTCCAGAAATTACGCACGTGCATACATTTCAGCGACTCATTTTTATTCACCATCATAAATAGAGATGTAAGCTATTCTATCTTTCAAGTTGAATTTAACTGCACATGGTGCGCAAATTTGATTAAAATCGGTTAAGTAGTTTAGAAGTCCATCGCGGACAAACAACGTGACGTGTAATTTATATATATTTAGGGAATTTATTTTTAAATTCCGCGCTATACCCTTGCAGTACAATGCCATGAGAAAGCGAATTTAAGTTATCCGAATCCTTTATTTTTAGAACAGCATGTAACCGGTTGGTTACATGTTGAAACCTACAAAAGATAGGTTTATCTTTGGTATCTACTATCTACTGTCCATATCGGTTATTAACATCAGATTAAAACTATACAAGACTGAAGACAGAGTATTATTTTTCTAAAATTAAAGAAGAATATTAAAGAACTATATAATTCCTTGTAACTTCAGCTATCTTTCAGTGTCACCCCCATTGAAATCGGCCGAGCCGTTTCGGAGATTACCTGGAACAAACAGAGGGACAGACAAACAGAAATGACACAGACCATGTTCTTCTCCCAGGTCAAAACTATCTCTATGCCGAAATTTATCAAAATTGATTCATCGTTAAACGTGTGACAACGTAACAGACAAAGTTACTTTCACGTTTATAATATTAAACGTGTCATGTTTTAACTTTTAAATTGTATTAAACAAATGGACAAGTTTTATAATCAAAACTTTAGACTAGAGCCAGAAATCAGGAAACAATAATTTCTTAAAGGATTTTAAGAACTGAGATGAAAATTCGGAAGTTTTATAAATAAAATAACAAGAATTTTGTTAACAATAATTGTTTTTTAGTCCGTACTAGTAAGTATCGAGACCATATAGCGTGAGAGCTACTGTAACAACTCCGGGAAGGTGTTTTAATATTTCAGTTAAAAAAGTCACAAAGTTTTTTAACCACGGACTAATTAAAGTCTACAAAATATAGTTTTCCTTACATTTTGGTGCTATTTGAAACTAAGTTTATAGTCTCTTTTGTTACTTTACAGTGGTTACCTATGTGTTTTTGCGATTTATGATTGGAAATAATTAATTAAAACAAACTATGTGTAAAGGTTTTTAAAAATACTAGAGATCACGGGCTGGTCGAAATTCGCCCACTTAACTTTTTACGTACAGCGAAATATATTGTTGTATTCACAAAAAAATATAGTTTGCCATTTAATATAACATACGGTTGTCACAATTACGCTTTGACAAACCAATACACGTGTGTGTAAATTGTGTAAATCCTCTGGCATTTGCGTGCGTGTGGATTTATTTCAATAATTTAATATATTCATATCACATATTATAAAATTGAGGAGGTCGTGGCCTAATCAGTGGTCGGCATTTGAGTCGATCGCTAAGTTAAGTTGCTCTGGCTGCGACCGGGTCACCCATCTATCACCCGGTCGCAGCCAGAGCAACTTAACTTAGCGATCGACTCAAATGCCGACCACTGATTGGGCCACAACCTCCTCACACCTAAAATGATGAATGTCCTTACAAAACTGGGTACGACAGTCACTCGATTACTTAACTACCTATCTTATGGATATCCAGTCCACCTTTCCTGTGGAGCTGTAACTCCTCTAACTAATATCCTCTAATATCTTTACAGCAATTGACCGTGGAGTTCTTTATATACAAAGACCATATCCCAGTCGACGATCTCGGTATAACGGCGAAGGAGCACGATCAGTACAAATTCAGCATCTGGTATAAGAACAGAAACCTCAAGTCATACAAACTAGAGACCAGGGAGCCGTCTATCAGAAATACATGGGTTGAGGAAATCACATCCCTGTTGTGGGAACAGGCGATGCAGAAAAAAGGTAAGTTGCAAATTAGTGCATATTTATTATACAGGCTTTAATAACTTAAGCAAGTAGCATATAGAATAAAGTATGTAGCTACGATACCTGTGTGGATTAATTTAAAATCCATATAGAATGTGACACAAATTATATATTTCTCGCGACATAAACGTTACATTGCATTAATTCGAAATCTATATAATGTTTTTCTTTAATTTGTCATAATATTGCGTTACCTATATAAAGTAAAATCATAGAAGATATCTCAACTTCAATCCCTAATTTACAGATTAGTGTTCTAACATTGCAAAACGTATTCACAATAAAAGCGAAAAAAAGGGAGGAATTCTTCCTTCTTCGAGCCCAATAGGTTTGCTTCGTTGATTTGTACAAAGATTAATCTAGAGCTAATCTTGTTCAGTTGATTTTTGCAACTATACTTAGATCGTCTAACTTTGATTGTGACCTTGGAGTGAATATATTGGAGCAATGCCTAACATCTAGGCAATATCTTATAAGCTAATTGTCGTTGTATGGTTTTTGGAACCTCTTCTTCTTCCTAGCTTTATCCCCATTAAATACCAGAGTTTGCTTAGATTGTAGATGATGTGGCTGTGGGACGATTTAAGATGACCGATTGCCATCTGACGTCATCCTCGGAACTCCCACGGATTTCTACAACCTTACAATTAATATCACAAAGTGACATTAATCGAGTCCCACTGTTTTACGTGCCGTCCGAAATACGGAGGAGGTCGGATATCAAATATAAACCAGAGCTAGAATGGGTCACCAATCTATCACTCGATTGCAGCAAGAGCAACTTAACCTAGCGATCGACTCAAATGCCGAACACTGATTAAGCCACGACCTCATCAAACAACGGCTTCTTACTCACGTGTAAATATATCGAAATTGCCCCATTAGTTTTAAACCCGACCGAGATCCTTCGTTCCGTCGCGGAAGAAAGGACACTGACGGGTTCGAAATTAGTAGGGCAATCCCGAGATATCTGCAAGTGAGCAAAAATCCGTTGTTATATTAACTATGAATGCCGCTTATGAAACTTGAAATTTTATTAATTGTAAACTTATTGAAGTCTATAGTCAGTTTACATTTTATATAATGTTTTAATTTATGTTTTAATAATAATAAACATTTATTTACCTTGCAAAGCCTAAATATACTAGTAAACAAAAACAGCGAAAAGTACAGATTTATTATTATTTTTTTTTTATGGCCCGTAAGGTAAAAGGCTGCACCTCAGCATTTCATGCTGCCGCAAGAGCGATAGCGCTGATTTTCAGGTGCGACCCTTTTAGAAATTTAAATTGAAAGATAGAAAGCGAAACACCGCTATTGGAGACAGAAAAAGTTATCTACGCCCTAAATTACTATAAAACTATGAAGTGGCAATAATAATATTATATATTTATTTGCCAAAAACTAAGATAATATATTGTAATATAATGGATATGAAGCGAGACACATCGTACAAGCAAATAAAAATAAATGGATCAAACGCATAATCCTATGGAGTAGTCCCAAGGGCATTCGAAAGAGAGGCCAATAGAACGATGGCTAGACGAAGTAAAAACCATTGCAAGCGAACATTGGTTAATTTTAAAGAAAGCAGAGTGGTTTAGTTTGGAGGAGGCTTATACCCCCCCCTAAAATTTCATTTTTAATTTGCCGCGGGACGAACTGATCGTTGTCGGTTTTTAAGCCGAGCTTCAAAGGGCCTGCGTCCGACCCGCGCCCGCTGTTAGGACGGTTGTTGATTTTGTAAATTGATTCGTGCGAAAACACGGATGACGAAAATTGCCGTGCCTAATACGATTATAATAATAACTTAATGTAGGTCAGAAAATACTCCCTAAAGTCACAAAAAATGCAATGTATACGCAGCTTTTGATGCGGTTTCAAAAAATCACAACGATTAGTTCGCCTCGCGGCAAGTTCGACCGCGGTAATACTCGAGCTACGACGACGCCACGATCAGGTGCGGACGGCAGCTCGGGTTTGCGATGCGTAGTTAGTACGTACCTACGTAGGGCCCTCGAATGCATTTTCTTCGTTTTCCACAATGATTTTATATTTGAAGAGCATATAACATTATAGAAAATTTAACGAGGAATTCAAAAAAAATATTTTCATATTTGTGCCAAAATTATATCATGGCTAAAAATTGTATTTAAAATTGATCGATGACCCATCGTCATGAACACTGTCTCTCAAAAATCCGGCCTCCGTGTTTCGGTAGCCACGTAAAACAATGGGGCCTGAATAATGTCACTGAGTGATATTATTCGTGAGATTGTAGAGATTTAGGAGGTTTAGGGGATGACGTCAGACAACAGTCGGCCATCTTATCTCTCCCACAGCCACAACACAACCTCTGCACCTTAAGCAGACGCTGGTACTAGACCAGGACTGGATAATGCTAGGAAAAAGAACGTATGGAACGATTTTCCAGGAAACAGGTTCTAATCCAAGGAAAGCGAATTAATTTTTCAGACATGTCCTTTCAGTTAATAGATTTACGCTTGTATTTATAAAAGTGTCATAGATGGTGTTAATTATTTCCACTATTTTAATTTTATTATATTTTGTGTTTTTTTTTAGTGTTAAGTTAATCTTTATTTTAAGTGCAACTTTAAGTTCGACTAATTTCTTAAAAAGAAAATAAATCTCACGTGTGTTCCTGGTTTTGGTTTTTTATTTAATTAATATTTTATTATATTAATATAAAAACGGAAATGAGTAAGTTGCATTCAACTTACTCATTTCCGTTTCTATTTTATTTAAGTATATATGAGTTGATGAATAACAAAAAAAAATATAGAAACCCTTTAGCCAGAAGAAAATTAAAAATTGAAATTTTACATTTTTAAATATGTCCAGAAAATATGAAGAGGTCGTGGTCTAATCAGTGGCCGGCATTTCAGTCGATCGCTAGGTTAAGTAGCTCTTGCTGCGGCCGAATAACAAATGGATGACTTCTAAAACTAGATCATATTTGATATCCGACCTCCTCCGTGTTTCGGAAGGCACGTAAAACTTTGGGAACCGATTAATCTTTCTCACATGAGATCGGCGTGAAGTGGCGGCAATGCTGTCACGTCAAGTGATGGTATTGTTGTCGCGTTTCGTTCTGTTTGTGGAACTTCCCGATGGCCTAAAAGCGCATCTGCTAGTCTTCTGGTAGTGCAGTAGTCCATGGGCATCGGTAGGCACATAGGTGCCTGCTTGTTTAACCATGTAACATAAAAAAAAAAATTCTATACGGCCAGATTAATAAGGGTTTCGAATGGTTTATTTTACGCGGACGAAGCCGCGGTAAATGACTTGTTCAACTTATACGAGATTTAAGCGAACGATAAGCGATTTGATAATCAATTAAACTGTTTGTAAGGAAGCTTATATCTTATTCTTTATACGTTTGACAAATAAAAATGGCGTCAACTTTCTAAACCACTTCATTTCGTCTGATACAGTGACAATGGCTCGTGTGAAGACGTATTTAGTATGGAGATTGGATATTTGTTGTACTATTGATATGTTTATTCCATTCTAGATTGGCTTGATTTAGCTCGTATTTGTTAGACTACCCGTTTCACGCGAGTTCGTCTCGTAAAGTTAAAGTTGCCCTTGGATATTTTTTTTTAAAGATTATTAGGAATAATTTTTAGGTATACCTAATATTCCCTTTTCCCCTCCTCCTAAAACTAATTTAAAAGCTTGTATTGAGAGTGGGTGTGACAATACCCCAACGGCGGTGGGTTTTGAACCGGGTACCTTGCGGATTTCAGTCCATACCGTACCTTATACCTTATACCGTTGACCTATTGAGACTCTAATTTTTATACGTCCCGCGGTTTTCGACATTTATGTTACATGAATTGTGGCTTTTTTCTTTTTTTTTTGCAAATATTTATGTGAGATTATTTCACCATAAATCACAGATAGAGGTAGTAACAGTTGTTTAATCACTCGGCACTACTTATCTTAATAGTTTAGGAAATACTTATTTCGAAGAAGTCGGATATCAAATATAAATCAGTGTTAGAAATAGGTCATCCATGGCCATGTATCACCCGGTCGTAGCAAGAGCTACGTAACCTAGCAATCAACTCAAATGCCGGCCACTGCACTGATTAGGCCACGATCTCCTTTATATCCATTAAACCTATAGGACTTAAACCGTGTGTTAAAGCCTGTAATGCCGGAGCCAGATATAGCTTCATTTCAATGATCATGATGTGTGACCGAGGACTTTGTAGAACTTTGTAGACTTCAAGGATAAAAATGTACAAACACTTTGAGCTATGTCTGGCTCCGGCATAATAAAGAACCTTCACATAATGGTTGGCAGATATAGTTTGTAAGGTTTATTAATGTAAATTTAATGAATGTGCAAGTAACAATAAAATTCTTAAACGGTTCGCGAAGGCCTTCAAATTAATGTAAAGAATTTCATGCAAAATGAAGTTTACGGAAAATTCCTCCTTTG
This sequence comes from Charaxes varanes, assembly GCA_024363005.1. Taxonomy (NCBI): domain Eukaryota; kingdom Metazoa; phylum Arthropoda; class Insecta; order Lepidoptera; family Nymphalidae; genus Charaxes; species Charaxes varanes. Next base: position 10,973,569 of record JANCMC010007202.1, on the reverse strand, counting down.
TAATAAATAACGGAGCGAGGCTCAAACCGATCGCGTGCATTGTTTCTAAAACATAATAACCTCCATTAAACTCTAAAGAATACTATGAATGTAATTTAACCTGTCTTTCAACATATTTTTTTTTATTTCCGCAAAAAGTACTGATTTAGATGTTTTTTAGAATGCCTTGGCTTAGATTGTATTATTTCATATCATATAAAATTATATACAGTAAAGACGTACCTGTATTGGAAGATTTTCTTCTATGAGAAAATTGTTTACTTCCAGGGGGTGGATCTTTCTTTATCTGTCCGATAACTGGTACGAACCACTACGAGCTTTATATATTAGTATAGAAGTATAGGTTAGTAGTGATAACTGTATTATTGGCCTCAGGCGGTCAATAGCTAAAATGATAATAAACGCCAGTTCAATGCACAACCCTCATTAGATGTTATTTTAACAAATGTTTTATAGTTAGTCAAAAAGAAACTAGCATATCTATATCTAAAGTAATTTAAATTACATCCATTTTTTATATAAAAGTCGTATAATAATCGATCAATAAAGGCTACAATCGCAAAGTGTAGCGATTAAATTGCATCCTCTGCAATTTAAGCACACCCTCGTACTAGACCGGGATAACGCAAGGTAGAAGAAGAATGGCTATAATCGCAAAAGTAAGGTGTAGATCGAAAAGTACATAAGATATGTTTTTAGGTACATTCTACGCACGTTTCCTATAACATCTACAAAGGTCGAAGTCAACTGGACTCCGTAATCCAGGACCGCAATTCTGGAACTCGGAGGATAGGCAGGAAAATCAACACACATAATATTATGTCAAATATAGCTCGAATAACGCAGCGAAAAAAGTAACTATACCTTACATTTTCAAAATACAGGTAAAAACTATGATATTTATATGTATTTTTTTCGTAAAAACAATTTGTCTCTATTTAAATTTAAACTAAATGTTAAAAACACGCTTTTTCGTAAAGCGTATTATACTGTCGAAGACTATATTAAAAATAAAACTGCTTGGAAATTTGATGCTTCAGCTTTGTACTTGATAGTTAAAATGCAGTTATGTGAAACTCATTTCTAAAAAGAACTATTTTTTAAAAGAGTGGCTAGCGAGTTTCTTGCTGATTCTTCTCGTGGCTCGACTCTTTCGAATCAGTGGTAGCTTTTAAAATATTTGACGATTCAAATATTGCCTACAGATCCTTGGAATAGCAGCGTAATAATGTGGCTAAACCTTTAGGTTGATGAGATATAATGACTGATCCTAATGGATAAGGTCATTAGAGCAATGGGCGTTATCATGAGTAGTGTATGTGACTTACATTCAGTTTTTTTTAGAAGATTCAAGAAATAATGCATCTAGGGCCTAATACCCCTTATTAATTTAGACTTCTCTTTCCTTCCTCGCTTCTCAATATGGTTCTATTGAAAATTCTTAGATGTCTGCTTATTATAGACCACCTCCTTGCTTTTTATCTTTGTACGACCTGCGGTTTTCAATATTTCGTGACAGGTTACCTTTCGTTTTTACATTTTTTTTGTAAAACAAGGGGAAAACGGGCCGGCGATTCGCCTTAGTAACTATGACGACAATTGACAAGTACAACTCCAGTGGGTTGGATATTCTTCTTTTTATTAGGATATTCTTCTGTCCGATAACTGATCAGATCTACTACGGGTACGCGACCCCGGAGCACCCTAGCTGCTATTGTCACTCCCCCTATACCATCCGTGACAGTAGTATCCGCATCCTTTCTCTCCTCCCCATATACCTTTATATCCTACTAATCCCTTACTTTCTAATTAGAGTTAGCGCCATGCTAGTGCCAAATTTGGCCAGCGCTTCCGGGAACCAGTAACTCTTTCCTTACATAAGATAGGCGTGAAGCGGTGACAATGCTGTCACGTCAAGCGATGGTATTGTTGTAGCGTTTCGTTCGGTTTGTAAGACTTTCCGTTGGCTCAACTGGTCATTAAAGGCTGGCAACGCATCTGTTTGCCTCCTGCTCGTGCATCCATGAGCGTTAGTAGGCCCTTAGCTATCTACTGCCTTCTCGTTTGCTCTTTGCAATATAGAAACAGTAGCCGGCCGTACCGCCAAGAGATTTAACACCCTAGTTCTTTTTGATTGAACTGAGTGACCACTGAAGCCATAGACGCACTACAAGCTTTATCGACCCTTGAGAAATAGGTATCCTCACGGAGACGGATTTTCAAGTTAAAATTTTTATGTAAATTAAGATTATGTTAAGCGCTCACACGGCAAGTGATTTAGAATTTCAATTTTCGTTTCATTTTTACGACAAAATTTCATGCCTTAATTTCGAAAATTCTGGCATCGATAAAAAAGTTTGCCAAATCCGCCAACCGAGAAAGCCAACGGTTTAGGAAAAACAACATCTGCCGATTCTGCTAGTAACTTTATAATTAAAAAAGTAATTTCCAGAACATATTACAATATAAGCAAAAAATAAGAAATATAACCAAAAAATTTCTGCGGCGCTTAGAACCTCTTTTCAGAAAGCTTGCATTGGATTGTAGCCAAGGCCCGGGTTGAGGATTAAGAATAAATTTATTTAATCCTATTGCATTTTTAGGGTTCCGTACTTCCGAAGGAATAAAACGAACCCTCATAGCATCACTTCGTCCTCCGTCTGTCTGTCCGTCAAGACCCTTTTCCTCAGGAACGTGTAATAGTTAAAATTACTGTTAAAGTTAAAGTTACTGAAGTTTTAAATCTTTGAAGCTGTGAAAAAATATCCATTAAAATAATATTTATGAAAGAAGTATTACAAATAGACTATTTAATTTTATTTTTTCGTGTTGATAAAAGGAATATAAAGTGTAACATCATCTTCGGAACTATTTATTTTACCCCAACAAAAACCACTTATTACGTGAAGGAACATTCCGAAGAGACCCAAGAATTTAAATAAGATCAGATACTAGTACTTCTCATTTCACGGCTAATGAATCTCACGGAAATGAATCCGAGATGAAAGGGAAACGGTTGAAAGCAATTATTTCACTGAAAAGGGAATTATCAAGCCATTCATTGTCTTTCTTATAATCAGTGAGATCTAAATCGTGGTGGCAGGAGTGTGCTCAGAGAGATTTCAATCATGTCTTCTATACAGCTGTATAATGTACAGGTGTAAAAGACATCGTACCGCAAACTTTGTGATAAGGCTACATTTAATGTCCTAAATAAAATCACAAATATCATTTCATCACGGAAATGAGAGGTTACAGATATTGCTATCCTCATCCCATTCTTGAGCACGCAATGTATCGTGAACATTGGGAAGCAATCGTCAACAGAATGTTGACGCGCAGAATAAGCGATCGACCCGCACTGCGCTACCCTTGTTGGCTGTTACGTACTTTTAAGTTTTATTTACATTGCGGTTTGATATAAAAATATTGAAAAAATTTGTTTCTGGTTTAAAATTGAATTGGGATTAATAATAATGATATTATACAGTATTCAGTTTAAAAAATGGTAAAAAAAAAGTTGAAGTATTTAAGTTGTTTGTATTAACGCACCAATCTAGCTAGGTAGATAATAAGACTAGTCTAATATAGAATTTTTAAAATAAAAACTGCGTTAGGTAGAATTGGACAGTGAGTCAATTCATATGTACATCACCGCGATGACGAAATTTGATTACAGTCGGTTCTGATTGTAATAAAATTTCGTAACTATGTGTATTTTAGTTCAACTTAAAACATAGGACATTTCATATTTCGATTTTTTACCATAATATAATTAATTGCAAACTAAATGTTTAATACATTAATCTCGAATATTTAATAGTAAGCAAGCCAAATTTCGGGCAGGACAACGTATGCCGAGAACGTATAAATATGTATAAATTACGCGTCACGTTCTTTGTCCGCGATGGATTTCTAAACTACTAAACCGATTTTAATCAAATTTGCACACCGTGTGTAGTTTGCTCCAACTTGAAAGATAGGATAGCTTACATCTCAATTTATCGTCGCAAATAAAAATGAGTCGCTGAAATGTATGCATGTGCATAACTTCCAAACGACTACGCCAAATTGGATAATTTCTTTTTTGTTGTGTTCGTTATTGTTAGGGCAAGGTTTGTACAGTAAAAAAAAGGAAAAGGGAAAGCGAAAAGGAAATGAAATGGAAGCGGAACGGGAACGGGAACGCAGAATAATGTTATTGGATAATATAATATAGTAAATAGTCATCCAAGATTAGGATAGAACAACGTCTGTCGGGTCCGCGTGTAATAAACTATATGGTTGGGACATTAACTGACTAACTCACTAACTCATACATATTAAAAAGTCTATTTTAATGCTCAAATGGTTTAATTGATGAATATTCTATCTTATATCAGTGAACGTTATGCAAATGGGGGCGCCTATGTAAATGAGATAATGATGTGAGGATCAATGCAGATTATGTGAGCTTATCTTTAGACCCAAATGAATATACTGTTGGTGTTGCTAGGTTTGAGCCACAATGTCCACTAACGATAAAAAATCTTTTAGATATGATATATCATATCTAAAACACGATTTTAAATGTATTTAATCAGTGAAATTTGCAATTATATATTGCGTTTAGACTTTTTTTTTGGCATTATAGAATAATAATTATTTTACTCTTTAGGGGTGGTTCCTCCATACATGTGAAGTGGGGATGTTTTTTTTTCAATTAACTTCATAGTGTGTGGGTCACTGAAGATCTCTTTTAAAATAAAGGTAAGGTTTTATAAACATTTTTTTATTATGGGTATAATTTTTCAGTAATTGTCGTGGTTGTTCCCCTAGGATTTTCAAACTTTAAGAGGAGGTCGTGGTCGATCGATAGGTTAAGTAGCTCTTGCTGCTACCGGGTGATGGATGGGTGATCCATTCTAACTCTGGTTTATATTTGATATCCGATCTCCTCCGTGTATCGGAAGACACGTGAAACAGTGGGACCCGATTAATGTCACTGAGTGATATTAGTCGTAAGGTTGTAGAGACCGTGGGGGTTCCGAGGATGACGTCAGATGGCAATCGGTCATATTAACTCACCCCCTTAGCCCCATCCTCCGCTAACTAAGCGGATCCTGGAACTACACTGAGATCACGCTAGAAAGGAGAAGAGGAGATGTAAATTTTCCATGTGAATAGGACATGATGAAAACTTATAACGAATTTTTTTTTGTGCAAAATCGATTAACGACTTTTGAATAACAAATACGTTTATCACGTATCCGATGCGGAACCCTTCTACATTAGCGTGCCTTGATACGCTCTGGGCCACTTTATTAAGATATTTCGTATGCCTAAGATATTCATTGCCACCGTAGAACTTTTAGGAAAGCTTTAGTCAAAAATAAAAGCTTTTATCAGAAGTGGCCAAGACTATTGTCCAATGGGATCCGTGATCGAATTGAACACTTTACGGATATCAAGCCGTCCTTGTATCTTTTGAGATATTAATATTTCATTTCAATCAAACTGTTTTGTACATAATGCCTTTAGAGGACTCGAAACTGGGACATATTATACATCCCAATATTCGGGGCATCTGGTAACACTACTGACTGGTATAGTATGTCATTGATAAGGGTCATACCTATATGCAAATTGGCGTCTTTAGTCACTCAATAACTTGAGATTAATGATTTACTTGGGCTGCCGTCAGATTTATACAGTACTGATACATGTATGTATGTGTATGTATGTATGTATGTATGTATGTATGTATGTATGCACTATTTAGTAATTTTTGAAGCGAGAAGTAACTGAGTGATATAGGAGAGGATATAATATGATATGATATGATATGATATGATATGATATGATATGATATGATATGATATGATATGATATGATATGATATGATATCGGGACGAAAAAGCTTTTGTCGGCGGCGCTGAGTTTTGTCGGGATTTACAGTAATTCTCGCCGGCACTCGTATAAAATTTGAGCTGCTGTGTAGATGTTAATATTTTTGGCTTAAGATGTTTTGTCACAAGTTTACCGAAATCTATGTTTGGTATTGTCGACCAAGAAAGTGCTTCACCATTTTGGATGACAGCTCCTAGTTAAAGGAAATTTTGTAAAGAAATTAAGGTAACGCATAAGAAGCAAAAATAAGCATTTTAAGCGTGTCCGACCAATTTCGTAGCCGACTATACATTATTGGATTTTTTTCTATATACGAATCGAGAATCTATCTATACATAAAAGCGAAAGGTCACCGCGAAATCTCGGAAAGTCGCGTGACGTACAAAGATTAAATTTGCAGGGAAATAGTTTTATAGTTAGTAAACTTTCGCTGAAACTATAACTAAGCTAAATTTTTTCCATAGTTCCCTATGACTAAGGGCTCTATCACGCGGGCGAAGACGCGGGAAACAGATAGCTATGTATAAAATATTAAATTTTATTATTAATTGTTGATTTGTCGCCCCTGTTTCTAGCAACAGTGAAATTTACTTTAAAATCCAATTCAGATGATTATTTTTTCTTCAATAATCAAAATGGTAAAACACTTTCTTGGTCGACGACACATACCTAACATTAAAAGATTTTGGTGGAACCAAAACATGCAGTATACATTATTCTTTTTTTTAATATATATAACAAGGGACAAACGAGCAGGCGGTTCACCTAAGTGACTACCGACGCCCATGGACAAGTGCAACACCAGACGGCTCGCAGATGCGTTGCCGGCCTTTGAGAAATGAGTATGCTCTTTTCTTGAAGGTCCCTAAGTCGTCCCCACTTAATTCTGGCCTAGGACAGGAAAAAATACCTATTTTACTCATTCGAATCGCTTATTTGTTTAACAAGTAAATATTTTCGAATAATAAATTAACCACACACACTTAAAGGCATACACTTTATCTAATTTTAAGGAAATTTGGCCAAAAATTAAGTACCTTTTTAATTACATAATTAGAGGAAGAATCGAGTACAGAGTACCCTCCTTAAGTATTCTAAGTGTCTGTACCAGTCACTCTGTATAAATGTAACTATACAATTGTGTAAAAATATAATAAACAAAGAGTAACTTTAAAAAAGTTATATGATTAATCTCAGCACGTGCCTGCGACTTTCTTCTATAAACTTATATATGTAACGTAATAAAATAAATGAAAACACCATTTGCATTTTATTTATTATACGTGAAATTTTACACATTTATTATAAATACTTAAATTCATAGACAACTTAAATTCATAGACAACTTAAATTCATAGACAACTTAAATTCATAGACAACTTAATTCATAGACAACTTAAATTCATAGACAACTTAAATTCATAGACAACTGAAATTCATAGACAACTGAAATTCAGAGACAACTTAAATTCATAGACAACTTAAATTCATAGACAACTTAAATTCATAGACAACTTAAATTCATAGACAACTTAAATTCATAGACAATTACACTACCACAAGGCTCACAGATGCGTTACCGGCTTTAGAGAATTGAGTAAGTTTAATTCTTGTACGATCCTTAGCCGTACCGGTACGAAGTTATTGGAATAGAATTGCACTGATCTCTTGATGTTCCTTAACGCACGTTTCATCTAAAGTATCATCATAAACAGATAGACTACTAAAGTTATTCGTAAAGTTTCGCATGTTTTTCCGTGCAAGAGCGTGAAACATACATACATCCAGACATCTGTACTATACATCCGTGTGTTCAAACTTTCACGTTTATAATATTAGTAGGATTGGAATGATATAATATTAACATAACATGTTTACTTCTTATAAACCAATATAGAGTAAGAAGCATTATATATAATTTGAAGGCACGTAAAATTAGAGTAAAAAAATATAAACATTTTGGAATTTCCAGAAAGAAAATTAACGAGAAAAGAGTATCAGAATTCAAGTAACATCGTTACGTTCTTAGTTCAAAGAAAAATTAATGTATTCCCATAAAAATTTCGCTTCGAGGAAAATGCCGCGCCGGGTCAATATTCAGAATCTCTAAAGCCCAACAATTACACGAGTTAACTCTTGCAATTAAGTTTAATAATTAAGAAAGTTTCTTTAACTGAAAACACCCATAAGATCTTTAATGTAGAAATAAGATTACAAATTCACGATACTCGATATTCTTTCAAAATAAGCAATGAAATATGATAGAAACATTCTCGCTTGCTGCATAAATATAATTACGAGATCGCCCGATGGTCGAAATTCGCACACAAATCTTTAGAATTGCGTACTATGTGCTTCATTAAAGCTATAAACAAAATATCATTTCTATTTACAAAAACACATTTTAAATTCATATTTTTGCCTTGGTCACGTCTTATGGTAAAAGGTGTCCATGTGTAAATCACTAAAATTGTTTTATGCTAATAATTTAACATATAAATATTGCATATTACTTACTTACTTACTGGAGCGGCTCAGCGACCCAAAATGAGTTTTGGCCTCCGACAAGATTTCGCGCCACTTGTGTCGGTCTTGCGCTGTCTCTTGCCAGTTTGCAGCTTGAAGGAATCTAAATTCCGTTCCTACCTACGGCTGCAGCGAGAAGTTTCTAATTTCGTCTAGTGCAGCCGCAGCTTTATATACTTTCGTAGAGTGTAGACGTAGCTTTATATAATTTCGTCTAATGTAAACGTCGTTTCAAATAATAATCGTAACAACTATGTTCATTATTCATATTTAAAAACGAATGTATGTCAGCACGATATATATATATTGTACTTGTAATATTTATTACTTTATAAATAATTAAAAGGAAGAGAATGAATATATAAAATATAAATAATTAGTTTATAGAAACTGTAATACATTAGTATTTGATAGTTATTTACAAGGACCGCGGTGAAGAACATGAAGTAAGCAATATGTTCTTACTTTTTTGACAAAAATAGAAAGCCTTAATCTGAATTTATTTTTACATGTACAATTCATATTCACACACCTACTATTAAATGCAAAGGGAATTTATCAATATACTCTGTGATTCAATGATTTATCACTTATGCACACACAAAATGAAATATTGAAAACAAATTAAATTAGATTCATAAATTACGTTCAGATTTCATACAACCTTGACAGTTACACAGAGTATAAAAACATCTAATCTGTGTAGTTATCGATCAACGACGATAGGTCAAAGAGTACCATCGCGTTGCACAATGATATTGTGAGAATCTCTCAAGTGTTTGCTTGTGAGAGAAGCGTTGCTGGAACAGCACTTCAGTCTGCAATTACGCGCTTTATCTGGAATAGCTTCTAGTAAAACTTCACGAACTAAAGTGTATGCCCGAAAAGGTTTATTTTATAAAACATGTTATACTGGCTGTTTCACGCGACGTCGTCTGCGTAAAGCTTACAAAAGCCCTCCTCAATCTGGCTCTATTCGTAAGCTTATCTTTCCTTGCGTAAGCTTGGGTCCAACTTCAACTCCGCTAGGTTACAGTTGCACCCACTCTTAATACAAACTTTATTATATAACAAACCATTCTCATGTCACGATATTTGTTGCCAACGCCTGCGAAACGGCTTGACCGATTTTTTTAAAAAATTTTGTGCATATTTAGTGGGTCTAAATATCGGTTGTACACTATTTTAGTGATAAGGGTGGCCCACGCAGACGAAGACGCGGGGAACAGACAGTTTTTATATATAATTATGTAAATATACAGATATGTTATGATTATAAAATTTTAACAAAAAAATGGACTTCAAATTCAGTCATAACTGGACTGAAATGGGACAGCATAGGAAGCACCAGCTTTCAAATAAGAAAGAATCATCAAAATGGGTTTACCCAGACGAAAGTTCTGAGGTAACAAAAAATATAGTCGAATTGAGAACCTCCTCCTATTTTGAAGTCGGTTGAAAAGTCTAGTGCATATTTGTTTATTCTATAAAAAAAGCTACATTAATCACATAGTAATTAATAACAGTATATTGGCTGAGTGCATAGAATAATATTCTATGCACTCAGCCAGTATCTAGCGCCATAAAAAGTATAGAATTTTTTTCCCATACTTCAAACGCTTCGTCACGCTGCACCCCATGTTGATTATTTAAAGGGCGAATAAAAACCTAATGTCGCTTAAAAGGCCTTGCAATAGAGAACAGTAAGCAGTCCAATTAAAAAACTACACTACAAATATTGAAATTCAACAACGGCCTAGTTCGAGATGCAGGAGCTAGGATAATGTTTAATTAATTTCTGGTATTAATAGACATTAGACATAGACATAGACATTTATTTATTCACTCCAACTAAGAACTCTATAGACTATTACAGTTTTTAATTCAACTTCTGCCAAAGACCTTTCGCAATTCCCCCTAGTCATCTAAATAGAGGGTTGTTTTATAAATACGTTTACCAATTCGCAGTATCCACGAAGAAGACTCGGATAGAACTTCTGTCAGATACAATTATATAGACTTATTAATTTGGCATATTACAGTGTTGCCAACGCATGTAACGAAAATGTAGGTACTTCTATTCGCCTGCAAATAGCTTCAAGTTGGATCTCGTCTAACCATGTAACACTCAGCATTACTCTTTGCAATGCGCCTTGAGCAGCATTTAGTCGTAATCTTAAACATTACCGTAAATAGTCCTTATATGTATTCTATATTATTGCTACTTTATGCGAAACAAATGCTGTAAATACAGTTATGGCATTGACATTAATTGTTCGCAATAAACAGTTGTTTCGCTCACCCTCCCACGTTAATAACCTGCAGGCGTGCTGTGGATGATACGTAATGAGAACTGCATTGGGTACCATAGTTTTAATACTTTATAAAAGCTGGACTGTACAGTTGCATTGGTCCGTGCTTAACGTCTCTCTTTTATAATAAACTAGCGGACCAGACTGGCTGTTCCGCCCGAACGTTGGGTTACTTACTATTTACTACATTCTATTATACTATAATATTGTCCCCGTTCCCATTCCATAATTGTTCACTAATTTGGCTTTGATGGCTTAAGCATGAAAGATAGATATATAATATGCTGTCGCGGACTTTTTTGTAGAAGTGTTTAAGATAAAAATTTCCTTCATATATTATATATGTTACCGGTCAAACACGATTTTAGGGTAAACTAGTTTCGCCTAGACCGAACCGATTCGTCCCTTTAGGCGCTTTAAAAATGACACTTCCAACGTTACCAACCTTTTTGTTTTTAGATTTTTGGAATGTAACGTAATATTTATTTGATTGCTTATAAAATATTTTAGTAACATTCACATTTAATACAACATTTTAAACTTTCACGATTATTTTCATTATAATTATTTAGGACTCAGGTCCATCCATGTCCAAATTGATATTGTTTCTTAATTTGTGGACTCTTCCCGATCCGATACAATTTAGAAATAGTATGTGAACTATGAGATATGCATGATGACGATAATTATTTAGGACTCAGGTCCATCCATGTCCAAATTGATATTGTTTCTTAATCTGTGGACTCTCCCCGATCCGATACAACTTAGAAATAGTATATGAACTATGAGATATGGATGATGACGATACTTAAATTTGGCTAGATTTAATTTGGACATTCTACTCACTATCGCAATGACAAATGTCCTGGTTAGATAATAAAAAAAAAACCTTTAAAGAATTGTGAATGAAATTCTTATGAATGATGACCCATTGAAAGTGTTTTGAAAACATCAATCAGGGTGTGGTTACAGAAACGTACAGTCATCAACATGACAAAGTTGTGTTTGACATTTCTTATGGTTGCGATTAGCATACTGGCCAGCGGTGGACTCGCTCTTCGATATTTAAATTTTCTAAACGGTCTTTCATAATTTGTTGCCAGTATTGTAATTCATGAGATAAATGTTTATATGATTTGTTATTTAAATGCATATTAAAATGTTTTGACTGGTATGTTGACGTGTGTGACCATTTTTGTTTTGGTTTTACGAGCCGTCAAAGGGACACGGAACGAGTGACAAACTATAAAACAATGACAAAAGTTCGTCCATTACAAGGCGACAAAACCCCCCTTTCGTTTGGCTTGCGAGACTTCCCGGTGGCCTGCTTCTGCTCACTTTCTGGTCGTGCAGATGTCCATGGGCGTTTGAAGGAATTAGGTGCCTTCTCGTTTGCCCCTTATTACATAAAAATAAAAAAAAGCTGACGTCATCCTCGAAACCCCCACTCTCTCTGCAACCTTACGACTAGTATGATCCAACCGCACCCCATTCAAGCAAACAAAGAAACTCTTCAGCTTTATGTATAAGTATAGATAAAAAAGAATGGCTCGTTTATACATATATAACACTTATTTACACTATGTCCTGACACGTACCGACATTTGCCAGAGAAATCTATACTCATATATAAAGCTGAAGAGTTTATATGTTTGTTTACTAGAACGCAATAATCTTAAGATGTACCAAATCCTCTACAACTAAGCGGACCCTGGTATTTAACTGGGATAGCGCTGAGAAAAAGAAGAAGAATAATCTTAGGATCTACTGGTCCGATGTGAAAAATTCTTTCAGTGTTAGATAGCCCATTTATCGATGAAGGGATAGGCTATCTACAATCACGCTAAAATTAAATCTAACTTTTGTACCTACTTTTACGCAGACAAAATCGCGGGCACAGTTAGTTTATATGACAGTGAAAGTTTCTAATATTCACTCACAGCACGTTTTGCCCTGTAACTGGAAAATTCCCAGAAGATCAAAGTTCTCCAACTAAACATTATATCATAGACAAGACTTTGCACTTGGATGGTCAATATTATTATATCTTTTAGTACTAGGGGTTCATAAAATGTCAGCATTGTCACCTTTTAAAGTCACTTATGAAGTGAATAATTTGAACGAAATATCTTTATTCAGCGTGTAAACGACATCGTACCGCAAACTTGTATCAGCTACTTTGCTTAATATATTATTATATGTTTTGCACATACGCAATACAGGGTCATTGGCTGCGATTAAACTATCTATTATCCAGTCGCAGTAAGAACTGCATAACGTAGCGATAGGCTCAAATTCCGGCTACTGATTATGCTCCGACCGGCTTCTTTAAAGCTGCAACTTCCTCAAACTAGCTAAAGTCTGATTCTGCTTTCTTAGGAAACTGTATCTTAAAGTAAGGATAGTACACCTGCAATAACTTCCACTTAGTTATTTTCCGGTGCACGAGTCTTCTAATTATTATAACGCACGTTTGGCTTGTTACCAGTTTTGTTCAATTTAATTGTTTCATCTGTATTTACATTATAAACATGCAACTCGAGTGCAGTAAAATTTACTAAGCGTAACATCCTTGATGTTATCGCAGTGCCTGTGTTTGTTTTGCCAAATATTCCGTTTTGCTTCTGTAGGGAACCTCACCTACAAATGTAATTATATTTTGCTTTATTTACTATTTAGAATTATAATTACAAATAAAAAATATGTATATTTGCACAATAACTGTATCATGGGAGGTGTAGAAAAGCATAGTCCATGTAACCAAATCAAATTGATCACGAGAACCAGTCAAAAAAATGATAAGAACAAGGTTTCCGTCCTGTCTTAAAATCATATAACGACATCATTTGCTTTTATTCTGATTGAATGCATTTATGTCAATATGACAGTTGGACAGAAATAACATTTATTCAAATATATTGATCAGAGAAATAAATGATGGCATCACAATTCCTTCTAATTAACATAACATTAAATTCGAAATTGATTCGGTATGTTCATTGAATTCAGCAAATTAATCCCCTACGCCGTTACCCCCCCCCCCAATATAGTTTATAGCCCCTTTGGCTAAGCTAACTACAGATTTACACAATGACGTCGCTTTGGAAACTGTCAACATGAGCAAATACCTCTCTTTCCCTCTAATGAAGTCGCCACTCGGCAGACCCACGATTGATGGACTCCCGCGGCCCTTTTTCGAAATTCAGCACCTAATTGCCAAGGCGACTGCTGTGATTTGTTCGTGATAGGATATAACAGCATCGGTAGAGCGCTTCCGAGTAAATATTTATCATATACATTAACGCCCACGTATAAAGTATTAATATAACAAATATAACTTTATTAGGGTATTAAATAAGAGCTATATCTCTCCAACCTGCTTAAGTACTGGAGTGGGTCAATAACCGAAACTTTAAGAAAAAAAAATTAACAGTTTTAACGCCTTAACTTTTTCGTAGCGCTTTCATTCTGTAAATATTTTTATACTAAAACACGATAAGGATAAAACTTTGGGAACTTTGAATAAACACATCTGTTAATAAAATAATTAGGTATCCTAACAGTATAGATCCAGATTAATCATTGCCTTATTCGATTTGGATGTAATGCTCACTAGAACCAAAATGAATCTTTACCATTTCACTCTGGCTTAGATTTAGAACCACCACCTCTTTAAACAACTGCGGAAAATTCCGCAGTCTTATGAACTGAACGACGCAGAATAAATAACAAAATATCACCTTACAACAATTGTCCCTTTTCTAACAGTAAGGCCGTAAAAAAAGGCACAAAGCAAAGAGCAAAATATGACCATAGATAGATAACCCATTTATTACGACCAAGTCCGTAAAGTCCGCAGCCTTATAAAGCGTAATACACTCAACAAAACCAAAACAAAGGAGGAGATATTAAATCCCACACGGGCGTCTGTTGTCTGTTACACAGGCAGTAAGTTCTTTAGGAACAGACATCTATGTGGGAGTTAAAGTGCCACCGGCCTTAAACTTGCGCACGCACCAACAGGAGCAGGAGTACTTGGTGCGTTGCGCGGCGCGCATTTCGGCGCTGCGGCCGCGGGTTGTGTTGGTCAGAGGGAGCGCGGCGCGCGCGGTGCAGGACGCCATGCGCGCGGCTGGTGTAGCACTGGCTCTGGGCGTGGGTGAACGCGCACTGCGCCGAGCAGCACGATGTGCCCGCGCCGACCTCGTCGCCTCCATCGATGCCAGGATAGGGATGCCCCGTCTCGGAACCTGCGACAACTTCTACGTGAAGAAATGTGAGCACTGCACTATATCTCCTTTTTTTTCTTTATTTCTAGCCTTATCCCGGTTAAATACTAGCGTCCACTTATATTGTAGAGCATGTGGCTGTGGGGCGAGTTAAGATGACCGGTTGCCATCTGACGTCGTCCTCGGAACCCCCATGATCTCTACAACCATACGACTAATATCACAGAGTGACATTAATCGGGTCCCACTGGCTTACGTGTCTTCCGAAACACGAAGGAGGTCGGATATCGAATACAAACCAGTGCTAGAATGGGTCACCCATCTGTTACCCGGTCGCAGCAAGAGCAGCTTAACTAAGCGATCGACTTAAATGCCGAGAACTGATTAGGCCACGACCTTCTAAAAAAAAAGGAAATATGCATTATATCTCCCTTTTTATGGTTGTCAATCATTTGTAAATTAGAAAGAATATCTAAAGTTTAACCAAAATTGATTAAACTGGGGAGGGGGCATTGGCAGTGGAGGCGACCATTTTATGCGCGTAATTAAAATATACTAGTACTAATATTGTATTGTTAAAAAAAATAATCAGTAAAGAAATTTTTACCGAATTGAAGAATACTTTAAACTCTTTTGTAGAAGCAAAAAATCATACCAATGAAATGTTGAATCAATTTCAACAGAATTATCTCGTAAATACGTGATTATTAAATGGTTAAATATATATATATATATTTCTTATTGTCAGTTTCGAACAAAACTCTGATGGTATTAGAAGGTTGCGCGGAACCACATCTCGGTTGCTGTATATTACTCCGCGGGGGCTCCTTGCAAGAGTTAGTGCGTCTCAAAAAAATTGTCAAATTCATGCTTCTGGCCTGCTATAATTGGAAATTAGAAAAAACATTTCTCGGTGACATAGAAGCCGTTTTACCCGAGCCGGGAACGTTTGTTGATGACGACGAAAATAACGAAATAGCTAATGGAGACAGAGAAGTCACGAGAAATGACAATTTTAACGACCAAGACGACAACGACGACAGCAATAACGACATATCTGAAGACAGCGACAATATTTTTGGCAATCCGAAGAATCTACTGCTCGATTCGAAAGAACCCAGTGACAATACGGTAGAAACATCGAATCACGTTACAGACGCATCACGCGTCACCACTAATGAATTCTGCGAAAGTAAACGCGTTGTCAGCTACGAAAAAGACGATATCGCGCAAAAGACACCAGCAGATGATAATGACGAAATTAATAAATTTATCGAAGTGGGCGAACCGCTTCTAAGATCGAGACACTACGGTCGTAAAACTGACAGTGACAAAAATCCGAGCTGTGGCGTTCCCATCAAGGATTTCAGCGATCCCTTGCAGTCGAGGCTTTCAATTGACGACGATGTGTTTCTGCCGAGGGTGGAGGCAAAACTGAAGACCGATTCGCACAGTGAAAGGTGAAGTACGCTTTACCATTGCAATTTGTGTGTGATTCTTTTGATTTTCGTAACCTCATGATTTCTTTCTCCGATTGATCGTACCTTTAGATTACTAGTTGTTTTCCGCGACGTCGTCTGCGTAAAAGTAATCTTGTTCTTGGACCTTAATTATGTTTATTATTCATTCTATAATATGTACTTGTTTATTTTTTTCTCTTTTTATTTATAATTATAATTTTTAGTATTGATACACTTAATTGTTTTCAACCCCACCCTTACTGACTCTGGAATCCTCTCTTGCCTAGGTTGTCTTTCAGAGACCGCTTTTGCGCACCTTGTGTTATATTCTCTTATCATTATTGTTTTCTATGTGTGCAATTATCTTTTGTATAAATAAATAAACATTACAGATGGTGCACAGATGACGTTGTACTATCGATGTCTCCAAACATAGTGATACCCGCGCCTTCACTTCACTTGCTGCCTCTTCGCCCGCCGCAGACACCGCACACGCCCAGAGCTTTACGCAAGGAATCGACAAAAACTCCTTCGGCCCTCACCAAAATGCATGTAAGCTTTAACAAAAACTACCTATATAATAAGTAACAATTACCTATAACACATATATAATCTATCTCTGCACAGAAATTCATCAAAATTGCTTCAGCGGTTTAGGCGTGAAAACGTAACACACAGTTACTTGCACATCTATGTATATAAAACTCTTGTCTCTCTGTGTTTGATGCCAAATTCCTTCGAAGTTTTTATATCACTATCTGTTTATCAGGACAGTCACCCGTTCATCGAACAGGCCATTACAGCACCAGCAGACGATATTACGCTGAGGGCGTCTCTAGCCCACTTTCGGGCCACCGGATGCCAACTCGTTGCTAATAAACATAAAGGTATGTGCCCATCTACGATAGCTGTCGTAATCTCACGTCATACGACGGAGTGCGTCCACTACACCGAGGACGCGGACGACGCAGTCGGTATTAATAAAGAAAACGATTGCTATGAGCAAGCATACCGTAGTGGAACATAACTAGTGGACCACCGCAAAGGAAGATCTTCGTGTCCGGGCTAGTTGGAGTTGCCTGGGGCTGTTGTTGTTCGTCGGAAGGTCTATGTATAGTAATCGTAAGTAGAAACTTCGCTAGCGTGAGTTGATTTGTATGGAGATTTTCAGCGTTTGCACTGCGGTCGTCGTCATCCGTACAGCGCCATCTAGTTTGCTTCGGTGTAACCTTTTCCACTCGACGTCATTGCCATCTCGTTATGTAGCGACAGCTACACTACTAATGTGTCCAATATCACATCCTTACGGTTTCTAATTACTTAAGGGGAAGACACATTGTTCTTGTGCACATACAATGACGATTGTAAATAAATAACAAATATGTTAATAATAATTTAATGAAGAAATAATATATGTTTGCGCGCCTAAATAGTGGCATTTAAGTTATTAATCTTGAGGACCTCCTGTAGACAACTACATTCTAGCAAATAAATAAATTGAATTTGAATTGAGAATAGTTTAAAGAATGCACATTAAAAAAAACTTCATGTTTACAGCAATCAGATGTTGGTTCTAAACCACTGCTTACGTTCGAATGTGTATGTATTTGAAATTAACGTACATTTAACAAGTTTGTTGTAACATTAAACCAATAATTGGTACTTTTATGACTTAAGGGTGTATTTCTTTGCTACTAACTGTCTCCTGGGGTTTCGTCAGCGTAAAATGCGAGAACCCTTACACCTCCGTAAACTGGCTGTAATGAACAAGCCTTACTTAGCAGATGTCTACTAATTATATTTTTCCTCTAGCTTTTATTTTATTTTCTAGTTCTAATAGTGTTAACTTTACTTTTTATAATTATTTTATTGTAACGATTTTATTATAAATAACTGATTTGTTAGGATCTTCCTTATATTCTTTATGTAATTTTAATTCATATTAACACATATTATATTGCAGGCTATAAGCGGTATTTGGATATACTCTTTTAGCTATAAGACCTAATGTAAAAACCCAAATTTGCAATAAGGATATTTGATTTTTACCTTGTTTATAAATTTCCCGACGTTTTAACTTATATTGAGATATTACGTGGTCCCACGTAAGTTAAAACTTAATCCGTCTTCTGGATTAAACGTCTTGTATTTCTTAATTTCAATTGCCTCTCGTACTACTCTGGAGTAGGAACGGTTTTCTGTGGAAATTACCTTTGAACTGTGAAGCTCAATACAATGGTTCGTTCCAGAGGCAGTTAGATATTTGGCAACAGCGGATTTAGTTGTCTGTATATATTTCATAGGTACGATGGCGATATGATACAAGTCTTAAATAATTTTAGTGAAAATAATCGTGAAAGTTTAAAATGTGTTATTACAGTTTTTGTTAAAACCTATAACATTTAGAGCTCTAATGGTCCAATGCTATAAAGAGTGGATTCAGAGTTAATATTACACTCAAAACGTCTCAAATTAAGCAGGTAAACAAAGTGCTCTAAAGCTATTTCTTCCAAACAACCATTAGGGACAAGGAGAGGAAGTAGTGGCCTAATCAGTGATCGGCATTTGAGTCGATCGTTAAGTTGCTCTGCCCGCGACGGGGTGATAGATTGGTGACCTATTCTAGCACTGGTGTTTATTTTATATTCGACCTCCTCCGTGTTTCGGAAGACATGTAAAACAGTGGGACCCGATCGAGTCGTAAGGTTGTAGTGATCTTGGGGGTGGCGAGGATGACGTCAGGTGGCAATCGGTCAACTTAACTCGCCCCACAGCCAAATCCTCTACAATTTAAGAGGACCCTGGTATTTAACCGGGATAACGCTTGGAAGAAGAAGAACTCTTAGGGACAAGGAGTTTTATCGAAGAAACAATTGCATTCCCTTTTTGCGACAATAATGTACCATGAAGCATTACAAAGAAAAGATCTGTTCCGCTTCCGTCGTCTGCACCGAGTAGTATTGATCACTGAAACAAAACTCTAATTTAAAAATAGATACAAGCGTCATTTATATAGAATAAAGACGTAATAAAAATACAGAAATACAATTGAATGCTTGGTAGATAACTACTTTTCTTTAAGTAATTCATTATATGTCATTATAAATAAATAAATTCATTAGTATCCAATTGATTCATATAATTTTTGGGTGAAAAGCTTGCTACATTGCATGGGACTAAAATCTGTTTTTTTCTTCTCCTTGGTATGAAACAAAGTTAATTATTGAAGCTACCCAATAAATTATTAAAATCTATCTATTAATAACATATCGAAAAATTGTATTTTGATGTGCTATTGATTCATGTTTTTTTTTTAATGTATACAATTATTTTTACATAAAACCTGTCGTATACGTAATTATATCCTGTACCCTATACACAAATACAAGCATACTGAAGTGTACATCTATCTATAGACATAACATTCAATCGTCAATGACATTGCACTTGCTTAACTTATAAAACTACTGGACCGTTTAAAACAAAAGAAATAAAGGAAAAGTCGAAAGAATACTTAAAAATACTAAAAAACGCAGTATTGATCGCTACTTCAGAATGCTTCAAATAAATTATTGTCTATGTAAATGTATTATTCATAAAATTATCGGCCAGTTTCACATTTTACGGAAAAGACACAAAGGAGAATGGTTAATTGGCTAATAGCAGACGAGCCAAAATTCGGGCAAGACAACGTCTGCCAGATTCGCTACCAATTACACAAAAATGTACCTGTAGTCTCCAAAGTCCAGTGTGAAGGTGTTGGGGCTGGCGCACCATCTTCGCACAGTGGTCAGCGGCCAGCGCGCTATTATTCGTCAGTCCAAAAATACGGACAAGCATAAAACTTTCTGCTCAGGATGATTTTGAATTGGAAAAAGACAAGTTTATAATGTTTACTCTTTTATATGAAAAGAAGCTGATAACGGCACAGTAATGAATACCTCCATTCCATTTTTTTTATTAAGTACTTACTTGTATTTGTTAGGAAAAAAAATACTGAATTTAAATTACAGCCTGTTTTCTTTTCAATGTCCTTACATTAATTATTATTAGAACATTATACAATAAACATTTAATTTATAAAAAAAATATAATTTAGTTATAATACTTTCGCGTCCGCCTATAGTCATGCGCAAACTTACCTCTTTCACCATCGCTCAGCGAACTTTTTACATGGTAAGAACTACAGTTTAGTTTTCATGCGTGCATGCATGCTTCATGGAATGTATTGCGCTCAGTTGGCAGCTGACAGCTCGCTCGGTGTGAGCGCAGCCTTACCGGCGAGCGACAGACCTCGTGTCCTTGGAGGAGGTTCAAGGCGAGTCGTGCCCCTCGTGCTCGAAGCCACCAAATTTACGAAGGCGTGACCGGTTTGGCGATACCTTATCATACCAATGAAAAACAGGAGCGTTTTTGCCCCTCCGGGGCCCTAGGACACACATTAAATATCTATACAAATACACAAAAGGTGCCTGCTTTAAAGTACCAAACTAGAGCGAATCAAATTCAAGAAGTTTTATCTTTCTTCTTTCGACAGACGTTGTCTTGCCCGATTTTAGGCAATTATGTCTTTTTTCATAAATCATGACACTGGCCGAATGTTTTATGAAGTAATAATTTTACATAGCACGGCAGTCAAAAGGTCTAGTATGAAAGTCAACTATTTGACGAATTTTAATGGGTCACCCATCTATCACCCGGTCGCAGCCAGAGCAACTTATCTTAGCGATCGACTCAAATGCCGACCACTGATTAGGCCACGATCTCCTAATTTAATTTAATTTAATATGGATATTAAATTTATTTTTTACTAGCAATCCACCCCGGCATCGCACGGTTGAAATGTAGTCCACCCTACTATATACTTATTTATTACTTGATGAACATTTGTGGTGTTTTATAACACGTAGGTACATAGTTTAATATAGATTATGGTATTTCGGAAGAATGTGCTGTGCCCAGACAAGCCGTTTGGGCTTAAGGGCGCGAAGAATTTTAATGTAAACAATGGAATTGTATTAAGAGATGAATAAATGTATAATTAAAATGTATACATATAAACCTTCCCCTTGTATAACTGTGTTTATTGATGAATGCCGCATTAAAATCCGTTGCGTAGTTTTAAAGGTACAAGAACATGGAGAGACTTTATTTTATACCATGTGAAGATAAAGACGAGAAATAATTAATGAGTTTTTTTTTCAAACATCTTTATTTAAATCATATACAATAAAATTAGTACTTACTAGTGCACAAAGAGGAATCCTAGAAGAACTAAGCTTAAAGATGAGTTGTTTTTTACGCACTAGCACATTAAAAACTTTAGGCAAAGAGGTCGAAAGAGAACATTGTTCAAATTATAAAACAAGGAGTTAACACTAAAAATAATCTTACACAAACTTTAATAATAAACAAATTGCTTTAATAAAAACTAAAGACATCACGTGCGGGTTAAACTAAGAGAGTTTAAGGGACGCTCCAAAACTCCGTACGAAACTACGTAGAGTTCTGCCGAGTCTGTTAAGAATCCGTTAATTGGATACGCTTGGTCCGGGTGTCAAATGATGAGAATTGATTTGTGTATTACAAAATTAGGTTAGGTACCAGAAGAAAGAGGGGAGTGGTGGGGGCTTAGAGAGTAAGCGATACATGACTGAATTAACTTAACGAACCCGAGTGAAGTATCGGGGGTTTTTTCAATTTCGAATTAATTGTGACGTTGGTCGTTAAATTTAACATAATGAAAATATTTTTAACACATTTTTTTCAGTTCAATTTGAGCTTTATTCTTGTTTTTCTATGAAAATTCGAGGATCCTAAATATTTTTGGGATGAAAATATCTGCACCATAAGCGATCCTCTTTAAAATTCCGTCCAATTCAAAACGATCACGGACGTAGATGAAGTTATAAGCACTCATAACATACTTCGGAACTTCTCTCTTCTGCTTAGCGTTATCCCGGTCTAGTACCAGGGTCCGCTTGAATTTCAAAGGATATTGCTGTAGGGCGAGTTTAGATGACCAACTGCCGTCTGACATCATGCCCGGAACCCTCACAATGTCTATAATATCACTCAGTGACATTAATAGGGGTCCACTGCTTCACATGCCTTCCAAAACACGGCGGAGGTCGATTATATGAAAATAAACGTTACAATGGGTCACGCATCTGTCACCCGGTCACGATAACTTAACCTAGCTATGGACTCAAATGCCCGCCACTGATTGAGCTACGACATCTAACAAACTATAGAACAATAGGTGCATATTTTTTAAACTCAGATTCTTCTATTTCTAGTAATAAAAGGAATAAAATTCTTTATTTGTAACCAGAAAAATATTACAATGCCACAAAAAACATATTCAACTAACAAATAGGCTAGTATAGATATTAGGTTGGACTCTAATGCCTAAACTAGGATACCCTCGGACGGACGGACGGACAGACAGAGCGAAATTATAACGGTTCCCTGTAGTACTACGGACCCGTTGATTTCGTACGATTTCGTTGATACGACCCGTGGATTCGTTGGATCGTATATTTGAGAATGAGTACAATAGCTAAAGGCTACGAAATGTTGCTTCAATTTTTAGGAGAATATAGAGATTTGGTGTTTTGGGAATCTATAAATAGATATAGATTTCAAAGTATAAACTATAGCTGAAGAGTTTGTTTGTTTGCTTGAACGCGCTAATCTCAGAAACTACTGGTCCGATTTGTGTTATAGGTAACAGACGCCTGTTATACACAAATATTTTTTTTTAGAAATATATAAATACATACATATGGATAATATGTCAGTCTCGAGGTGGGAATCAAACCCACGGCCCCCGGAGCAGAAGGCAGGGTCACTGCCTACTGCGCCAACGGGCCAGCCGATTGAGTACCATATAGGATTTTTGGATAAAACTTGAAGTTTGAATTTTGTGGGACTGTTATATAGAAGTTTTTGATATACACACGTGCCAAATCGTGCACAAAAACTACTCAAGTAAAGAAGAATTTTTCAAATTTTAAGGACGAATATATGCGTTGAATTTTGAGTAAACATGTTATATACATTATTATATAGGCCTGTGACTTTGAGTACAAATGTTATTCGTTAAAATAACGGAACACGAGTTTTACATTACGAGAGTATCTTCAACGTCTGTAATTGTAGAGGATAATTATGGTTGTTTGGTAATGGTTGAAATTATGAATAGAGACTTATATGTACATAAGTATATTTACAAAAAAAAAACAACACATTAAAACAGAAGGTAAAAGGAAATTAAATTATATACAAAAGAAAAATTACACTTATGTTATTTATGTAAAAATTGTACATAATTCCAGTTTTGTTATGTTGTGAACATACAATATGTCTATAAGAATTTTAAATTGTTTTATAAAATATTCAATCTTGAATCTCAATAGCTCAATGGTAAAAAGGATGGTCTGAAAACTGTAAGGAGGTTACCTTGTTTATATACTCTTGATTAGAACCCCGTTTTCTGAGGGTTGTTTTTGCACATACTTCTTGGACATATAAGGTATAGTTGAAGGGAAAACGGGGAGAATTAGACATTATCTAAAAGTCTTCTGAGATATTGCGTTTTTGACGTTCGATGAAGGCCGGCTGCACGCACAAAAAAGTGTCACGTTCCGCTTGAACCGAGAACCGCATTTGGCGTTATCACGAAAAAAATTATCGTCCGCAAACCGCCATAACAGACACCCAATGATTTTTTTTATAACTAGAGAAAGTGTAAACAAGTTCTTACTAGAATCTCCCAGTTATGAAATTATTTACATAAATATTAGGTTGCTAAGAATCTAACCAAATACCAAAGTTTCATTCGAAATGAAAATTATAAATATTATTATTTTAATGAATTGAGTCGTAACTATAAATTATATTAGAGTCATTATTGCCTACTGTGTTTAATAACGAAGCGGTTCCCAACCTTCGGCTCGTATTTTTGTTTAAGGCGAAATAAACCCAGTTGTAAAATACCGTTTATAGCTTCAATATCGCTTTGTTATCGGCACTGATAGCTATATATGCCGGAAAGGTGTATTCTACTTGGCGCTTTTGGATATATATATTTTTTAAAAAGAATATTAGGAATACTTTTTAGGTATGTGTAATATTCCCTTTTCCCCTCCTACTAAGCTTAAATTAAAAGCTTGTATTATTTTTTTTAGAAATATATAAATACATACATATAGATAATACACCCAGACTCGAGGTGGGAATCGAACACACGACCTCCGGAGCAGAAGGCAGGGTCACTGCCCACTGCGCCAACAGGCCAGCCAAACCAAATAATACCATGAGTACACGGCTTTGCTGCATAATATATAGGTTCTTTTTAATTAATTCGAATGAAGGTACTCTATGTCCTTATCTGTAACGCTGATAACGTGTATGCCAAATTTCTCAATGATCGGTTCTGCAGTTAAGGCGTGAAAGTGTAATAAAAATAGATACACACGTTCGAATTCGTAATATGAAATAAGGATTGTGCATCTTACGTAATATTTATAAGCTAATATTTATATATTAGTTTTTACAGCTTTATAGCTGAAGAGTTTGTTAGTTTGTTTGTTTGCTTGAACGCGCTAATCTCAGGAACTACTGGTTCGATTTAAAAAGTTCTTTAAGTGTTAGATAGCCTATTTATCGAGGAAGGCTATAGTCTATATATCATCACGCTAAAATTTCTCAACTAATTTTACGCGGACGAAGTCGCGGGTAAAATTAGTATGAAAACTAGTATGGTACTTGTATAGCTTATAAATAACGTAAAATCACATTTTTTCATCTAATATTTTTCTAAAAGCATATACATAGGAATTAGGAGTTAAAAAATAAACAAAGAATGAAAAAGCTTTTTTGATATAAATTAATCTGCTGTTTAACTTATTCTACTTTATATTTTTACATTATTTAATAGAATCTAAATTTTTATTAAAACTTTGTTTTTACATAACCAAAATCAACACTTCACAATCACATACAATAGTCTTAAAGCTGCTTAAACACTTTAAACAATTACAGCTGGCGCCATTTGGAAACTATATTGAATAATATCTTATTGTAATTTTTCTAAATTAAACAAGAATACTATTCGTTTTATTGCATGATATTACATATTTTTTACTGCCCTCTAGTTATAACATATCGAACTGCGTACGTTACCGTACCCCTGCCATCTGTTGAAAATTAGACAAACTAAAACAAGTGTCGTAATAAATTATGTTTACCAAACTAGATGTCGCTTAATATCCATAGTTAGAAATTCATTTAAAAAATGTTTTTTAAATTGTAATAACAATAACAATAGACATCATTTATCCTTAGTAATTATATTTTTTCATTATTTTTTAGGAAATGTTGCTTATTGGTCATATATCAAGTAATTTTTAAGTTTTTAGGATGTATTTTAAAGATTGAGCCTACAATGTAGTTTAATTGAATGAAAGTAATATTTAATAATATGTATTAAATTAAATTGGCTTCCTTCTTGTAGTCAGAAAGTGTTGTACACCACATAAGTATATATCAAGATTTTTACTTAACACTGACTTGCTCCAGCACGAATTTTACAGTACTGTACTAGGAGTATAAAATAAGGCTAATGTGACTTATCACTTATTTTGTTGTGTTGGCTTATAATATCAAAACGTTGACAAATTATTACGAACTAAAAGTATGTTATCAACAGAAAGAACGTGACTGAATTTGTTTGCTGTGAATCTTGCTTAGCTAGGAAATATTTTATGATCGAAGTGAAAGAGAAATAAGTAATAATTGATAATATGGACTGTAAATTCTGTGTATTCAACGACACAGGACATATTAAAGATTGTACTCTACCGACTTACGTCAGATTAACATAGGTACTTAATCTGAGGTAAATACTATATTCTTTTGACACTTGAGTTTTATAACAGAAATTGGAAGTGACGTCATGATGTTGATGCAAAATGAAATTATATAAATTAAATGTTGCCGTATTGAATAAATGCTATAATCGTTTAAATAAACAAATAAGACTATTTAGTTATTTAATATACTGCTCTTTATCATTATCAATAAATCTAGTTATCATAATAATTTATGTGCAATCACTGCGTATTTATTGGTTACGTATTGATTTGTAACAATTTATTACTATGGCAAGTGCCACTTGTATCTAGTAGTTTATGTTTATTACTACGGCAAGTCTTACTTGTATTTAGTAAGTTATATTTATTACTAACTAACTCCACATCCAGTGTGTTCAGTGACTTACTAGAGTTTTAGCCTAGCTGTATTTAAAGTTACCATTTATTGGTAAAACAATACTGCTATGTAATTTATCGCTGAAGCCGGAACTCACAATAAATTAAGAGCGATACTCCGCAACTTTGTTCGCTGTAAAGTTCGATGAATCTCTTTTCAAGTGTATTTACCTGGTTGTATTTATAAATAGCTTACTTCGCACACGTGGCTTAATAAAGTTTTTGTTTATTCATGTTTATTACTATGGTAAGTGCCACTTGTATTTAGTGTGATATATGAATTACTAGAATACTTGATATACAAACTTTAAGACACATATTTGCTAGTTCACTGTTCACAAAATTCCTTTGGCAATTATCACTAATTTGTCCTTTACCATAAAGATTTGTGTAAATAAATACATACGATTTTGAGAACAATATTATATTTGCCTTCCTCTTTAAGATTAGAACTCAGTCCTTACTAGAATAAGGTAGCATTGTAGCATATAGTAATATCTAGATATATGTATGCTACAGTTCGAACAGCCCACCTCACACGTAGACGTCTACGTCGTAGTACGCTACGCTGGTCGTAGCCGTCACTGACCGTAGTGACTTAAAGTGACACTGTGTTACAATTTTGTAGTAGAATATGCGTTTGCGAGTGACGTAGCATCACCTACATCACACGTAGAGATCTACGTCACATAATGCTACACCTATCGTAGCCATCACCGGCCGTAGTAACGTAAACTGACATTTTATTAAAATTTTGGAATAGAATTTTGTGGTCCGTGAACGAAGTATAACATCACACGTAGAGGTCTATGTGTGATGTTACGCTGTTCGTAGTCATCACCTGCCGTATTATAGTAACTTATAGTGGCATTCTGTGAACAACAGTATAATTTTAAACCTTTATTTACTGGCTCTAACCGCGACCTCATTTGCGTGGTAACAGCATTTAGAGAGTTTTGTTTTTTGGAGAGCCATTAAAGTACATATGACATAAACTATTTTTATTATTATTATAGCGTCCTTTATTATACTCATTTGCCTTTTATTGTCTACGTCGCAACACACTTTATACAAACAACTAAATTTAAAAAAAAATACATTTTTAACATTTTAATAAATAATAGCAAGATGAAACAATTGAAATAAATGACTAAAACTAAAAGAAAAAATATACTTTGCAGCAAGTGTAGCTTTTGTATTGTGAAGTTTTTTTCCAAATCAATTTCATACAAACTGTTTGATTTGTTTCGTGTGCTCAATTTTAAAACAAAAAGAAAATATTTCCTCATGCATCATATTTCAAAGCTACATATTAAGTTTTTTACTATATTATGTTGAAGGATGAAGGTGTATTTAAACCTTTTTGGAAAAGTACGGCCTAAAAAGACCCCTATTCAGGCCCATTTAGAACGATAGCTTGCCAATTCTATGGGCGTCGATAGTCACTTATTGTGGATACCGCCTACTTCTTTACCCCTTGTTATATTGTTCGTATTTATTCGCGGATTAAAGCGAAGTATTTTAGTTTTTCATGCATGTCATGGATTTCCGCAAAGTAACGCCTGATTCTATCAGTTATTTAACGGCGGTTATGGCAATCAATAATCAAAATTCACCTGTTTCCGGAGAATCCAAACTCATAATGAAACATTAAAAACTACTGCTGCACAGATTTCCATGGGGAACCATAAAAATCAATATACACGTCGATTTCTAAGTTCACACCGCCTATAAACTATGAAATTATTGGCATTTTATGTTTTATCTAATCAATTTAGATATGTTTCTTTTATCGGTAACAGTAAGCAATCACTTAGTTCGTTTGATGTCATTCTAAAGTCGTTTATGGATGGACCGGTTTTAGTAAGAATTTTGATGAGCACGAGATTCCGGTGTGATACGTATTACATATTTACCATGTTGCCCAAAAAAAATTATCTACATGCAAGTCTTCAATATTTTATATAACTCTGAGTGATTTTTTTTTTAAATTTTTTGTTGAATTGCAGAAGATGTGGCTGTAGAGTGTGTTATGTTGACCGACTGCCATCTGACGTCATCCCAGGAACCCCCACAAACTCTACCATCTCACTACGAATATCAGTTAATGACATTAATCAAGACCCCCTGCTTTAAATGTTTTCCGAAACACGGAAGAGTTCAGAAATCAGTGTCAAAATGGGACACTAATCTTTCACCTTGTCGCGTTAAGAACTGCTTAACTTAACGATCGACTCAAATGCCGGCCACTTATTAAGCTACGATGTTTCTTTTTTATAAAAACAAAAGGCAAATAGGCAGGCGGTTCACCTAAGTGACTACCGAAAAGTGCAACACTAGAGGGCTCGCAGATGCATTTGAGAAATGAGTGTGCTCTTTTCTTGAAGCTACGATCCCCTCCGGAAAAAAAACTACAGATAGTAGAGGAATGTAAAGGCAAGGGCCCTGACCTTGCTTCATAGTCGATGGCGGGTCGCCATAACATAGTGTGCGATAAAAAATCAATCAAACAATATCCGTGAACGCTCTTGAACTTTGGATTTCAATATGTTTATGATAAAGACTAATTCAAATTTATTACAGCGACGAATGTTACAAGGGTTATTAGTCATTTGAAACGGAATTTAGTATCGAAATTAAATTGTTAATCGCAGTTTCAATTTCCTAATATCAACGATAAATCTTTTTATTTTAAACAAGTAAATAGAATAGCCAGTTATTTTCCTCAATATATATTTTAAAACTGTTATATTTTTTAATGCAAACTATTTAATTAGATCCTTCTTACACTGTAATGAACCTACAGCTTGGTACTCGTGTAGCACATCAATATTATTCTTTAATATATAATAATATATATTTAATTGAACTGAATGAAATTATATTATGCGCATTCAGGGCTGCACAACTGTTGTATGAGAATAATGCAACAACGCGTTTTCCTATAATATGGACCTATAAACCTACCGCGCTATAAAGGAGATTACAGTATTCAAAACGAACCTTATTATTATTGCCCCATAAAACAAAATCCAAAAGTAATAGGTACCATAAACCCAAAAATAAGAGATATTTAAAAGAAAAACTTACATTTTATGTCATGTTTTCCTGTAAATTAATATTTTTTTGGCCATGGGCATTGACAGTCGTTTAGATGGTGTCGAATTTCAATTTAATATCTCATGATATTACTGTGAAAGACGCTGGTACAATCTTATTGCATTCGTCATAATATAGTATTCCATACATGAAACATTCCAAGAATCGCTGATCTTAGTGCGGAATAAAATTTATTGCTTAATAAGGCGATCCTTTCCAGTTCTACATTTTAAAACTTCTTATTCTGTTCATATAAATCAAGTAGAATTTGCAGAGAGCACTACCTCTGAGCGCATATATTTTAACATATATTATTGCTTAAGTACAAATGCCTTCAGGAAAGGCAGGGACAATATATGAAATCTTTATTACTGAAGGTCTTGGCAGTCTTAATATGCTTTGACGGAGACTTGTACCAGCTATTTCCAAGATACTCTATTTCTATGTCTTAACCAAAAATGGTGACTAATTACATACGAAAAAATAAATCTATATACAAAAAAGTTTTAAAATATCAATTGAATATAAATTTTTACTTTTAAAATTTCTTACAATTTTGAAAGGAGTAAAAATATTTGGAAAATACATATGCACGTCTCATATTTCCTAAATATTACGACCTATCAGCTACACAGGTCGCCATTGGCGTTAAGCGCCATCTCTTAGAAATAGCTCCAACTTAATAAAGTACAAAAATATTTCGCTAGGTGGTATGTCCAGCTTCAATTTGGTTTTTCGTTAATTATAAAAAAATAAATTTATAATCAAATCAACAATCAACACATCCATGTTCAATAAGAAATAGCGCGCCATAATCCTGAAGCTAATTAAAGAAATATTGACGTGATAAGTTGGCTGTTTCGAACGTGATCGTGCCAGATCCACACACACACTAAGGAAATACGTTTAATACGTACGTACAGTTTTTTCTTATACTAAATAACATAAATATCCTTCCGAAGATTCAAAAGTGTTAGAACGCGACTTTCATCTTAATCTGTGTGTATTTTCTTTTATCAATTAGTGCCATACCAAGGGAATAGAGTGGTTTTTTCTTCACGAAATCGCTGGATTTTGATTTAAATTAGAGTAGAGCACACCCGTGACGCTTAGCGTTATGAGGCGTGCAATAAATATTTGGAAGACACAGGTTAAATGCAGCTATAATTTAATTTTACCCCATATTCTCACACCTGATTTTAATAATATTAGTTTCAATATTCGCATATCATATAGAATTAGTAAATTACTTATTTTCTCTTTTCCCAATCATCATCTAAATAATTCTGGTTAACTAGTGTGCCCTTGATTCAGGACCGACGCGGGAGCAACGTCACCATAAAACATTATAGAGCAAACGTCCGCGGACATGATTGAATTTTATGTTCACTTTAGTGTATGCTCGCACTTGCACCGCTTTGTTACGGCATTAAAATTGATTCCGTCAAATTATGGGCTTCAACATTTCATATTGTTAATATTACTAGAAATCGCCGGCTGGTCGAAATTCAACCATAAACCTTTTTGCTTACGACATATATTGTTTTAATCGCAGAAAAATCAAATTCGACAATTTACGTAACACATACAGTTGTCACTATTAAGCTTTAAAATCAATACATGTTTGTGTAAATGGTATAAATCATCTGGCATTGTTGTGTGTGCGGTTTTATTTGAATAATTTGATATTGCATATTATAAAAAAATAATAGCATTCGCACACCATCCTCTTTATGTGTACTACAATTCTGCCAAATTTCTTATTCCTCCGTCCGCACAATTTTTCCAAAATGGTTCATAAATTTTTCGCTTCACGTGTATGATCACACATGTTGTATCGATTTTGATAGACACTTCGCCCATAACAGTTGAATTATTTAATAAGGGATAATCTAGAGTCTAGACTAATTTAGTTTTAACAGAAGACTGTACGTAAGTGCGTGACTAATATCCATTTTAAGTAACGTTCTTCGTTAAAAAATAACTTAATAGATTTGTTCTCAAGAAACCATGTTCTTTTCAAGATAGTCCAGCGTTAATAAGTCTATCGTGTGTATAGACACATACATTTGCTTAAAAATAAATAAAATCATTAACAAAGACTGATATATGCGCTAATAAAACCAAAGTTCCACCTTACATATCGGTCACCTCTTTCCCTGGTACTTTAGCCAAAATAAACGTCTCCATCCCCTTTTACTGTTGACTTTTAACCGATAAAACGGACACTAAATTCGTCCCTTTGCCGAAATAAACCACGTTCAGGTCCATGATGATACTTTAATATGCATAGAATCCAGTTTATTTCAGGTTCTAAAATCCTGGTGAAGAGTGGTAACGGGCGCGTATTGACTTTACTGGCCACTTGGTTTCGTTTTTTCCGTATTTCAGGGGTTTGAATTATAAATGAATTCGGGTGTACTGGGTGCGATTTATGAAGGGCGGCCGGGGTTTTAATCTTCTGAAACGGCCATAACAAGATGTATGGCCAAATTAGTGCATCCGCTATGAGGTACGTGAACGAAGTAATGTTTGCTTGAATTTTTAGTGAGATATCTATATTTTAGAGGTCGTATTGTCCGTTTTGTCAGTGCAGTTTTCCATGAACGTTGGCTATCACGATAATCAGGTGAATCACCTATCCGTTTGCTTAAAACAATTCTTTAATTAACCATAGCAATCAAATTAAATTGTATATTAAACAAATGGATTTGAAAACAAATCTGTAACAAAATGTTTATTACTAGCTGTTTTTCGTGACTTTGTTCGACATCAAAACTTGCGAGATCCCTTAGATTTCCTTAATCTGGCCCTAACGAGAAATCCAATCCAATCCAACCCAAAAGCAGAACTGGACTAACAATAAACTACCTCCTTGCCAAATGTCATCTTTCATGAAAACTAAAGTACTTTGCTTTAATCCGCGAGTGAATACGAGGGAAAATCGGTGTAATGCTGCAACCCGAAAGCTACACCACCGAATCCGCCACCAAAGCACAGCACTAACGAACTTAAAAACTTGTAACCGGCTTATTTATGTGCAACAACATCAGAGAATCAGTAAAATTTCTGTTTTTCGACTCAAATAATAACTCAACGTGATTTTCAATATTACAATCGTATAAAGTCGAAGTCAAGATATTTTTAGTCATTTTCGCTTTTTTATAACATCGTATGAACGTATAACAAATGTAGATTAAAATGAAATGTTTTTTAACACATATTATTTTTTTTTTTTGACTAAATTTTTAACTCCATGTGATTTTCTTTATTTCTACATCAATAAAATTACAATGAAAGTCAAGGTTTTTTACTCAATTTCAATTTTTTATTTCGTCGTATAAACGTAAAACAAATGTGAATTTTTCTTTTATTTAAAAAATGCATTTTTTACCAATTTTTTTTATAAAATATTAGTTCTACACTTCATTACTGTAATAAATTTGGGTTGAAATTTTAACCAAAATAGTAGTTTTTCTAGAATGCTTAGAATTTTTCTCTAGAACAATAATGTAATGTCTAAACTGTAAGCTTTTTTATATATATTTTTAGGTTAATATATGGAAATGTTAATATAATCAAAGGACTCTTTTTCTTTGGAACTTTTTTTCTTATACAAATAACATATAATGAGCTTATGAAAGCCACATGTCATCTTCGTGTCTTCGATTCACCCTTGTCAGTCACGCCGAAGGACGCCATTTTCTCTTTAAATAAATATACTAATTTATGTGTTTCAGCCTAATTTTTACAATATCACGACAATTTGATTGTCTTCTTTCGAGTTGAAAATACCATGAAATGGATTTCATAGAATACATGCCATATTCTGCTTAATTAGATATATTGCAGAAACAGTATTACAATACGAAAACAGCATTAATTTGCGCACACAATTAGAAGATTAGTCAATCCTTGACATCGTACTTATATTAATACGCAATTTTTTCGTCCTGTTATCGCCTACAATTCTAACCTCCTTTTTCGCGAAATATATTGGCAGCACTGGCACATAAGAAATTCATTGTCTTAAAAGAAATAAAAAAAAGAACATTATGAAATAATGGCGGCTTCTATCTGTCAACTGTCAATTGTAATTGTTATGTTATTATATGAGTTAATAAAGAAAGTAAAATAACACTTTTTGAATAGATTAATAATCTGAAAGATAATTAGTTGTATGGCGGAGTTCAGTTAGTATTAGGTACATAGCGTAAAAATATTCTAGTTTTATATAATTGTAATAAAAATGTTAACAGTAATTGACTTCCTTTAGTCCGTTCGAGTTCACTTTATGTGTGAATTAAACGCTTAATTTAAAACGGTAGATTTTAAATTACAATAATTGGAAATTTTAAAGAGCATGTCTGTCATTTATATTGCCATTGTTAAATTAGCCATTGTTCGTTAAAGTGTACAGTTATGGCGACAAAAATTCTTAGAAACGAAAACGTATGTATGTTGCAGTTAAATGACAAAAAAACGTGATTAGAAATTTCTACGCGATATGATGTAATACCGACAGATACTTTAAGGGTATATTTTCAGAATGGAGAAACTAAGTGATTCTGTTAAATTACCTCATATAACTTTTTAATTTCTATTTTTTATTCTCTAATCATTATTATTGTTGGATTCCCATCAACAAGAATTGTGTTATACTATGTCTGCGATAGATGTGAAACGATTCTTCTAGGATTTCGTGTCCATTAATCAATTTTTGTAACAAACAAACTAGGTAAGTCATAAGGAAACGATATTATGCGAATATTTTGCGAATGCGAATTCATAATGTCTATTAGCATTGAGAGCGTAATGTGTTGGCTAATAAATACGTAGTTTTCGCAATTTTTTTTAGTTGTGTTCTATTTTTCGTGAGTGGGGAAATTGAGCTACTCTACAATAATTCTTAATAGTAATAAAGAAAATTTGTGCGATGCTGTAATCTACCAAGGGTGCCTCAACGGCACTCATATATCGTGTCTTGCTTTATTCCGGTATTTACATAGTAATTCATTTATTCAAATTAAACCACGTAGAGTTTCTTTTTTGTGTTCAATTTAGTTTCTTTGTGTTAATTGCTCGTTTTTTGTTGAAATTAAAGTAGCCTTTGTTACTTTTTGTTAAAGCGAAATTGCAGAACAGAACTAAAAAAAACAGTCATATGGATTTAGTAGAATAAGAGATCACCTGGTAGTCGAAATTCAGCCATAAAGCATTTTACATATATGTACATACATGCATATTGTTATATTTGACAAATATTGTAACATACGTTTGTCACGATTACACTTTGACATCATCATCACATACGTATATGTCTAAATTGCTGTAAATCCTTTGACATTGGTGTGCGTGTAATTTTATTTTAAAAATTCAGTATATTTCGTAAAATGTACCTAAAGTTTTCACTTTACATAATAATATATAAATAATTTACGACTATATATTAATTTTAGACGATACAAATAGATATTTACTTTTTTTTTCTTCCTAGCGTTATCCCGGTCAAGTATCAGGGTCCGCTTAGATAGCAGAGGATTTGGCTGTGGGGCGAGTTATCGTTATGATAAACTAATATATTTATGTTGAAAAAGATATTTACCGGTTTCTTTAAATTATTTATTATTTTTTAACTTGCTCATGCGCAGTTGACATATCCGGTACTGCGCAGGCGCGACCGGAAGCTACTCTAACAATATAAATATATACTTAATATATAAAGCTGAAAAGTTTCTTTGTTAACTTGAACGCGCTATTCTCAAGTACTATTGGTTTGATTTTAAAAATTCTTTCACTGTCAGATTTATATCATCACGCTAAAAATTTTCACGTAATTTTATGCAGACGAAGTCCCGAATAACAACTAGCTCTCATATATATCTGAGCTATGACAGCCATCCTACATTACGTAAATCACCTGTCATCCCATTTCACCGGCAAACGTAACAGACTCCGTATCTCTATCACTGTCAAGAATGTCCGGACCTGTGCTGAATTAGCACCAGGTCTTGTACTATGTTTGAAAGCGTAGGTACAATTTTACTCGAGAAAATCATAAGAAAAATTTGGAAAGAATTTCTTTTTGGGGCTTTTAACAAATTTAAGCTTAGCGAAAAAGGGTCTAACCGATACTTTGTAATACATTTTTTTTTTAATATATATTACAGGGTGTAAAAGACAACGTAATGGATACGCATCCCATGGGTTCAATACATGATTGTAGACTCCCCAGCGATGAAATCTTTCGTCGGCTTTTTCTAGGAATGTACAATTTTTTTTACCATTTTTTAATCTGAATAATGTATAATATCATTATTACTATCTGTCCCAATGCGATTTTAATTCAGAAACAAATTTCTTCAATATTTTTACATAAAACCGCAATGGAAGTAATACTTAAAAGCACGTAACAGGGGTAGCGCGGCGCGAGTCGTTGACTTGTTTTGCGCGTCAACATTTTGTTGACGATTGCTTCCCAATGTACACGATACATTGCGCGCTCAAGATTATTATTATTATTTAGATAGACTAGGTTGTGTTGTAACTTTCCGATTTTATTTCAATTTAAATTAAATCAAGTGATATTTTATTTTAATAGACTTTTACAAGCTTTTTTTTAATCGTCAGATATTTTCAAAGCTACCGCTGATTGGGAAAACTCAGGATACGACAAGAGTCAGCAAAAAACTCATCACATAATAATACATAAAAAATAAATCATTGTGATAAAGGATTAAGTGACTGTTTGACAAAATGTTTGCTATTATAAGGATGCGAGAAAGAATGCAAACAAAGTAATTGCCATTGTAAATCTTACAAAAAAGAAAAAAATGCTCAATGTTACTTCACCATGAATGAACGACCTCGTTGCTAAGATAAAAATATAATCTTCCATTCGAACGTGCAATTGTTTACGCTGAGTGAAATATTCTCGGAGTTGTTTCAACGTTTACACTAAACAATGCTAAAAAAGCAGTCATTACACGAGGCGCGGGCGTATAAAAGAACGATTTGAGAATCGTATAAAAAAAAAATCTAGAATACATTTACCTAAGACACAATCGGCGGATCATTCACGTATGCAGCACTCAAAACCGTACACATAGCTGGGAACGAACCATTCCACTGGATATTCAAATTTTTATTGCATCATTGTATCGTGGCAATGCGCCAAGCCAATTCGCGGTCTTGTCCATCACACTCGGTGTGATTCTTTTACTCGGTGTGATTCTTTTGCAATGTTTTTTTAGGGACTCAACATTTCCACAATTTTTACTTGTTGAGATAATTAAAAAAAAAATTTAGGTTTCTTATTATATGTAAAATTCTCGTGTTAGTGTAGTTACACAATGTTAGATACCGTACTCCTCCGAAACGGCTTGGGTGTTTGTTCTATGTGCTCTTAAATATATGTTGTTAGCCTGTCTGGTCATTCGTTTATGGTGATTTATCTTTTTTGCAAATGTTATTTGAGTGAATATCTATAGTTAAAATTCTTCTTATTAGAATGCAAGTTTAGTTTAAGGTTCATTAGTTTTGTTTCTAGATTTTAATTATTGGTGTTAAGTAATCATAATGGAATGTACGGATGTCTGGAAGTATGTTTGACGCTCTTTCACGAAAAGACTGCTGAATGAATTTAAATAAAACTTTACAAAAATATTGTTTATACATCAGAATAGCACAAAGGCTATAAATTATAAAGATATTGTGCGAACTGTTCAAAATATAACGATAAGTGTCAAGTAAGTAGAAGAAAATGCTGCCATCCGCGAGCAATTCTATCGTGTGCTGCAAAAACCGTTAGAGTTACACATATAAAGTTTATAAAGGAAATGTTTATCTTAAATAGTTCTGCAAAAAAGCCCGCGACAGAATATATCTCCATGTCTCAATCATCAATCTTTCATGTTCAAGCCATTAACGTCAAACTAGTGAACTATTATGGAACGGGAACGGGGATAATGTTATAAGATAATAGAACGTACATAATCCAATGTTCGGACAGGACAACGTCTGCTGGGTTCGCTAGTAGATAATATAATATGTATTATTTATATAATATTTAAATTAAAAGACTTAAACAATAACAGTACCACTCAAGGAGATCGTAACTTAATCAATAACACTATCGGTTTTCAAATATCCGGCCTCCTCCGTGTTTCGGAAGGCACGTGAAACAGTGCATCCCGATTAATGTCACGAGTGATACTAGTTGTGAGATTGTAGAGATTGTGGTTGACGTCAGACAGCAGTCGGTCAGGAGAGGAAGGTGTGGTTATTAAAGGGGGAGGCCTTTGCCCAGCAGTGGGACAGTATAGGCTAATTAAAAAAATATATATATAAAAAGGTATTTGCTTCGAAAATAGTTTTTTTTCACAAGTACAATAGCCGATTTACATCAGATGAGCGAACGCTTCATCTTCTTCATCATTCTACCATTACTCTATTAAATTCTTTAAGCCTAAACAAACGTAGAAGATATTATCGTTGTTTGGTTTGCGTTCACAAATTTTTAATTCTTATTCTAGTTTTTTGCTCTTTCATATTTTGGTATAAACGCTAAGAACGAGCTTTCGTTTACACTAAAATATCTATAAAAATATTCTTGTTACAGCTCTAGACCTATGTTCGTTTGATGTGGACCCACCTTTCGGAATTTTGCCTTAATTTAGTGCATTTTCAATTATTTCTGTGAACTACGTATTCACGTAATATACTCTATATAAACAAAACTTTTTTACGTGAATGGGTATTGAAATTCATTCCTTAAAAGTCTTTCTTGAAAAATAATAAATTACTTGTAGAGCTTTTAGTTTCATAGGAGATCAACTTGACCATCCGATAAAGACCACCAAGCGATTTGAATTAACGCGTGATCTCATCAAAAAAGGTTACAAAACCAGTTTATACGCGGCAATGGTCGGAGAGAGGTATATTAAAAAAATCCCTGTTATACCTACTAAAAGACCTTGGCTTATCAAGAACTATCATAAGTACTTTATTAGAAAGGACATATAAAGACACACTTGTAGGGCCATACCAGATCTGTCTAGGCAGGGGAGGGAACACTGGTAGTAAAAGTGCGTGTTAGTGTTAGAGGCCATTTTAAAGAGCACATATACCTGCATCACAAGCCTTCTTTAGAAGTTGCCTGACGATAGCTCAGCGTAATATATGTATGTAACATATATAAACCCTAGTTTGTAGCCGGATTAATAAATTCCTTAGAAGCCGGCAACGCACTACCAGCTCCTCTGGTGATGGAGGTGTCCATGGGCGACGCTGATCACCTGATCTCGGTTGATCCGTTGGCTCATTTTCTTGCTTAAACTATTAAAAAAAAAAGGAAACATTGGATTTGCACCTGACTTGCTAGCTGATAATGATAAGGGTCATAGCAACCAGTGCATTATTAGTCATACTTATACACGTGTCTTCGATAATAAAAATGTTAGATCGATAGCGAAATGACATAGAATGATAAGAATTCACAACTTTCGGTGCATTTAGTGCATATGTATGTCAATAAACATTAAGAATTCGACTTATTATCTTTTTTATAGTACATTTTATTTATACCACAGATAATTTGACATAGACTGGCCGAAATTCGGCCACAAATTTTAAGATTTGTGTACTATATCCTTATTTAAAGTTATGTACAAAATTTTAATTCTTTGTACAACGAAAGTTTCATGTATACGTCCGTCACGACTACGCTTTGACACAATCTAATAGTAAAATTTCTACATCTATGTCTAAATCGTATAGCATTGGTGTGAGATTTTATTTTAATAATTTAATGTATTAATAATACATATCTTATACACATATTAACATTCGCAAATCATTCTCTATGTAAACTGTACTTTTATACTTTCCCTTTCGATCAATTTTCGTTAAATGTCACGGAAAGTTTTGCTTTACGTATGGTTCCTTCCTCTGCAACGCGATGGACCCGGCACCTGCACGGTGAATCCATGGAATGCTAAGAAATTCGTCTCATTGTACAATCAACTGGACGCATAGAGGAAAGGTAAGGAAATTAATTATACTGTTTTCACAGGTAAAAACAAGCTAGAAACTCTCTTGCTTAGTGGTATTAGATCTTAGTTATAGACTCTACAGACTTTTTCTTACTGTATTTGCCTTCACCATTAACACATAACCTAGATATATTTAGATAAAAACTCAAGACATATATGAATGGTTTTTTTCTTAACATAAGATTCAAAGAAACAACATGGTTTGCTTTTTTTTACTTTTATTGTAAGCTGCTTCTCTAAGATGCTCTAACATTCAAAGTCAAAGTCAAAGTCAAAGTTAAAGCCAAAGCCATAGCCAAAGCCAAAGCCAAAGCAAAAGTCAAAGTTAAAGCCAAAGTCAAAGCCAAAGTCAAAGTTAAAGCCAAAGTCAAAGTCAAAGCCAAAGTTAAAGCCAAAGTCAAAGCCAAAGTCTAAGTCAAAGTCAATTATATAGACTTTTTTTAAGCTCATAGGAACGTCATATTATGTAATCATTAAATAAAATATATTTTTTAAACTATTTAATAATTTGGTGATAAAATTTACGATTTAAAAGCTAAGTTTACAAGGGTTCCTCGCGCCCTGCACTGAGAAGAGTCCGCAACAAAGTCAGTAGGGTAATTTTTTTGTTATCACCATTTTCACAATAATTCAGTTTTGGTTAGTGCAATTTATTCCCAAGCATTATTATTACGTATATATGTTACCTAACCCCTAAAATCCTTTTTCCAAAAGACACTGACAATCCTATGCATCTGACTTCGGGTGTTTTTGACTTGTTGAGTGTCAGTTTGGGATGTCGAAAACTAGGAGGTAAAAATATCTAAAGCTTATTGGATACAAAATAATTATTTTTTTCTTCACACTGGCTTGGAACAGGCAAAAATATCTATTTCACTCATCACTTACTCACTTATTTGTTTAATAAGTATAGCCAAAACTTAACTGAATTATTAACTTTATTTATTATATCTGATTGACAGTCACAAAATCTTTTTATAACTGACCAGTATTATTTACGCTGGGAAATGCATTTACGAACTAACTTTTTCGAACAGCAAATTAACCACAGAATGTAAGGCCACACTTACTAATTTTAAGGAAAATTAGTCAAAATAAGTACCTACTTTTATTACATAATTACAACAAGAAACGAGTACCGAGTACCCTCCTTAAGTATTCTAAGTGTCTCGAGGGTAGTTTAAATGAGAATTATCTGTAGAATGCTGTGGCACTAAATTTTAGGCGCCGCGCCATGATGGTCATGCATCATGATATCGCAAATTAGTCATAGCATTTAACTGTTTTCATCTATCAATAACAACATAATCGCCGACGAAAAATAGACGGCGATAAGTGATATTAATTTTTTAAAATACCGATTACTCATAATATTAATTATTTCAACACCACGTGTAATTTCGTAATGATAAATTATACATTGATAAGCAGTTACATTTTCCCGTCTAACATTCCGTAGGGGAAAAAATAGAGTGATTTTTAGTTCATGAAATGGCTCGATTTTCATTTAATATATATATACTGGATAAATAAATATATACAGGACTATATGACACACGGACGTCTGTTCCTAATGTAGACAATTTAATGCCTGTGTTATAGGTAACAGACGCCTGTTATACACAATTCTTTTTTGTAGAATTATATAAATATATACTAATAGATAATACACCCAGACTCGAGGCGGGAAACGAACCCACGACCCCCGGCGCGGAAGGCAGGATCACTGCCTACTGCGCCAACGGACCAGCCGAGAGTAGAGCACACCTCGTGGGGCGTGCAATTATGTATAATGTATGACACACCGGCATATTTAGAGGAACACAAGAAAAGGGAGAATATAAACTACTTTACGTTTTATTTTTAAACAAATAATAATTAAATATGAAACAACAATTAAATAAACGGTTTTAAGGTGGTCGTGGCCTAATCAGTGGACGGCATTTGAGTCGATCGCTAGATTAAATAGCTCTTGCTTCAACCGGATGATAGATGGGTGACCCTTTAAATTGTGTAATGGTGACTTGTGAATGGTTTTCTGTAATAAACTTGAAAAAGCTTTTAAATCGATATTTACTAGGGATTTTTGGGTAAAAAGCTATGTCTTTTTCTTGTTCCTAGTCTTATCCCGGTCTAGTACCAGGGTCCGCTTAGATTGCAAAGGATGTGGCTGTGAGGCAAGTTAAGATGACCGATTGCCCTATGACGTTATCCTCAGAACCCCCACGATCTTTGCAACATTACGACTAATATCACTCAGTGACATTAACTGGATCTCACTGTTTTACGTGCCTTCCGAAACGCGGAAATTGTATACCAAATATAAACTGACGTTAGAATGGTTCACCCATCTATCACCCGGATGCAAAAAGAGTAAATAACCTAGCGATCGACCCAAATGCGGACCACTGATTAGGCCACGACCTTCTCTATATTCCAATGTACATGTACTTAAATCATACATACTATATGATATTTATTACTTGCAGTAGACGCTAATAAATCTAAAGCAATTAACGATAAGGCTAATGTTATCTTACATTGACCTAATACTTGACTTTCCTACGTAATTGTGCTATCATTTCTAATCTATTTGATTAAGTTTATCATTTTTTATTAATGTCTTTCCTTAATCTTTAAATATGTAATGAAAGTTATCCAAATTTTCAATGTTATTATTATATCTATACTATCATATGTTAATTATTAGAAAGGACATCTAAAGCCACATTAGTAGGATCATACCAGATTTGGGAAGGCAGGGGAGGGAACACTGGCAGTGATGGTGAGTGTTAGTGGCCACTATAAAGAGCGCTCTGAAACCATACACTATAAAGAGCGCTCTGAACACATAGGTCACAAATCCCGGGTACTGCTATGGTACCTTCCTCTGCAACGCGATGGACCCGGCACACGCACGGTGAATCCTTGGAATGCTAAGTCAAACATCTCTAAGCTTATTTGCTTCTTGCTTAGATGCAGGAGATGAGTAGTGAATTTTAGCGAGTACGCTTCTATGAGTGACTTCACATGTTGACTACGCATACCAGCCGCCTCGGACCCGGTTCCAGTGGATATGGGGAGTATTGGCTTCACTGACTGGTACCACCTCGGCTAATTCCTCAGCAATTTCAATGCCAGCGACTCCAGAATGTCAAGGAACCTATCCTAGATTCAACAACTTGGTGCATCCAAGCATTTTGAGTTTCTGTATAACTTCTAGAGTGTTTAGAATTGACTTCGTGACTGTCGAGCGCCTTTAATGCCGCTTGACTGTCAGAGCGAATGCATATGGTTCTACCCATATAAGATCGATGCAGGTTTTTGTCAGCGCATCTGATG
Source organism: Charaxes varanes (assembly GCA_024363005.1). NCBI lineage: Eukaryota > Metazoa > Arthropoda > Insecta > Lepidoptera > Nymphalidae > Charaxes > Charaxes varanes. The sequence goes on along the minus strand of JANCMC010007202.1, from coordinate 10,930,386 downwards.
ATCGCTGTCATTTGAATATAATGGCGTAGGAAGCCAGACTCAGATTTCTTTGAAATCTGGGAATTTTGAAAGTTAACTTTTAACTCTATTATATTAAATAGTTTCAAACAGCGACGTTGTTCACGTTGTTTTCTTTAACTTTAAAAAAAATCCTTTCAACTCCAATTTCACACCTTTCAAATTTCATTTTCGTGACAAGAAATAGCCTATGTCCTTCTCTAAGATTCAATCTATTTTTACAACGTAACTCATCAAAATTTGTTAAGCGGTAGACGTGAAAACGTGATAGAGTTACTTTCACGTTTATAATATTTGGAAAGATGAAGATTTGTAATTTTTATTTTGTTTTCTTTGGAGGTGGCTTGATGAGATTGGCAAGACATAGGCGAGAGTGGCAGAATTAAAGAGAGGCCTATGCCCAGCAGTGGGTTATCAAGGGCTGACATTGATGATCATGTGTAAATCCTCTCCCTCTT
>JANCMC010007202.1:10904780-10929810 GCA_024363005.1 Charaxes varanes | reverse complement strand
ATCTTGGTGATCCCACCCCCTCTAACGAGTGACGTAATGTATGGATGGCCCCTAAATAACCTTATTGTGTTTATCATTTATGAACTGTTGACTTTAATATATTGTCACAGTATATAATCATAAGCTGATCAATTATGTTTTAGGTCTGAAGTGAGTTAATGATACAGGCAGCTTCGTTTCAACATCCTCTATCAGTCAATCAAAAGAATTATTAAGATATATCCATCCAACACTGATATACAGCTATTTATGTATTTTTAACAAAAACCTTATTTTACTTAAGATGACAAACAAAATCAAAATATCATTAAAATTGCATCTCAGTACTATTAACCAACTCATTAACTGTTATTAAAATACATAATTTGTTAATATAATGCTGTTTTTATCGAATTATAAGCGGAATATGTCTTAAATAACAAGATGTTATTTGCGATTTCCCAAAAATCAGCTTTTATGAAATAGGCCTTTGGCATCATTGCCTGTACTCATGAACTGCTAAGTCAAGAAGCCAAAGATAAGGTAAGCCACATCTTCAGTGAAAGCCAGACAGTGATTAAAGCCTTGGAGGCTGATGCTGTCAACTCAACACTGATATTGGATCGCATTAAGGGTCTGAATGAGTTGTGAAGCCAAAACTCGTGTAAGTATTGTACGAGTATGGGTACCGGGTCATTCAGGTAAGTACGGAAACGAACGAGCGGGCGACCTTGCTAGCAAGGGTTCTGAACTTTGTATGACAGGGCTTGAGCCAGGCATGCCGCTAGCCTCATGTTTTATGGCAGTAGCGCTGCAAGAGTTACAGTAGGAAGTACCACATAACTGTTTCCTACTACAAGTAAGAAACAGTTAAGTGGTAGTGATTTTTACGGGTCACTATAGAATGAGTGCGACTCTATTTTGAATGGCATTAAGCAACATTGCAGTTTAGGGCCTGCTGTGAAGAAACATTAACTATGGAGCACTTGATTTGTGAGTGCGATAGGCTGGCCAGAATCAGAATGAATCTTTACGGCAAGACCTCCAAGGTAGGAAGACTACGGTTCCTTCAGGTTGCAAGCGATCCTAGATATGCTCCTCAGAATTTTTTAAGCCTTGTAACTGAGGGGACAAGAGAAAGGGCGAGCACAAAAGATCCAGCTGGATCGAAGTGCATCCGCAGGATGGCCCTATCATACAAACTAATAAAAATAGATCACTTTATGATTAAACGTACAATATGTTTCTAGTAATATCAAATATTGTCTAACCTTTTGAGAGCTCCGTTTATTATAGACATTCGGTATCTTTGGTGAGTGAGTTCCTTCAGACAAGATGCTTGCAGCTCCGTGATTTCTTCTAACTTCGCTGTATAGTCCTTGTTCACAGCCTGTAACATCAGAATTCATGGCACTAAGTAGTATAAAACTTTCCATATTTGAGAGACGAATTTCCTAGCATTGTTGGGTCCATGGCATATCAGAGGAGGGAACCATAGCAGTGTACTTTTAAGACTACTATTTAAAGTGGCCACTAACACTCACCTTCACTGCCAGCGTTCCCTCCCCTGCCTAGCCAAATCTGGTACGATCCTACTAGTGCGGCTTTAGATGTCCTTTCTAGTAATGAACTTATACGTATAGCTTTTTAGTCAGTAATTTGGCCCAATCCTTTAAATATAATAGCAATGCAATTTAGCTGATTGATTGATAATCCCATAATTGATAACATAAATGTAATGATTTTAAGTCTAAGAAAGAAAAAAGTTGCGCGGACGGGTGAGCCCCGGTAGGAACGAAGTTCCTTATTTCCCTTCCCCCCTTTCTCATTTTCAGACCCCCCCCCCCCTCACCCGTTCAGCCCTTTACCCCAAAATCCACGTTAAAGAACTTCATTCCAAAAAGGGCCGACGGTAAGTTGCGCGCCCAGATACACATTCACATGCTCGTGTGCAAAAAGCAGTCTCAAATGTCATACGACATTTCATTACGTTACGATTTTGGCGAAATCGCATTTCCCGTAATCTTCGTAAGCCGCGTTAAGGAACTTACGTCCCAAAAAAAGGATCTAATCCTAAAAAAAATTAAGATTTTTTTACGATTGATTTAATTATAATGTCGAACTACCAAGACTTTCCATACTTAAAGTGGATTTGCTTTCCATAAAAACGTTTATTAATAACGGATTAAACTCGTGTATACTGTTATAACTTTTGCTTTTATTAAAGTCTCAAACTTCGAAATCACCTAACCGGTGTAAAAATTTCTTTCATAAAACTTTCTCGTGGTTACTGAATCTAAAAATATTTCCCATTTGTATACTTTTCGAACGTTCAGAAGTTTATGTTTCTTTCGTTATTTACTTAAAATGTTTTTGTTTAGTGCAGACTATACCCAATCTAGCAATGGTTTATATTTGATATTCGATCTCCTCCGTGTTTCGGAAGGCACGTAAAACAGGGGAACCCGTAAGTGGGAGTGGGCGTCGTAAGGTTGTAGAGATCGTGGGGGAATAAAATCCCAAGTGCTTTGAAACACAGGACTTCTTTTCTAGATTAAAATTTTTGGAAGGACTGGCTACGAAATTACAGTTAAAAACTACTTTTCACCGGGCAGAAAAACGAATACAGCCAACAAAGTTACTAGGCGTTAAAAATATGTGTTTATTGATTAACAACTACACAAATGATCTTTTATATAATATTTTTATAAATTACTCGTTATACAAAGATTTGTATCGTCTACAAATCCAGCGGTATGTATGTGAAGGTGAGAGATAACTAGATGCTGTAAGATTCTGCAGACGTTACTTCATTACCGTCGCTCTGTACATTTAAACTAATTACGGAGACACTTTGGCCTCCTAATTGCAATTGACACTTTAGCTTGCTCCCATCTCGCACCCGACACGATATATTCTGAATATATAATTAAATTTTCATATCCTTATCCGTCTCCATTCTTCATATATTATTAGACAAAACAAGATTTCTCGTTTGTTATATGAATCTGTCCGACTAGGTATCTATCAAAACAAAAGATAAGAGGCACCACAAGATTCCAGAACTGATAGACGCTATATAGCGAAGGCCATTGAGAAGTGCAATATATTTGGGCGTCTGCGTTACGTGCCTTGAAGGAACCTGTAAGCAGGAACTCTGATGAACACTTCAAGTAGAGCTAGGGATAAATTATCAAGCACTTTTTACAAAGCGAGGATAAATCCAATCGGATCGTCTATTCCCTTTTACAAAATGCGACATACACTTTAATTTAGCGTAATATTACACTCTTGCTCCAAGGAAGTTTCATAGAAGCAATCAACTTTGGAGTACGCCACTTATATCAGTTGGAGAGGCTCGTCTCATCTAATTAATGGCCGGAACGGCGTTTCGCTTATGAAAATTTTATCTAACATTTTCGCGACTCAGCGTCCGTGGTAGGCCAAGCGGGCTAGTGTGAAAATAATTTTATATTTGAGGCTCTTAGGGGATTATACAAAAAGTAAATACGATGAGCTCGCGACTGTCACAGTTGCCCAACTTTATTTTTAGCTCTCCTCTGAGTGAAAACATTATTAAAGGAAAATTAACATTTTCAGACTTATCATCAAAATAAATAAAAATGATTCGCCGAAATGTGATTACGTCACTAATTTCCGAGCGACTGCACCAAAATCGGAATTTATTTTGTTGTGGTCGTTATTGTCCATAAAAATAAAAAAAAAACAACGGAACCTTAAAAATAGGAAATTAGTTCGAAAAATATTTTTTGTCGCACAAAAACTCCAAAATCCGTTGATATTCAAGAGAGGATCGGACAGATCACGGAGTTTGGTTGTCCCCAATTTCGATTGTCTCCCGGGGCCGACCGAAAATTGTCACTCGACGTGACATTAATTGTTATAATTAACGCTATTGTGATTTTATAGGTTAATGCTGTAATAAATAAGCTCTGAAAATTTTTAACATTTTAGATCCACGTCTAAAGTAATGGCACATAAGTTTTAGATGGTTTAGGAATAAGGTTGGAGAGATAAAAATATATTTGCAATTTTCAATTAGAACCTGTAATATGTTACGTTAGCAATTGCTCATTAAATCAATAGGACTTATTGCAACTTTCAAATCGCTTAAAAAATTACCAACGGAACATTTTTTTAAATCTATTTTAGCTCAGGTTATTGACATTTAGTTCTATAATCTGAGTATTTTATGATTTAAGGCATTTTTCCAAGCCTTTATAAAAACTTGTCACTGTGACACAGTCTGGTAGCTCTTAATTGTGAACCAGATTTCCTTGACACCTGACCAAATGACGAGTTAAAACTGTACTGACCTTTTGTGTTACGGTTGTTCTCTACACTGAGGTACACTGCTGATTTCTCTCTTATCTATATCTACACTAATATATAAATCTGAAAAGTTTGTTTATGGGTTTGCTTGAAGTCGCTAACCTTAGAAACTACTGGTCCGATTTGAAAAATTCTTTCAGTGTTAGATAGCACATTTATCGAGGAAGGCTATTATAGACTAATATATATCATCACGCAAAAATTTTTCATCTTATTTTACGCGGACTAAGTAGCGGGTAAATTAAAATAGTCGCGAGTTATTTATAAAAGTTAACATTGATGTTCATAAGTACATATAAATGAGCCATATTACATAAAAATGTTTTGTCATTGACTTTGGATTTCAATAAAATTTTTCTTAACGTAAAGTCATAATTAATTACATTTTCAAATAAACAACTGCGTAAGCGAGACATTGTTTTCCAACTCCTTTTTTATTACAATTACCTGAACTTTAAATACAAGGTTCGGCGTTTATAAGATCTTTTGCCCCACTACCAGGGTCACCGCCCATTGCGCCAACGGGCCAGTCAAGTCATAAAACCGATTAATGATTAATGTGTGTTAAAATTTTAAAATTTCCCCTCCCTCCAGATCCTCTCGTACTTATTCAAGATCTTTTAACATTATGGCCGCAAAATTATGGAATAATCTTCCCGTATAAATTCGCAGTTCTCCTTCGTTTTCATCTTTTAAGGCAAATGTTAGAAAATACTATCTTTCATCACTTTCGGAACATGAGCAGTAATGTTATACATATAATAATGTATATTAATTTTTGTTTTCACACTAGTCCTCATTCAACGCAAAGAACTCTAGCAACCTTACTCAATAGCCAGAATATGACGTGCATTCTTTTGAACTTTTTAGTCCAACAGCTACATATTAGGAACTAGTAAATAGTAATCTCATTATGTTCTTAAATAATAAGGATGTTTTGTAGTCAGATAACGTGACTGGAATGCTACAAGATAAAAAAATATCCATATATAATAAAACCGGACAGTAACAGTGCCCTAGAAGTATGTATATAATTATGGGCCTTTAAAAACACGTGCTGTTTATGCGTTTTCGGGTATAAACTTAAATTTCGTTTATGCTGCACGTTTATGTCGAACGAGAAAGTTATAATTTAATACCCTCCTCTTTGTGTTAAAAGTAAAAGCAACTTCGTGAATGTAAATTAACCGGCAATAAACATGAGGTGATTGATGTTTCATATACTTTAATTACATTATGCTTATTTCATCTGAACCGACAGCGAGCTTATCTACAAGGCGTATATACAAAATGTTCAAGCGAAACATTCCCGTTACATATATGCAATTCGAAATATCTAATCCCGATATAATTCACTTTTTTATTATTATAATTGAACAGAAAGATTTGAAAGGAGATCAAACTCTTTCACATCATTTTTTATACTTTAATGCGCACTTGGCGTTATGGTTAATTCCTTTAGGTATAAGAAATTATATGAAAATAGCTGTGCGCGCGACTTCACACGTGCACGTAAATTTAGGTAAAAAAATTAGATTCAATTTTAGCGTGATGATATATAGCCTTTCTTGATAAATGGGTTATCTAACACTGAAATAAAATTTTTAAATCGGACCAGTAGTTCCTGAGATTAGCGCGTTCAAGCAAACAAACAAACAAACGAATCGAACCCCCAACCCCCGGAGCGGAAGGCAGGGTCACTGCCCAGTGCTTCAACGGGTCAGTCAGTAAATGACATAACATTAAAAAAATAGCATATTTATAATATGCACTTAGTGAAGGCATTGTTAAATATTTTTAAAAAACATCTCCCGAATATATTTCGGTAGTTCATATGAAATACATTTAAAAAATATATAAAACTGAAGTTGTGTAAAAGTTCTTCGTTAATTAGTAATTAATGGGATATACTGTACTAAGAGAAGATTTATTATCAATTTAAAATACCAACTCGTTAGTATCAACGCAAATTGGCTTCTACTTCTAACTTTTCAGACAGCTCCTTAAAAAGTTTCGTTAAGATTCGCCTAACACTATTAAGTAATAACAAAACAGACTTTATTCCAATAGTTTTATGTTCTGAATTGACTTAAGCAATAATAGGGTTGCATACAATTTCAGCTTTTTTTGGAATTCTAAAATTCAGCAAGTGGCGGCCATTCTGAACGGAGTCGTTGGTACAAAAGGATGTGCAACGTATAATACGGAAACAGCTACGGGCTCCAAATTCATATGCGGATCCACAAAGAAAGCGAAGACAGAAGACACACACACACACACACATACACATACGCACAAACACACACACACACACATGCACATACATAAAGACACGCTCACACACACACACAATGGACAGTGTTACTTTCTAATACGTACTAGCAGACCAGGCAGACGTTGTCTTGCTCGAATTTTCTCTCGTCTGCTATTAGACACTTAACCAACCTCCTTTACGTCTGTTCCATAACACGTTACTCTAGCCGTATGTTTTTTTTATGTTACAAGCGGGCAACCGAGCAGGCAGCAAGCACCGAAGAAATTTTTCAAATAGGACCAGTAGTTCCTGAGATTAGCGCCTTCAAGTTAACAAACAAACTCTTCAGCTTTTTATATTACTATAGACTTTATAATGAGAATGGATATATTTAATGCACTGCATTTACAAATTTTCATCACATTGTGCTAATACTTGTTATAAAAGATTTTACGAGACAAAAGATAATACAATTTTCAGTACATTGTATGTGATACATTGTATTACACTTTAACACTTACAGAGTACTAAATGAAATATCTTGATAGAAGATTTGAGGACGTCGATACAATTCCGACATTTGCTTTCATAAAATACATTGTAATACATCTATGTACTGATACATATTCTGACATTGATAAGATTTTATGAAACAATGGTTAATATTATGTTGAATACATGGTATTAAAGTTTAACACCCAAACTAAACAAAATACATTGATAGAAGATATAAAAATTTGTTTTACAATACATTGTATTACAATGTAACTTTTGTTCTCCCTTATTGAAAATCTTGATAGATTTTCTGACGTTGATAAAATTTATTACAGCCATTTCTATTCATACACTTGTGTGTTTTAGTGTTATTCTGATTTTGTAAAATAAAATGGAATAGATTTATGCCGGAGCCAGACATAGCTTCATTTGCATGATCATTTCAATGATCATGTAGTGTGGCCGGGGACTTTGTGTGCAAAGTTTTGTAGTAGTTTATAGTCTTCAAGCACTAAAATGTATAAACACTTTGAGCTATGTCTGGCTCCGGCATTACAGGTGCGCTACTATAATGTTGTTTTTGTGATATGGTGTGGAATTTGTAAAAACGATTAAGTAAATAATGATGTTTATTAAAAGCGATTATTTTAATTTTGTAGATATTTTTGTCCGCGTATAATTGACTGAAAAACTTTAGCGTGATAGTATAGAGCTTATATAATATAGCCTTCCTCAATAAATATTTATCTTACACTGAGAGCTTACTTAGCTTACTGAGAACTTATCTAAGGCTATCTAACACTGAGAGAAGTTTTCAAATCTACTGATGCATTATATTCAGGACAAAACGTTTGTTCAGTGATTTCGTTATTCAAGTATTCATTGGTTCTTCTCAATCATCGAATCTTTATAAGATAATAATTAAATATACGTCTTTCCTCCTTAGATGAAGAAAACTTCTTTCAAATCACGACCCCCAGGAGCCCGCGAGCACAAGGTTGGTAAGCTCCATAATAGAAGCACTAACATTAATAAATATGTAACAGGCATATTATTGAAGCAATTTGTTCATCTATATCGCTACAAACTCATCAAGTGGTTTGTATTAGACTCTTCCGCCTGCTGTTATCGTTTAGACCAACTCTATTGACCTTGCCTTTGCTTTTAGACGGGACTGATGCGTCAATTATCTTATTTATATGCCTTTAAAATATGATCTCATGTTAAACAGATAATAAACGTAAAGATCGCGCTGCAATAAAGCATAGAAAAGATGGATTACATCATTGTATGTATTCGTTTATTAAAAATATATGTTTGTGTAGCAGTCAACTCTTATGTATACACACGCAGGTATTGAGTTATCTACCTTATGTGTAGTTGACCGAAAAGTGCTTTACCATTTTGGATGACAGCTCCTAGTTAAAGAAAATGTTGCTAAGGGTTATTGTTTGAATTTAACTTAATGCATAACAAGCAAAAATGAGCCTTTTAACTAATTGACGTGCAAACGACATTCGACCTTCGCGTGGCAAACCAATATAAATACATACATATGGATAATACACCCAGACTCGAGGTGGGAATCGAACCTACGACCCCCGGAGCAGAAGGCAGAGCACTGCCCACTGCGCCAACGGGCCAGTCAAAATATATATATATATATATAGATACATGGATAGATAGATAGCGAGATAGATAAAAATTAATTTCATTCAATTCAATGGCATGTACGTGTTACAAAGGGCTGTATAACGTCACGTTTCCCCCTCGATCGTCTCGACAGAACGCGTGCCGTTAGATTATTTGCATTCGTTCCAGCTATGTTAATTCGCTTCTGATTTTCCGCATCCCCGATCTGCAACATCCACAAGGTGGTTACGTGCCTTTTAAGCCTACATTAGAATTATCTCGAACTATAATATAATGGATTATTTCTGTACTAACTTCAACTTTGAACTTCGTTTGCGTTGATTTCGACTTTCATACACAACCTTCAACCGCTATCTGACACCTTTCAAATTTCGTTTTCCCCACAATAAATCGTCTATGTCCATGTCCAAGGTCCAATCTATTTCTGTTTCAAATTACATCTAAATTGGTTCAGCAGTTTAGGCATGGACAGAAAGAGTTAATTTCACATTTATAATAAATAGTTATGTATTTATAGGTGAAGAATAACGATAATGTGGGAGTATAAAAGATTGAAGGCAAGTTCAGTTATACATGGGCGTTACTTTTATGTGAAGCGAAAACTTTATATAATATGAAATTTGGCACAGTTGTAGTTTATATAGAGGAAGGTGTGCGAATGCTAAATTTTTTTTATAATATGCAACCATGATATTATCCAGGAATTCAGTGTAATAGTTCTACTACTTAGTTCTGTTTATTTTTTTTTAATTTATCATTTGAGAGAATCAGGCGTTACTTTGCGAAAATCCATGACATGCATGAGAAGCTAAACTACTTTGCTTTAATCCGCGAATGAATTTCATTTCGAATCACGAATCACGTCACGTCATCACGAATTCATTCGCGGATTAAAGCAAAGTAGTTTAACTTCTCATGCAAAATTGAATTAAATTAAACGTTTGTTTGTTATTTGTACTTCGTACGCTTATAAATAAACTGACCTAACTCATAAAAGCTGATTTTTGTGAAATCGCATTTAAACGTTTTATCGTTTACGACTTATTCCGCTTATAAATCGATAAAAACGGCATTTTATCTACAAATTATGTGTTTTAATTATAGTTAACGAAACGATTAACGATATTGAAATGTTATTTTAATGATATTTTATTATCTGATTTTTTTGACATTATTTATCATTAAGCGTTAATTAATTGTAAATATCTAACTGTGCGGACGTTCAATTGTATTTTTGTTATTAATTTTTACGCCTTTGCGGGAAAGAAATGGATTCAAATGGGTCAGGAAAAGAAGGTGTGGTTGGAAAAGGGAGAGGCCTTTGCCCAGCTGTGGGACTGTATAGGTTAATTTAAAAAAATATTTTTTCTTATCTTAATATTGTTTAAATCTAAGCACGTTGTGATGATGTATTATTAGTTGGGAAAATATGTAATCATTCTATTTTTTTATAAACCACACGTTTTTGTATTTACTGTTGGTTTTCCTGTTACATATAAGAATAAAGTTAAATGTTATTTCAGTTAAAAAGACAAAAATAGCTGTATGTAATGTAATGGAGTATCGAAATAATTCTTAAATTTTAATTAGAGGTAGCGCCACGCTTGTAGCCGAATTGGGGGCTGGTGCGTTTGGATGCTTACCAGTCCCCCCACCACCACCATCCATGTAACACATGCTTTTATATAAAATAAACATTACTTACAAGTAGGTCTTTTTTTTAATGTTCCTCATTTTACTCTTACCTATGAAAAAAATTGGCTGTCTATAAAGTAGGTTTACGGACTATAATTTTACATGATGACGCCGATTTAATACGCCGGTAGCGTCTCTGTATCGCTTGTTCCGTGCTCACGATGGCACGCTCGGCTTAGACGAAACGTGGCAATGGGTCATGCATTTTCGCAAGTGCAGCCGGCTTTCATCGATCTATAAGACCTTATCAAAAAAGTAATCACAAGATCTTATAATTGACAAGCTTCTACCTGGGATGCACGAATGTGCATGTTTAATCAAAAAAATCTGAAAATTTTAAAAGCTATCGCGTAAAAATTAAATTTATCTCATGTTGCATGTACGGTAAAGTATATGAATTTTTAGAGGATTAATAAATTCCTTAGAAGCCGGCAACGCGCTACCAGCCCCTCTGGTGCTGTAGGTGTCTATGGGCGACGCTGATCACCTGATCTCGGTTGATCCGTTTGCTCGTTTGCCCGCTTAACCTATATAAAAAAATAAATTTAAAAATATTTGACCGATAAAATCTAAGCATTTTCGTTGGTACACTCTACAGGCCTCGACGCTATGGGCTGATGATAAGCTATGAACTGATACGTTATAAGAGATGGTCGCCGTAACGACAGGCCTTGGCTGGGAAGTTTGGATCTTATAATCTTTGATGATTAATTGATCTAAAATCGTCCATTACTAGACTTTTGTGATATACTATATTTACTAATAATGTTTAGATAAAACTTGAATAAATCCGTAGTATGGTATTTCATAGTAAAATTTTTGTGAAAATAATTTTTGTTAGTCTGTACAAAGTGAGATGCTTGTTTCAGAAAAGACAGTTATATTTAAAAGATTATTCATACGATATAAGTAGAAAGGAACGTTGAGTAACGGTCGAACCCGAATACAATACGAAACAAAACAAAAAAAATTACGCGCGCGATTTAGCAATAAGTGGTTGACTAGCTAGTGGTTGCTACTCTTGGTGGAATACTACAGAAACGAATAAGTTTTAAAGTATTAATTTATGATTTCCTTACATAATTGTAATATTTAATAGTAAACAATGTTTTCTAAAGCGAAGAGATTCGAATCTATTGGTACGTATATAAGAAATTTATTTATCATTATCTCATTTAATTTGTGAATAAAAGTTGTCTCAGACGAAAGAGAGTTTCTATGAATAGCAACTTTATTATCATACGCTACTTAGATAGTTTTTCAAAGGAATTAATTACCTAGTCGTATAATATAATAAATAAATTTTGCAGTTCCCGTGAAAAGTCAATCTAAAGCTCAAACAAAAAGAGAACCTGAAAAACATAGTACCAAAACGTCTTCACTTACCAAACCTTCGGCAACTATTTCCAAAGATAATTTTGATACTCGGTCACAATGCAGTTCCGTACACAGCACCAAATCTTTCAAAACGGTAAGTATATTTTGTATTCTTTAACTCTCTTCACTGGCACATTGTGTAATTTTAATGCACTTTAGAAAGGAAGCTAGGGTCAATTTATTTTACATTGTGCAACATGAAACATTTATTTGTCTACTGAACATAATAATTATATATATTATATATAATACAGGCTACAGTAATATTTGAAATGAAAATTGCTGCCTTTTTTGTATCAATGAAAATTAGACACAAACAATTCATCTTTTACTAATTAATAAGTTTACAATATGTAAAAAAGCCTTTGAAAATGAATAAGTATTTATTCATAAAATATGTTTCCTGAGTACTTATTTATAAGTATTTTGCTTGCTTAGTGAGCTAATTTCATTTAATATTAAACATAAGTAACCATTGCAAAAACCTACATTCTTGCATCTTTTACAGTAATATTTCATTCCTAAAATATAAACTTTGATAGCAGTTTTGAATTTTCCTAATTAATATTGTCTAATAACTTAATTTGACTAACTTTTATAGTATGTGTTATGCATTAATTACAGCCAAAACCTATCAAACCCATAAATCCAATAGCTAATAAAGGCACAAGTAGCACTAAAAAGAATTTACTTTCTTTATCATCAAAAAATAATACAAAAAAAAATGACCCAAGAATTCAAGAAGATCTCATCAAAGCTCATGAAGTTGAAATAAGGTTGGTTTATTTTATTTTTGCACTGCCTATAAATTAAAATCTTTACATAGTATAAAACGATTTCATTTCCCACTTTTGTACTGTGCTGTTTTCGTCAATAAAGAGTGATCCGAGAGAAATGTTTCTATATACAGGACATGCATAACAACATTGCAACAATGCATGTATATGGTGGGATGCAAGTACTTGTATAATTTACAGCATAAGCTTCTTGCTGAATTTCCATTATAAAATTAATTTGTTCATATAAAGTTTGAAATGGATATTTTACTTATGTTAATTTAAATTTGTTTTTAAAAACTTTTTTTCACTTTAAATGATTAATTAAAAATCACATACAATGGAACTGAAATTAAATTAAAGCACTTCAATTTAGTCCAAAATTTAATATCTTTATGTTTCATACATTTGTTTACATTTTCATATTATTTATTATCTTTTCAGAAATAAAGATTATACACTATCAGAATATAACAAACAGATAGAAGACTTAAAAAATGAAATAGCCAAATTAAATAAACAGCTTCAAGAAGCTGATGTGTACAATAAGGATATAAATAAATTAGATGGTAGCTTTAATAATCTGACCTTAGAAGATAATGATAGCACCCTCAAATATGATAAAATTAATAATGACAAGAGTCAAAATGATGCAGAAATAAATCGTTTACATTATGAAATACTTGAGTTACAAAAACAGTGTGATAAGCTAGAACAGGAACTTAATAACAAACAGGTTGAGTTCAGAGATCTTGAAGAAATTATTACTATAAGAGACAGTTTGTGTGCAGACTTACAAAAGAAGTTAACTGAAATGGAATCTTGTCTTGAAGAAACGAGTCAAAGATTTGAAATGGTCAAAGGACATCATGCTCTGGCTTTAGAAGCAAATGAAAGTATCCGACGTGAATACAAAGCAGAATTAGAAACTCTTAAATTAAAACATGATGAAGAAAAGCAATCGATTTTGTTAAAGTGCAAAGTTGATCAAGACAGTCTTAAACAAAAATACAATGCTTCAATAGAATCTATTAAAAGAGAGTTATTAAAAGAAAAAGATGACAAAATACAAGAACTGGAAAATGAATTGATTATAAAAGAACAGGAAGTAAAAGCTAAGTTAGATCAAATAAATGAAGCTTCTCATGAAAAGTTAAGATTATGTGAGATTCAGTTTGAAGAAAGAAGTAGGCATCTTCAAGAACATTGGTCCCAGCAACAGAAAGAAATACAATGTCTCGAAAATGAATTAAAAGATTTAAAGTTCACTCTCAATCTAACAGAGGAAAAGAATATTGCATTAAAAAAGGAAATCAACAATTTGCAATGTGACAATGAATCTCTGAAATCTCAGAAACTAAATTTGAGCGATGAACTGGAGAATTTGAAGGACGAGTCAAAGAAAAAAGTTATAGATTTTGAAAACAACATAAATAAACTCACAGTTGAAGTTGAAAAGCTTACTAAAGAAAAAAAGAAATTTGAAATGTCTCTTTCTGTGACTAGAGATATAGTTCAAGTACTTACTAGTCGTTTAAGAGAATCCGACGCCGAATTAGAGAATTTAGAAAGTCAGGTCTCATCTTTGAAACATTCCAAAGAATTTTTGGAATCTGAACTTACCAATTACAAAACTATGCTCAATAATTCTGTTTTAGAATGTAACGAATATAAAGATGCTCTTGTAGATATTTTGAAATCAAAAGCAGCTCTTGCTAAAGAGCACAATCGTATTATTGAACATAATGTATCTTTAATAGAAAGCTTGCAGAATGTTGAAAAGGAGGCGTACCGCGAATTAGGAACAATAAAAAATGAACTGATAGAAGATGTGGAATTACTGAAGAAAGAGTCCACGTCACAAATACAAATTTTGAAGGATGAGGTAAATATCACAAACAATAATTAATACATGCGTATATAAATGCGAGTATGAGTTTCTTACCTTTGTGGGAAGACGCACCAAGGTGGAAAGTTTTGAAAAATGAAAAGTAGGAGCGAATGTTGATATGCTCAACCACCGCAAAGGAAGATCTTCGTGTCTTTGTAATGCTAATATTGTGGTTAATCTGAAGGTTGAGAAGAAGCGCGTGATGTGCGAAATGGCGACGGAGCACGCGGCGCAAACGGCGGCAGCAGCGGAGCGCGCGCGGGCGCTGCTCAACCGCGCCGCCACCGACATCTCCAGACTGGAGGCCGAGAACCACTGTCTGCAGCAGCAGGTATGCAGAGTGCGTACAGTCTAAAAATGCCCTCCAAAGTTACTCCATCCAGTCCTGGCAGGAGCTGGGCTGGATGGAGTAAACACCCAACAGCCCCTCACGCACAATGGTCACCATACAGTGACTAAGTGCGGAAAACGCAGCCTGCGAAGAAGAAGAAGAAGAAGAAGCCCAAAGTATTCACGCCCTTTTTTAGGATTTTTCCCAAAATGAATAATTATCAATTATTTAATTTTAAATAAATTATATATTATTTCATTTATCGCCGGATGTTGACTGTTTGCTGACCTAAACCCACGCCGAGTGGGTGTCACGGTATATCTTTGTATGGGCACCCCGGTATTGCATGGGCGACCAACTTATTTTCTAATTTATTATATACAAGTCGTTACCCGCGATTTCGTCCGCGTAAAATTAGGTGAAACAGTTTAGCGTGATGCTATATAGCCTATAGCCTTCTTTCATAAATGGGCTATCTAACACTGTAAGAATTTTTCAACTCGGACTAGTAGTTCCTGAGATTATCGCGTTTAAGCAAAGAAAAGAAACTTTTCAATTGAAATTGAACTAATTGATTTTTTCTAATTTGATGATCATATTTTATGTCTTTTAGAAGTACCCTCATTTAACTCTCATCGGACCCAGACATAGCTCAAAGTGTTTGTACATTTTTGTCCTTGAAAACTACAAAGTACTACAAAACTTTGCGAAGCTCCACAAAGTCCCCGGCCACACTACATGATCATTGAAATGATCATTCAAATGAAGCTATGTCTGGCTTCGGCATTATAAAGATTCTTTTGAAGAGAGAGAAAAATTAGGGTACTTCTAAAAGACATAAATATTAACATCAAATTAGAAACTGAAATAAATTTAAAGTGATCATCGATTCGAGACTTCTGAAAAAAGTTATTTGAGGTCAAAGATCACAAAAATTGGATTCATCGCGATGTTCAGCTTAAGGGTCAACTTTATTATAAGTTTCATTCTCTGAGTTAAAAATTCTTTAATACTTAGGGTTCCGTAGTACTACAAGTAACCCTTATAATTTCGCCCTGTCTGTCCATTCGTCCGTCTATCTGCCCGTAAGGTGGTCCCCCTAGCATTTCCAAACTATTAGAGGTAGAGACTTGAAATTTCTAACAGCTTATATATGAAAGCGAAAGGTCACCTGTCATGAAATCTCGAAATCCGCGGGACGTACAAAGAAAAAATTGAGCAGGGAGGTGGTTTATAGTTAGTAGACATCCGCAAAGAACGAATTTTTCGATAGGACCAGATTAGTGAGGTATAAGGGCTCTCACAAATTTATTTTTACGTGTACGGAGTCACGAGAAACAGCTAGTACGATATACAGACAGTACTTCAAACAAGAATTTTTATGTATTTACTCTGTGCTCTAACTATCTTGTTCGTTCTACGTTCTAAAACAGTGAAATAATTAAAATTGCTGGACTCTTAATATTTTGTTAAAAATATCGTACACAATCGAACACGCAGCTCAGATTTTACATTTTTTTATTTCCGCCATACATTTTTTTCTTTTATTTTTTTTCCATAAGCTATAACCACGAACATATACTGATGAGCTTTTTTCAATTAAGAATATTAAACACCTTTTCTAAGTAACCTTATATTATAATAACCTAATATAACGCAGAAATATTACGGAAAAAAAATAAGATTTTTTTAAATAAAATACACGATAGCTGAAGTGTCCTATCTCTATAATATGCGCTTGCAAAATCTCTTAGCCATCCTTGTATTATTTTCTTCTTCTCATTTTACGCCATCAAGGCGGCAAAGCAAACAAACAGATAAATTCTCTACTTGTTTTTCTGTACAAAGAAGATAAACTGGCTGGGTGTTCTGTCCTAATTTATCTACAAATATTCTAATTGCAAGGAATTAGGTTAATTAAATTATTTTGCAATACTGAGTAATATTAATTTTGGAGCACACTATGGATATATTTTTATGTGCGTATGTTTTTACGTTGTTGGTTTCAATTTTATATAGCTCTGTAGGGATAAACCCGCCTTTATGTATCTTCTAGCTTTGGCCCACTTATCAATGTATAGTTTATTTTTTTTAATTAAAATATTCCTGTCTTAAATCTTTCTTAAAATATGATCCGATTCTTATAGAACCAAAAAGCTAATGGTCTGACAAACTATTGAAAAAAAAATCAAAATCTAGTGCCTTCACTAATTTTAATTTGAGAAGTTTCTTAAAGTATCACCTTTTTTAAGGTGATATTTTGGGATCTCAAAAAAGAAGAAGGTTCTCAATTCGACTGTATGTTTATTTTGTTTGTATGTATGTTACTCCGTCATGTATGAATCGATTTTGATTATTATTTTTTTTGTTTGGTAGACCATACTTAAGAGGTGGTCCCGTGTAAATTTTGTCAAAATCGGTCAAGCCATTATTGACAAATCAACATCAAGTCTATAAATTTATAAACACATACATTGATGACGTTTTCTTTTACTCCCAAACCTCACCTGTCATTAGACCATTGCGTTTAGTTGGCCCACTGACATCATAAATAGACAACATACGTCTACTTTTCGCTAAAATCTTTAAAAAAAAAATTGTTTTAAGTAAAAACAAAACCGCTTTCAAAAAACGCCAAAGTACTAAAAAAAATAAGCTTCAGCTTTATATACTTAGGTATACTAATATATAAGGCTGAAGAATTTGTTTCTTTGTTTCTTTGCTTATACGCGGTAATCTCAGGAACTACTGGTGTGATTTACAAAATTCTTTCAGTTTTAGATAGCCCATTCATCGAGGTAACCTATAGGATATAAATAGTGAATACTTTCCTCCTAATTTTACGCGGACTAAGTCGCGGATAACAACTAGTAATTTATTAAAACCACAATGTGAGAAAGAGGTACTGGTACCCGGACGCGCCGGCCCAATTCGGCTACAAGCATGGCGCTACCTCTAATTAAATCTAACTAGCTGTGGTCGTGGCTACGTGCGCGTAAAATTAGGTGAATACATTTGGTGTGATGATATAAGGTGAAGAATTCATACATGATTATTGCGAAACTTTTATCGTTTACGCAGCGCATGCAGCGGAAGCTCTCAAAAGAAAAAAAAACCCGATTTTGAAACATTCTTCAATGGTGCTTCGCTCTTATTGGTTTTAGCGTGATGATATATAACCTATAGGCTTCCTCAATAAATGGGCTATCCATTACTGAAAGAATTTTTCAAATCGGACCAGTAGTTCCTGAGAATAACGCGTTTAAGTAAACAAACAAACACTTCAGCTTTATATATTAGTATAGAGGGGGGGGGGGCTTGAATGCTAATATTTTTATAAAATATGCATGACAAATATATTAATTTAGTGAAATCAAACCTTACACACACCAATGCCAAACGATTTACACACACTTGTATACATTGCTATATGAGGCTGTCAAAATGAAGTCATGACAACCATGGCAAAATAATAATGTATTTTGTTACTCATGACTAACTTTGACATCGTCATCATTATTGTTAGCCCTTGATAACCCACAGCTGGGCATAGAACTCCCTTTGCGTCTGAAACTCCTATCCCTTGCCAATCTCATTATGACATTTAATGTGATTAAATTGTCAAATGTATTTCTTTTAATAAATTATTTTTAAATAAGAATAAAACCGCCTTCAAAAACAAAAAGGAGTCGAACTAAAAAGCAGAAAATAAATAGTACTTTCATACGATTTAGTAGACACTTACTTATGTGTTGAAGTCGGTACCAATTGGAACACACTATAACATACAGTAACGTCATACGCTCTGCTGGGTGTTTTAGTTGTCATGGCGGATTGTTATATTTTGTACTTTCTTTTTTTGTTAATCCCTATTAATCTCGCTCACAATATAAAAATAAATACATTTGTTAAGCTTTATGCATCTTATTTTATCAGATAAATATATAATTTAAATGATTTTGATTACTGTCGTCTTGCCTATTGTTAAAACTCACCTCCTGGACAATTGGTACTAGTGAATGAAATCTTCCAGCAACATAAACTTCCCCTGCATCCAAGGCTAAGAGGGATGCTTCTCCTCTGTCAACCCATGTCATACATTCTTCTGTATCAAATGCCTGAAATGTAGTTAGTTAGGTTATTTTAAAAATAAAAAGCTACTTCTTTTTGGACAGCTTATGATTACAAAAGAGGCTCTTACAATAAAGCCTGTTCTGTTGTTTTTTCTGGGCCGACACAGTTTAGTGCTTGCCAACGAAAAGTTACGAAGAAGAACCATGAAGCTAAATTAATATATAAAAATCTTTGAAATTTTAATGAATTTAATATCTTAAAAATATATATATAAATACTTACTCTCTTACACTGTATCTCCATAAATTCCCGCCCGAAAAGTCCTTTGTCTTGTAAGATTGTTTTGGTAAGTTTTTCGCATTTTTTTTGTTCGGGTATTGAGGTAGTGCACCATGTTATAATATCCACACCTTCGATTTTAGGCTGAGAGAATATACCGTTTGATACTGTTTCACTATCAAAATAGTTTGCTTTAACGTATGCTGAAATTTAAAGCCTGTTATTAGATGCCACAAGACATTCTATAATTATGTATTAAAAAATATGATTTGAATTTTCTTTTTTTTAATCCCAACCCCGCTGGGCTATCATCATGGGCAATTCTAAAACGAGCTTTTAAAAACTGTAATTATAACGAGAATAGGCATGGTTCAAATTATGCCTAGACAACTTTAACAAAACAAAAAACGAAAATCTCCTGTATTTCATTGTGGTATATTGAGTACAATAAATATAAAAACCATAAAGTGCAACGGTCATTTCGGGCGTCGTGAATATCCTGAGTGAAATTATACGCTCTATTGTTCATACTCTCTCATGTGGATTAGCTACCGCTGCCAAACACATCGTGTTACGCTTGTTTGAGCTAAAATCAAGTTACAAATACTTCAAAGTGCTTATATCGGATAATAGACAACTTGAACTTTCACTCGTGTTATTTCATCACTAGCAATTTATATTTTAAAAATGGGTTATTTTTTTGCGTGGAAACCTATTTTTAATTTCCGTTATTGAGAACCTTTCTCGTTTCACAAGGGATGATCAATTATCTATTTTAGAACAGCCGTTCTCAAGTTATGGAGTGATTAAGGAAAATAGTGATGTATGTACCTACATGTATGTTGCGACTATAATTAAAAGACTGTGAATACCTACCTTAGACCAAATAAACGAATAACGTATTGGCAATGCCCAACAAAGCTTTCTCCAACAATGTTTCTTCTGTATATCAGTGTCATGCTGCAAACGGGTGATATTCATTGCTATGCAGATGACACGGCTGAAAATGCCCTTTACTTCGGCCGAGTCGGGAATATTGCTCGGGAACACGTCAGCAAGTGTCGGAACAAACTTGTGTGTGAAATTGAGACTTTCCTTTCTGAAGTTACGGAATGGGGATGAGATCTAAAGAACTTGGCTTGTCAAGAACTATCCATAAGTTCATTCTGCTGGGCAAAGGCCTCCTCCTTTTCTAACCACACCTTCCTTTCCTGACCCACCTGAATCCATTTCTTTCCCGCAATATAATAATACAAAATTTAATCTGTGTGATATGTGAATGAATGAGAAGAGTTATTTCTTTATGAGTCCCTCAGTTCAGATCCTTCTCTTTTATCTCCTTCTATCCTAGGAAACAAACGTACAAATTCTAGTGTTCGTTACAATTTAATTATATCCATTTTGAACCATAAATTGGTTTGTCTCATAATCCCTTATAGTGTACTATTTATCCAACTCATCCTCATCATCCACAAGTCCTTTTTTATGCCACTGCGGGGCACAGGCCTCTTCCTGTTTGTCACCTTTCTCTCCTTCTATTTACGATCTTCAGTCAGTCTGTACCAGGTCCGAACCGCGACAAATAAATCGTCGAACCATGTTGTTGCTGGAAGACCACTTATTTGTCGTTTACGGACCGAAAAATGCGTTATAGTGCACACACCCTTTTGGTTGAAATTACTAAAAACCTGTTTTTATATGAATGAAGCGTTTGTCAAGGCAAACTAGGTTTTAAATCTGACGGATTAAAGCTTGTTTCAATAATGTAAACAAACGTATGTCTCGTTTAATTAACTTTTAAATAGCAGTTTATTATTTTCCTAGTCGATAAAATTATTTTAGTGCTACGAAGCTAAAAGAATAATATGTGTAGTAGAAAAAAATTATAATAAAATTATTTATAGTCTTAATTTATTTTTTCCCTCGTATTTATTCGCGGATTTAAGCAAAGTTAGGTTTTTTGCTTAATTGATTAAGTAATTAAGGTCATTGAATTATTCGGGACTTTACTAGAGACGAGATGAATTTCTTACCATTCCATGCTGGCTCAAGCATGAGAATTATTTCGATATCTCTATTCAACCCTGAGATACAGCTATATTTGGCTTTCTAACTAAAATAAGTTATTATTTAAAATACAAACAAATAATAAAATATCAGAAAAAAAAAGCATTTCAATATCTTTAATAACTTTATTAACTGTTATAAAAATATACAATTTGTTACTATAATATAACAGCCATTTTTATCGGATTATAAGTGGAATAACTTCTAAATGTTTTTACGATTTCCCAAAAATCAGCTTTTGTGAGTTAGTTCAGTTTATTATTAAGCGTGCGACTTAAGATAGTTCTTGATAAGTCCAGGACTTCCGGTAGGTTATACAGTGATTCCACTTGTATAGTCCTGGCTCTAACTTCTACTGAAGTTTTCTCTTTGAACCAATAAATCGTAAGAGGTAACTAAAAAGCCGCCGAGACGTCTGGAACTTTGATGAGAAATGATCTGCATAATAAATCTTTTGAAGAAGCCGAAATTAATTTACCGGTGAGGTTTGTTTTAGATTACTTCATCATATTGTTTTTGAGTTTCAAACTTTGACTTGTTTGTTGCGCTTGAATTTTTTCCACGTTCCTATTATTTTTGTTAGACTGAGTTTTGCGGAATTCTTTCGAAAAAGTTTGCCATATCATTTGAACAGGTAAAAGCAATTTTTTTTATAACGGCAATAATAGTTATTAAATTATCTACACTAATATAATTAAACAGCTCAGTAGTTTGTTTGGTTGTTTACTAGAACGCGTTAATTTCAGGAACTACTGCTCCGATTTGAATAATTTATTAAGTGTTAGGTAGCCCATTTATCGAGGAATGCTTTAGGTTATATATCGTCACGCAAAAATTATCATAATTTTTTTCCTCCAAGTAATTTAAACATCTTGTTGTAATTCTATAACATTATTTTATGAGGAATGTGCGTCAACTACTTAAAATCAGTCTTGTTCAATTGATTCGATATCGCGGAATGTATTCGTGCGATATTGGTTTATTGTCTTTTGCATCTGTAACAATAGAAAAAAAAACAAATAAATAATCAATGTCACATGCAATTTTATCACTATACAAATGATTGCTGTGTACGTTTCTTCTAATGCTACTGCTCACTACTACACAATTATTAAAATTTTGTAAAGTGCTCCTTGCTTGCTTTTTGCTACTGCAAGCAAACCTATTTGCATATCCCTTTGTTTACTTTAATCATTTGTTTTGATGTAAGTTTCAAGTTTCCTTCTACAAATCTTAAAAAAATTATGAATAGGCAAACTTTTAAACAGTTATTAGTAATAACATGAATTTTCCCCAATAAAAATCTGTTATCAGTTATAAATTTCTAAAAAGAAACAGAAACAAGATTCAACGTTTACTCTGATTTCATGGGCAAAATCATGTTGATAAATTGCGGGCACCAATTATACTAACAATAAAAAATGTCACGCCATTATTCCACCGTATTAGTTACCGTGAGAAGCAAAATGGTCATGACAGCCTGTGATAGAACACAAATCATGAAATAACATAAATATTCAAATAACTAAACTTCCAATTAGTCGCTTAAAAATAGCACGAAACACGCAAATTACTGATGAATCTCATAATCTAGTCAAGAAGTTTAAAATTGTGAAAAATACTGATACGGCTTCTAAAATTAAGTGCGATACCTCATTTGATCCGGAATGATGTCTAGAAAAATGAATCGAAATCGCTTTTTAGCACGTAAACAATTATAAAAGTTAATTTCTAAATTGATTGCGCTTGAACAAGTACGAAATTGCTTGAAATCGTTTCCAGTTCCATAATCTAGAAATAGCACCTTGCTCACCGAATGCTATACAAATGTGGAAAGAGCTTTTAACATTTCATCTTTCCTTCTTTTTTTCTTCGCTTTATATTCTCCTTCTGTGTCGTTTAATTGAATAATGACAGCTATAAAAAAATATAATTCCTTCAGTAATTTAATAGACGGTTTTAGTAATAATTCTATCAACCTGTTTTTTAATAATTTGCTGAAAGAACATTAATATTTTGGTCTTCAATTAAAAAAATATCATTTTATTAAACTCATCAGTGACAACACATCTTAAACTTTCGCGATTATTTTCATTATAATTATTTAAGACTCGGATCATATCGCGATCGTATCATCAGTGACTTTACCGAACATTGTTATAAAAGCAGGGCCCTTTCACAACAAATTGGTTAATGCTTGAAGGCCCTTTCTCTATTTAGTGATCATGAACTGTCAATTTCAATAAATAGACATTTTATTTTTATAAATTTTATTTTCAATCAAGTTAATTTAAAAAAAAGCCCTATTTTAGAAATCAGTGTGACAGACTTTCATTTTATATCTGTTATATATATTTACTCACACATTTTTAAAACACACATATACACGTTTTACTTATTCCTTTGAAAAGGTTATTTTTCTGGAACCTTGTTTACTTGTAGTACTAATTTTAGTATTTATTCTTAAATACTAGATATTTATCCAGGAGGTCATAGCGAAATCTCTGAGATATACATCTTATGTATCAATTTATTTGAGAAATAAATATTTTTTGGATTTCTTTTTATATCAGAATTAAAAATGTGTTTTTTTTTTAATTTATGGATAATTAAAAAAAATATCCAGTGGCATCCAGGGCTGCTAACTAGAAACAAAAAAAAAATACAAAAATCGTGGTACGGTCGACAAAAAAGGTTTTAAAATAAAATCAAAAATGATGAATATCGTGAATATATGTATAATATAGTTCGCAGCCTACAGAAAAAAAATTGTTTCTTTATTAAATATGCACTTTGTCGAAGGTTTGTACATATATCGTATATGCGTTAGTATCCTAAATGGGTCATCCATAAATTAGGTCACAGGTTAAAAGTGGATCACGACAATGTGACATTGTATACAAATAATTAAAAAAAAACTGCGGCATTTTTAATCATTTAAGTCACACCGGGCAACCTGTCACAATCTGTGACAAGGACGGGGGGGAGTAAAAATTCGTAAAATTCGTGTAACATAATATAGGGATGACCCCAAAATACCCATTACGTATTTTACATTACTGCATTTTGCGTTGCATTCTCTACGTATTTAATTTAATTTTGGTCCATCGCTTTGATCCATTCTATTGTGTCGTATTAATTTATTTTATTTATAAATACTCGTATAAAATTCACATTACCTGCATTATAAAATCTATTCCTAATTTCTACAGTATTTCATGATATCTAATTTACTGTCGTCTCTATACGTACATTCACATAAATAATTATTAACATGATTATTTATATATTATATTTATATGTTTATTTCAACCATGTGTTGGTTAAAAAAATATCTAATGTTACCCTCAGAAATTTGATTAACAGATGAAGGTCTTTTGCTTTGAAATTCGTATGTGGCATATTCAAAACCATTTGAAATAAAGAAAGCTATCAAAAATTTACTTATTATTTTTAATTAATTCTACTTTTGTTTCTTATTACATTGATGTTTTTATTTACAAACATATTACATAAAGAGGGCTCAAGTCAAAAGTAGACGGTGAGATTCATATGATCAGCGACCGCGGTGTTCGTGGCCTCGTTGACTTCACGGCGATCTTCGTTTTCCTGGCAAAATTAATGTCGAAACATAAAAAATGTTAAATTCCTGTTTATACTTTAAATTCTTGTTATTTAGTTTAAATTGCGTTGAAAAAGTAATTGTCTACGGCGTAACGAATAATAAATAACCGTTTGGTAGATTTACTAAATTTAATATTACTCTTTATAATAAGTCATTACGTTTAGACACTATTTCAGATATC
>JANCMC010007202.1:10850983-10904680 GCA_024363005.1 Charaxes varanes | reverse complement strand
AACCGTTTGGTAGATTTACTAAATTTAATATTACTCTTTATAATAAGTCATTACGTTTAGACACTATTTCAGATATCTTTGTCAATTATCAACGAGCATTCTTGGGAGATAAAATATAAATAAATAATAGTTCGCATTATAGAATATGCAGTTTGAAAATTATATACAAGAACGGTGCAATAATGCCACCCTGGGGTAATCCCTTTGTAGCAGAAGGCTTAGCACCAACACTTCTCGACAGCTTACTATTGTTTACACTCGAAACCGAACGTCAAATAAAACCATCATGCTGCAGTTTTACACGACTTATTAAGGAGTTTAAAAAATATATATAAATATATACAGGACTATATGACACAGGGACGTCTGTTCCCAAGGTAGAAAACTTAATGTCTGTGTTATAGATAACAGCCGCCTGTGATACACGAATATTTTTTTTAGAAATATATAATTACATAAATATAGATATTACACCCAGACTCGAGGTGGCAATCAAACCCACGACCCTCGGAGCAGAAAGCACGGTCACTGCCCACTGCGCCAACGAGCCAGCCAAAAATATTTCATTTCATACTTTACCTGTTGAGCTGCATCATCCCAGCTGAGGTGCTTTACCCTCGCCGGTATGGTGGCACTCGGCCAAGCCACCCCCGAGCGCCCAGCCGCACCATGCAGGTGGTCGCTGAGGGCACCAGCCCCCACTGCTGGGCTAGCAGGGGATACCTTGCCCCTAGGTGGGAACCGCTGCGACTGACGACTTGTGCCATCTAAATGTATATTAGATAGAGTAATACTAATACAAGCTTTTAATTTAAGCTTAGTAGGAGTAGAAAAGGGAATATAAGACATACCTAAAGAAGAGTTAAGCGAAGAAAAAAAAGAGTTAAACGAGCCAGGGTAATTAATGACTAGCAAGCCGCCCCGGCTTCGCACGGATACTTACATCATTGATGTTTTCACACGGATTTTATTGCTTATGTTCATCAGGAATAATGTAGGATTCTAATGGTGAATTAATTTGTCCAAACAGTCCAGTAATTTCAGTCTATTTAATGGAAACAAACAATCAAATCCTCTTTGAAATAGTAGTATTGATATATACTATAAACGGGCTTATATTTCTGATCAATGATCATCCCTTAATATTAGTTTCAAGAAATACATTAAAATCAAAATGGCAAAGAATTATATAAAAATACTGTCATCTTCACATGATATAATATCTATTTTATCTTTAAAGCCCTATTCATCACCAATCTATTATCCGGCCGCGGTAAGAACTGCTAAACCTGGCAATCGACTCAAATACTGGCCACTGAATAAGCTACGACCTCCTCAAAGCCCTTTTCTTCAAGCAATTTTAAAGTTTAACTCACTTAATGGCTTGTCGTTAGTTGGTGGTATCTGTTGATGGTCCAGACTAGTGTTGGATGCTGCAAGGATACTGCTGGCACCCGCAGATACACTCTGCAGAGACCCACTACCACCAGTGACGGCGGCGCTAGCAACCGTGGGGAGGGAGGTGCTAAGAGTACCACTCTTTTCAGGCACCGAGGTGTTGGAACTGTTCTTGTCTTTGACTTGGCGTTTTCGTCTGTAAAGATACAATACAACCAAAATTTCGCAAGATATTTTTAAGTAACTGAAGTGACACCGTAGACCGTAGAGGAAGAGGTTGTCTCAAGACAAATAAAAAAAAAAACATACTTGAGCCTGTAGAGGTATGCCAGTAGAGCTAGCACCAATAGTGCCAACAGTGCCAGTACGCAGGAGAAGGCGGCGAAGAGTGGCGACGGGCGCGATGACGAAATGCCAGCACTGAGTAGAGATTCAGACACTCGTACTACCACTGGCACCGACGTCTGGAACAAACGGCTGTTTAGAGATAGTACCTATTTCAGATATAAACACCTATTTTGGATAGAGATAGTATTTATTTTTTTGATTGGTGCTTTTATTTTTTTTTGATGCGATGAGTAATACATCCCTGAAAAAATATATATATATCTAAAATTTTTATATGTTATTGGCCCAGGAACGAAGAAAATGCTAAATAAAAAATTGAATATCAGATTTATTTGCGTTTTTTAGTAATTAATGTCTATAACAGAATAAAAAATAATTTTTCAGAACACTTAAAAAATTGGATAAAATTAAAGAACTTAGAAGTGATGTTAGTAAAGCCGGGACCAGACTACAGCTTCAAATATTTGAACGCTTGTTTGATCACTGTGTGTGGGACTTGAAAGTACACGAGCTCAGTCTCGCGCCACACACAGTTATCAAACAAGTGTTCAAATATTCGAAAGTATAGTCTGATGCCCGTATAACATTTGTTCAATATGTAACAGATAGGTTTATGTATGTATGTATACGATGTGAGGTGTCGAGATATGCTTACCTGTCTGGGCGGGGAGCCCGAATCCACGGCGGTGGCCACTACGTGTAGCACAGAGGAGTTGAGGGTGTCCATTGCCTCCGGACGCATAAATACTTCTCCCATTTCATTCACATATAGTAATCTGTAAACAAAATTTTAACATAATTAAGCGTAAACTGATCATCTGCGAAGACTTATGCCGGAGCCAGACATAGATCACAGTATTTGTACATTTTTGTCTCCGAAGGCTAGAAAGTTATACAAAACTTTGCGCAGCTATACAAAGATCCCGGCCATGCTACACGATCATTCAAATGAAACTATGTCTGGCACCGGCATTATGAAGATTGCCACCAGAAATTCTGAAGATAAAACATTCAGAACATAATGTTTTCTTGATGTCGTAAACAAAACGATTTGCGTTAAAGTACACAGCATGTATTCATATAAATAATCATATCTACATACATGTATAGAGCTCCATTTAAAGACCACTCTATTTTTAGTAAGAGTTTACCTGTCCCATAACTGGTCAAACCCACTACGGGTACACGACCCCTAACTACCCTAGCTGCTAGTGTCACTCCCCACCCCCCATCCGTTACACTAGTATCCGCGTCCATCTTCTCCTTTCCATCTTCATTATATCCTTTTACTCCATCCCTTCCTTTACTCGTATCTATTAACTAAATTAAAGGTAGCGCCATGCTTGCAGTCCCTTTGGTCTGCAGCCGAATTGTGCCAGCGCGCTAGAGTACTAAAACCTCTCTCTCATTTCAAGTGAGGGTATGGAAGTCGCTTTCCTGTTGTGTGTGTGTGTTAGTATTAATGAGCACACGTGTGAGTGAGTGTTGTGCGCGCGCGCGCGTGCGTGCGTGCGTGCGTGCGCGCGTGCGTGCGTGCGCGCGTGCGTGCGTGCGTGCGTGCGTGCGTGCCGTAAAATTAAACTTGTTTATAGACCTCCTTATTTTGGCTCTATCATACTGTGCGACTATTAATTGAGTTATAAGATGTGTCCACTTTCACCCCTGTCTCATCTATTTTCTTACCTATGTTACCCATCTCTTCCACGAGGCCCTCTAATTTTTTGACGTTCCCGCACAGTGCCCTGCCCGGGGGGTATTCATCGAACCTGCCCAACACATCGTAGTTTATCAACTTTTTTATTGTTTCCGTGTTATTTATCAAATCCCCAATTTTTCCCCCCATGTCCAAATTTTTAATTAAATCTTCTATTTGTCTGTCTTTCATTTCTATTTTGTCTCTCAGTTCTTTGTCACTTTCGGACCGCGATTTCACCAGCTGGAGCTCCAGGGAGCGGAGGCGTTCGTCCACCTGGAGGACCGTCCCGTACAGTCCCGTGAGACTGTCCAGGACGGCCTCCTTGATGGACGACTTAAGGTTTCCTGACTGCTCCAGCTGGGCCTTCGCGGCCTGAAACAATCTGTTTGCCTTTGCTGTGGCACTTTCTGTTGGGCGGGCACTGGGCTGTGCTTGTGACGGGGTCGCGCGCGGTTTCTCCTCTGTGTGTGCGACACTAATGTTCTTGACGTTTTTACCCACTGGTGGGGACATAATCAAGAACGTGACTTACTAAGATAAAATAAAATAAAATAAATAACGTCACCAATAGGGGTGACGGCCAAAAGACTTAGTTTAAAACTTTAACGTCCCCAATAGGGGGGACGGTCACGACACAAACACACAGAGAATAAATACGTTTAAAATCTTAACGTCCCCAATAGGGGGGACGGTCACGACACAAACACAAAATAATAAATAAAATTAAAATCTTAACGTCCCCAATAGGAGGGACGGTCACTACACAAACACAGAAAATAAATAGGGTTAAAATCTTAACGTCCCCAATAGGGGGGACGATCAACAACGTGAATCTTAATTGGTGATGAAACAACACCAGGAAAACGAGGATATTAAGTGATATAGCAATTGGCACATGTTCACGTTGTTTAACCTTTGTAATCATACTAATTGCGCATTCACGATGATTTATACGCATAGAAAATCTAGATTTGGTTACACAGTGGTGTTATGATATAAATTGTACAGTCAACCAAGAAGTTAGTTTGTCACACTAAGGTCGAATATCGTTTGCACGTCAATTACTTAAAAGGCTCATGTTTGCTTGTTATGCATTACGTTAATTTGTAACAGTAACCCTTAGCAACATTTTATTTAAGTAGGAACTGTTATCCAAAATGATAAAGCACTTTCTTGGTTGACTACACTATAGAAAATATTTTCCTACTTATAAATGTAACGTGATGACGTCATAAAGTTTTTATTTAAAAAAAAAAATAGATATGTATACTTAATAAAATATATGACTCAACCAATGCGCCCCGTATACAAGTTGAGGCATGTCATGAGTCAGTTTGAAGACCACGAACAACTGTCTGAGATTCATCTTATGATTTTGTGAGTCATTTATGATATAAGAACTGATCTCTTATATCTCTAATTCCTTGATATTGCATGGAGAAATGACGTAAATAAAATAATTACGTTTCAACTAAACACGTTGTTAAATTTTATATTGTTATAAATTATTGTAACAATCAACAATAAGTAACATTTAAAGCCGCTATTTTTAGGGTTCTGTATCTCCAAAGGAAAATAGGAATCCTTATACGATCGCTTCTTTATGCGTCTTTCTTTTAATAAATTTTTCTAAATAAAAAGAAAACCGCCTTCAAAAACAAAAAAGGCGACGAACCAAAAAGCAGAAAATAAATAGTACTTTTACCTTAGGAACAGACGTCCGTGTGTCATATAGTCCTATATATTTATTTATTTATTATGTAAAGATATAAACGTCTATATCTATACTATTATATAAAGTTGAAGACTTTGTTTGTTTGCTTGAACGCGCTAATCTCAGGAACTGCTGGTCCGAATTGAAAAAATCTTTCAGTTTTAGACAGCCAGAGAGGAAAGACATTTAGCGAGGAAAGCTATAGGCTATATATAATCTCGCTATAATTGAATCTATTTTTTCACATAATTCTCCGCGGACGAAGTTATAGTTTAGCACTAGTAGGATCATACCGGATTTGACTAGGCAGTGGAGGGAACACTGGTTGTGAAGGTGAGTGTTAGTGATCACTACAAAGAGCGCGCTCTTAAACCTACACCTGAGTCACAAGTCCCGGGCACTGCTATGGTTCCTTCCTCTGCAACGCGATGGACCCGGCATCCGCACGGTGAATCCATAGAATGCTAAGAAATTCTTCGCTACATTTAAGATACTTAATACATCTGCACATCTCACATTCAGCAAATAAAAACTACATTTTATTTCATTTCATTTTTATAAATAAACGAAAGAAATTGCGACGTTAAAATAAATAATGAAATAGGGTATTCTATGTAACAGAGTTCGTGGGCTATTACAATGAAACAAGACGGACTGGAGAATTCTTCTTAATTCAACAATGAGAAAACCGAAAGCATTAAGGGCTGAAATAAAACACTGAGGCGAAATGAAACAATCAGATTTAAGGCCTCGCGCTCAGTGAGCGCGACAGAATTTTTATTTATTAAAGATTGATCATATTTTCATTATTTAGTGTCTTAACACATTATTACGTAGTGTAAGACACCTGACTCGGAGGGTACACATTGAAATGATCATTCAAATGAAACTATGTCTGGCTCCGGCATTAAAGTATCTTAAATATCTTGCAAATGTCTTATGTAATTAGTTTGTTTTCACAATATCTTCGCAACTTACTCTGTTGTACCTTAATACCCATCAAGTTCCCATCAAAATTTTTTAACAAACTTATGTATCTTTTTAAATAATAATGCGCTTCTCTATGGATCCTCTGTTCCTTTGTACTTGAACTAGAAGGCCAACACAAACAAACTGACACTCTGACATACACCGCTTTGCTTTATCACCGAAATCCCCTCGACATCGACTAAAATAGGATCAAAACTAATAAACAATCTCGCTTATTTATTTTTAAGGAACTTTATTCCTTGCCCTCAGCTTCAGTAAAGCTATTTCAAGACACGGATGGCTGCCTGGTATATATTAAAATATTATATAATTTCATTAAAGAAACATTTAATAGGCTTTAACAACTTTTGAAAAGGAGACGTTATCGTAGAAAAAAAAAACAACAAAAAAGCTATAAACACACCCACGTGCGTGAGCGCATATTTATTTATGACTTTTTACAGCTAATGTCATCATCCATATGCAAATTCTTTCTTTGCGCATGTCTACTAACTAAAAACTACTTCTCTGACAAAAATCATCTTTGTACGTCCAGCAGTTTTCCAGATTTCGTGTTAGATGACCTTTTGATTTATAGAAGATTACGTAAAGCGACAAATATCCGATGGGTAATGCACAAGATATAGGATTTAAATTATACTACCTGTGCCCGCAACTTCGTTCACGTAAAATTAGATTCAATTTTAGCGTGATGATAAATGGGCTTTCTAACACTGAAATAATTTTTCAAATAGGATCAGTAGTTCCTGACACTAGTGATTATAAATATGCCAAACGATTCTATAGATTGTTTTATTATGTTTAATTTATAATATGTTATCAATTTTGATTTCTTTTAATATGCAGATATTGGATCGTCCAAAAGTATTTAAGCCTGAAATGTTATCGGACCTTGGCTACACGGTCGGAGTATCAGTGATGACCAAGATTGTGACGCAATTGCTTTGGGTCCTCAAAGAGATGCACAATTTTAGGTAGCTGTATTATTCACCTTAATTATTGTTTTCTTATTTAGTTTTATATAGTTATTTTCATGTTAGTTTTGGAATAATGCTTCGTATCTTATACATTCATTGGTCATTACACTTTACAGGTTTAATTATACTATCGCTGGCAGGTGGATTGGATCGCCAGAAAGGAATTCGACTTTGGTAAATTGTAAAAACATATTCTTAGTTTATTTTTCTTTTATGACTTCTTTATGATCGAATCTGACGTTAGCGCATACATTATTTTTTTTATAACCGAGACATAATCTTAAGTCTTATTAGTTGTATAAGTTCCTTATTTAGGATGGTTTTTCTTTCGTTAGAAATTTATTTTAAATTATCAAAATAAGTTAACCCTAACGGAATATATTTTTACAGGCTGTGACTAATTCCTTATATTGGGGTGAGCAAGATATCTCATGCACGTGCGCAAGAATTTTCACAAAGTGGCTTGATTGGGTTGACGTTTTCTTTCCACCAGCTACCAGACTAGAGTAAAAAATCATTTCAGTTTCTTATATATTTTTTACAAATATCTATATTTCTATACTAATATATAAACCTGAAGAGTTTGTTTCTTTGTTTGTTTACTTGTACGCTATTATCTCAGGATCTCAGGAACTACTGGTCGATTTGATGCATAGATTGTTCGGACAAATATCAAAGCAAGCCGCTCTGATATTTTTCCGAATAGCCTATCACAAAGTGACAATAATTATGTCCCATTGTTTTACGTGTCTTCCGAAACGCGGAGGAGGTTGGATGTCAAATATAAACCAGTGCTAGATTGGGTCACCCGGTCGCAGCAAGAGCTACTTAACCTAACAATCGACCTCCTCAGGCTTACGCGGAAGACATACGTATAAAAGTTTGTTGGGTAGTTAAAATAAAATACATAAGAATACTTCGATTGGAAAAGTCCTTTCCGACTTTTCCGAATCAGTGGTAGTTTTTAAAATATTTGACGATTCAAAAGAGCTTGTAAAAGACTACTGGAATAAAACCTCGTTTGATTTGACTTAATAAATTAGAGTAGAAAAACGGCTTTTCTTATATCCCAAGTTTATCTTTTCTCCATATTTGTGCAATTTTGTCTCAGTATATTAAACATTAAAATATAAGAAAAATACTTCTTTACACAACATTATAAACTAGCAGATTATAATCAATGATAGATTAAAATAAGTACTGCGTAATTATGGAAGTACGTCAATCTTTAAAAAAAGTACTTAAAACTGAGTAGTTAGTTTTATCATAAGGATTAATAAAAACTTTGTTGAAGTTATTAAATTAATGGATTTTAATTTTTTGGTTATTTATTTCAAAAACTTCAAGTACAGTGCGACATAAAACAGACCTTAGCAATAATGTTTTCGATAGCTTATACATGCATATGTTTGTGGTCGTTAAGAATTTTTATATTCAAGAATGCGGTGAAACAAGGATTTTTTGAGCGATACGATGAGATTTCGCACATATTGATGTAATGTCAATATATTTGCTCGAATATTATGATTAGCGCGTTCAAGCAAACGAACAAACTCTTCAGCTTTATATATTAGTATAGATAAATTATTACTTTAAAGTTTTAACTTAGGTACCAATTTTTAGCAAACAGTTGTATTCTCGCGTGTTATTCAATTGTTATTTATTCGCTATTAATAAAATTTATTATCATAAATAAAGTTAAAGAAATTGAACGTAAATTCCAGTTTCAATCTCCTTCGGTAGGTATATAAATAAATAAATTTCAACTTCTTAGATAAATGGGCTATCTAACTCTGAAAGAATTTTTCAAAACGGACCAGTAGTTTCTAAGATTAACACCTTCAAGCATAGAAACTAATTCTTCAGCATTATATATTAGTACAGGGTACAGATAAATTATTACTTTAAAGTTTTTACTTAGGTACCAATTTCTAGCAAACAGTTGTATTCTCGCGTGTTATTCAATTGTTATTTATTCGCTATTAATAAGATTTATTATCATAAATAAAGTTAAAGAAATTGAACGTAAATTCCAGTTTCAATCTCCTTCGGTAGGTATATAAATAAATAAATTTCAACTTCTTAGATAAATGGGCTATCTAACTCTGAAAGAATTTTTCAAAACGGACCAGTAGTTTCTAAGATTAACACCTTCAAGCATAGAAACTAATTCTTCAGCATTATATATTAGTACAGGGTACAGATAAATTATTACTTTAAAGTTTTTACTTAGGTGCCAATTTCTAGCAAACAGTTGTATTCTTGCGTGTGATTCAATTGTTATTTATTCGCTATTAATATAAGATTTAATATCAAAAATAAAGTTAAAGAAATTGAACGTAAATTCCATTTTCAATCTCCTTCAATCTCCGTATTAAATAAATAATTTCAGATGTTCGGGAATTTAATAATTTCTGGCTGGAATTAAATATACATATCTATATTATTATGAGACGAAAGATTTGATTGTATTTTTTTTTAAATACCATGAAAGGTATTTACTTAAATGATTTCCTGTTGCATTAAAGATATTTCTAGCAAACTTTTGAAATTTATCATCAATTATTGTTGTAATTGTTAGATTGTAGAGTCTATACAATTAACCTAAAAAAGGACCGGTTAACAATTTGTACTAATTACTACGTAGCTTTATGTACTATCAGCTCATTTCCTATCATCGAGTGATAATTTTAATTTGTCAAACAAAAACTTAATGTGGCGATTTAAGCTCAATTAATGTAATATTTTTTTAAGTCTTAAATTTTTAATCTGTTTTGTAAAGAATAATTATAATAAGTAAATCTCGAAAATTCGTAGAAAATTAAGGAAAAAACGATATTATAAGTTCCACTTTAACCGTATATAACTTTTTAAAGATTGAATATATATAAAAATAAAGACATTACAGACCTTTTTGTAGAGCGTTAAATTTTCTTTAGGAATATGATACGGTGTAAACAACTCATTCAGCAATTTACGAATAACAAAATTTCAAATTAAAAAGGATTTTCTCCCACACAATTTATATAGGGAAATAGAACCTCTAAATATTAAGACCTCAGCATTTTACAGGCGTCTCATTACATCTTTTCCGAAATTTTTATAGGCTAGCTTTTTTTGAACAAGCCAAATACGTGTCCAATTTTTTTTTTAAAGTTTAAGTAATGTTTGGCGATCCAGTTTGGGTGACTGCGCTATCGCAGTAAGTAACTAATGTTGTAATAAAATACTACTTATACTTAAATCGCTACCATCCTTTGTCTCCTTTGTCGTATAACTTACCACTTTTCATGATGGCGGTCTATTCAAGATGGGACATGTATGTAAAACGTTAAATTCTATAGATCATTGGCCCAATCTCAGCCCGCCCGGGCACTCAGACAGATTGAAGGCAGTCTTCCCACAATCGGAAGCGCCCAAGATTTCCGACATTTTTGCGCCCCTGCCTGTTGTTCGATCAAGGGCTGGATCGCGCCGACTTTTTCCTCCGCTTCTCGCATTTGTAACATGGAAAAATTGAAAATATTTTTTCCAGTTCGTATTTTTTACTTTGAAACCGAGCTTTTTCATTAATACTGACTAATGCGTGTGTATTTGCAATTTCTATATTATTTTTAAGGGTTCTTGTATTTTTTTATAATATATAACATAGGAGGAAAACAGTTAGCAACCTTTGAGAAATGGCTATGGAATTTTATGAACGTGAAAATATAAGGCGCAAAGTTAAAAACGTATTTGTACATTTCATTCTTTAATATCTGTATTTTAATTTTATTTATATATAACAATTGGGGCAAACAGTTAACCAGTCTTTGAGAGATGGCTATGGAATTTTTTGAAGGCGAAAATATAATGCAGAAAATTAGAAGCCGTTTTTGCACCTTCCTATCCTTTAAAGTCTTTATGCAAAGATAACTTATAAATATGGATATAAAAACCAAAAGTACCGTATACGCACTAAAAATTATTTGGAAAGCAAATAAATCGTGCTTACACTTGGATTTGAAATGGTACAAAGTTCGTAGAGGCAGAAGTTATTTAAATAAAATTTTATGAGGCGATTTGAGCAGGCGTGTAAAGAGACGATAACAGCAAATAAACAGTCTCTGCAGAATCAAAGCTGGGCTTGTGTAGATAAAGCTTTTGACATTCAAAGTTATTTAACAATAACTTTATTACGTATCAGATACGGAACCCTTTTATATAAGCGTGTCTTGACACGATCTTGACCACTTTTTTACTATTTGCAATGTGAGGCTGTGTGCTATAATAGATTTTTAAGTATGAAATTGCCGCTTGAGCAATTGTCCAATTTTGATCACAATTGTATGAAGGATGCTTTGAGATAGAAATAAATGTAGGTTTAAATTTTTCAAATATGACAAGGGACAAGCGGGTGGTTCACCTTATTATAAGTGGGTGAGACAAGAACAAGTACGCTGCCAAAAGACGGATGGGTTACCTTTTAAAATTAATTGAAAAATCATAAACAATGTAAAAATGGCATAAAGAATTTCAATATAAAGAAGCTTTTCAGTTTAAAAGAAGGTGTTAAAGAAGAAAAAGAAGAAGACAGGGTAATAAACTACAATGATTGTTAAGTTACTATAAATTTATTTTATTTTTTAAATTTATTTATTATTAAGTCCTAAAGAAAGATGTATTTTTGAAGATTAATGTAAAAAAGTTTGAAGATTAATGTAAAAAAAAGGCTGGGCTGTCAATATAAAACTTTCTAGGGTTATAGAAGAAAAAAAGGACAAGTTAATAAACTATGTCTAATTTCTAAAAACTATGTTTCTAATATTTAAGGAGAAAAGGCTGGTTTGTCATTTCACTGGCTTACTTACTAGAGTGTAAAAGAAAAAGAAGTAGACAGAATAATAAACTATAATGAGCTTTTTTTTAATTGTTCTTAATATTTAAAAAAAAGGCTTAGCTGTCATTATAATACTTACTAGGGTCATAGAAAAAAGAAGACAAGTTTATAAAGTATAATGACTAAATAAGCTATTTGTTTGTCCTTAACTTGAATGTATTGAGTGAATGTACGCGTCTTATATGTAGAGGAACTTTATTGTAAAGCTGTGCTCCTTCAAAAGTTAGTGCTTTTTTTTTACTGAAATGAATTGTTTTTGGTCTAGGAACAAACGATAGACTAACACGTTAATTACTCCGTTTCCTAATCTGCTTAATAAATATGATATTTACGTTAGTCATTTTGTTGATAATTTTATATATTGTCAATACAAACATTTTATGTGTATAGTTGATTGATATTCATTATTTTG
This sequence comes from Charaxes varanes, assembly GCA_024363005.1. Taxonomy (NCBI): domain Eukaryota; kingdom Metazoa; phylum Arthropoda; class Insecta; order Lepidoptera; family Nymphalidae; genus Charaxes; species Charaxes varanes. The sequence goes on along the minus strand of JANCMC010007202.1, from coordinate 10,892,266 downwards.
TCAATTTAATAAAACAATGTATAAATACGTAATACTCACAAACTCGAGGCGGGAATCGAACCCACAACTTATGGTCGGAAGGCAAGGTTACTGCCCACTGCGCCAAAGGGTCAACTAGTCTTAGTATTATGTCAATTTTTTTTAAAAGTGGAAGCTGCACATTTTCAATGGACTCACAAATTGAGACTAATTTCTCATAGATTACAGTCCGCTTTTCTATCTAAGTTATTAAGGCCCATATAAGCGCTACACAAAATTCTCAAAACACGTTATGGAGCTCCAACAACTTTGTAAAGTTTCTAAATTATCCCTAATTCACACTAACATTCGACTATATTTGGCGGACATAGCACGAGTATCAACTCGCATATTTATCAATTTACATGTCAAAGATAACTGTAAAAAGGGAATGCATGCTTGGCTTACTTTTAAAAAAATTGACCATCAGTGATATAAAACTTAGCGGAATACGAAAATAGGGAGAATATAAAATTGTTAGTTTAATTTTTTAACAAATAGTTATTAGGCATGAAACAACAATTGAATTAATAAACTTTGGATTTGGTGTTACAATTTAGTGTCAAAACATGTTGGTTTAGTTGTTTCATGTTTAATTACAAATTGTTTAAAAATAAAACCAACTATTTTGTATTCTCCATTCTGCCGGTTTGTGTATGGTTTTTTCTACAACAATTTGCTGTATTTCATTTTGATTTTGAAAATGAATTGTGACCATCTCAGTAACTTGAGGTAGGTACTATTGCATAAAGAAATATATGTTTCGCACAGCATCTACGATTTTATAAAATTAATAACTAAAACCCGCGAACGTATTGTATTCATTATTTAGTCCAATTTCGATTTAATTTTGAAAAATCCAAATTTCTATTATCTTCTTCAAAATTTTTGCGGTGAGTCCTCTCTTAAGCACTTTAATTTTAAAATGAAAATTTTTAAGGTATATTTAGTTATGCCTGATAGGCAACCCTAATCTATACCTAAAACTTGTAGAAAATACAAAAGTAAGAGCAACAGTGCAGGAAAATATTTATATGTATGTTAATATTTTAATATAGCGTCTTATAAATATGAAACGAGATTTAAAATCATACACTTACTTTCACTAGAAACGAGTAAAAATGTTACTGAATTAGCGGTAAAATTTTACAGGTGAATATAATACTGGATGTAAATAAAAACATCACACTCGAAGCAGAGGCGACTGGGCCAGTGGGACGGCGAAATGTTGGCTTTCGTTCTTACTGGTCAATGACAGGTGCGTCTAGGGTTGTCACGTTCCATATATAACAGGGGTCAAAAGTTAGTTTGACCAGAAGTCCGTTTAGGTATGTTTAAATAATATGATCTTGCTTATTTTTGAATTAAAACTACTTTACGCCCGCTCAACTTGGAGAGTAAGGTGGTGATTGAACGGAAGTTGGAGGGGGGGTATAAGTTAGCGAAGACAGAAAGATAGAGAGGTGCGTCTTGTATATTACTGTCGGGTCAAGAGAGAGAGGCAAACGAACAACGTTGTCTTATAATTTAGTTAAATTAAACTGACTAGGGAAGAGTAAGGAAGTAAGTACCTCACTGTTCCGGCTGTTTAAACTAAATCACAAGACAAGCAATGCTCGGAGTTGTTAACATTCATATTAGGCTCTTCGCTATGAAGTTCTATTTCTTTTCTTCTTCTTCCTAGCGTTATCACGGTCTAGAACAAGGATCCGCTTAAATTGCAACGAATTTGGCTGTAAGGAGAGTTAAGATAACCGACTGCCGTCTGACGTCATCCCTAGAACCCCCACAATCTCTATAATCGCACGACTAATATGACTTAGTGATAACAATCCGTTCCCACGGTTTTAAGTACGTTCCGAAACAAGATGAAGATCGGATAGAAAAATTTGTGTTAAAATGGGTCACCCACCCGGCCGCAGTAAGAACTGCTTAACGTAGCGATCGACTCAAATGCTACTGATTAAGGTACGACTTCCTCTATAAGTTCTATGTTACTAATATTATTTATGTATACATTTTTAATAAATCGACATCGACAACCCTAACGGGCTGTCTATTACCGCGCTTGACCTAGAAGGACACGCATTCCGATTACCAGTGCTGCATTAATCGTCTGTGCCCATAATTTTGATGAATACGTCTTCCAAAATTATAAATATGTTGAGATATGACGCCTTCCTCAATTCTCTACCTAAAAGTATAAGATTAATTGTGTAGCTACTTGTTTCGATGGCTCCTACGTAAAGCATTGTAAACCACATTTATGTCAATTTCACTTTGTAACGTTTTCTTAAAAAAATTGATGAGTTCTATTAATTGTATTAATTTCAAAGTAAAGTATATTAAATGTTTTACTTTGATATCATACAGTTAATAGAACTCATCAAGTTCATTCAGAAAAGGTAAAAAAGTGAGAAAGGAAAAAGTATGACTTATGACACTTTACGTAGGAGCCATCATTGATTTATGTCATAATTTTTAGTGTTGTATAAAAATCAACCGTAGTTCATTAGTCTCGCTAACATTCGAAGACAGATGGACCGATTTCAAATCTTATTTTAGGGAAAGATTAAAGGAAAAGAAAGAAAGGAGAGGTTGAAAGATTGACTAAAAAATGTAGAGTTTGGTTGCTACTTCAGAATACTTTAACTAGATGGCGTACTACGTACGTTAGTCAAAAAAAAGATCTGGCTTTTGACTAAGGTGCTTTGTGAAATTATTATTTCATAAACCTCTCAGCTAGTGTCACGTTTTATGGAAAATATATAAAAGGGCTTGGTTAAATGGTTAATATCTGAAGAGTGACGAAAAGAAAGAATATAACTTGATATAATACTTTAAAAATGGTAAACCCGTGATGAAAATTGATTAATTAGAAAAAAGTGGTTAATATCTGATGAGCAAAAATTCGGGCAAAACAGCGTAGGCCGGGTCCTAGTATAAAATGAAAACTATAGAGAATTACCTTAATAAAATAAATTCTTTAACAATAATATTAAAGAGGAGGTCGTCGTAGCTTAATCAGTGGCCGGTATTTAAGATGATCGTTAGTACTCACCAAGGCCGGGTCATAGATGAGTGGCCCATTCTAACTCTGGTTTTCAAATATCCGACCTCTTCCGTGTTTCGGAAAGCACGTAAAATAGTAGGTTCCGGCTAATGTCACTGAATAATATGAGTAGTGATATTGTACAGATCGTGGGGATTCCGGGGATGACGTCAGACGGCGGTCGCTGATCTTAAGTCAACGCACAGATACATGCTCTACAAATTAAGCGGAACCTGGTGCTAGACTGAGATAACTAAGCAGGCAGAAAAAAAAGTAGAGTTCAACAAGTATTTTACTGAAAATCAGTTCATGTAATACTCAAATACAATACGTAGAGTAGATTTAATATAGAAAGTGAAGTTTGATGAAAAAAGTAGAGCAGAACAAAACCATTTGTAGGGCAACACAACAATAGATTAAGATTTAGAATTGCCGCGCCATGTGAAGAGAAAACACCAGGAAATAGAAGTCACTATTGTTATCTTATATTTTCACATGTGAGATACTTGAAAATCATTTATAAGCTCCCATAGTTGACATGGGAGTTAATAATCTTCATTTTCATATATCTCCTTCTACCTAGTGCTCTCCTGGTCTATCCCCAGAACCCCACAATCTTTACAATCTCTTTTTTTTATGTTATAAGGAGCAAACAAGCACGCGGTTCACCTGAGTGTTGGTAGACACTTAGGTGAACCGCGTGCTATAAACATCTGCACCATCAGAAGGCTATCAAATGCGTTGTCGGCTGTCAATCATGATTTTATGCCACCGGGATGTCTCACAAACCGAACGAAACGCGACAACAATACCATCACTTGACGTAACAGCATTGCCGCCACTTCACGTTGATCTTATGTGAGAAAGAAGTACTGGTACCTGAACGCGCCGGCCTAATTCGGCTGCAGATTAAAAGTACTGCAAGCGTAGCGCTACTTCTAGAAAGACAGAAGTAAAGGAAAAGGATGGAGTAAAGGGATATAAAGGTAAGTGGAGAGGCGAGAAGGAATGCTGATGCTATTTTCACGGACGATGTAGGGAGAGTAGGGAGAATGCCTTCCGAAATACGGAAGAGTTCGGATATTTGAAAACAAAAATGTTCATATTTATAAACAAGTATAACTTCAACGGAGTGAAGAGGGCTCTACGAGCAGATAAAATGTTGACATTCATTCAGTTCTTCAGTTTTTATTGCAACTCTTCGATATTTTCGAACTCCCTTCGGGGCACTGCGTGCCCTCACAATTAAAACCCCGTTTATAAATATCACATTGCTTCGAATTGACTTACCTAGTTTTATGCGGACGAATTCGCGGGCACAGATAGTATAGTTATAATTGATATAGCTTTTAATGCAAAACTCAGTTTTATAAGAGCACAACTCGTTATCAGAGGTCAGTGCAGAATGAGAATGGTAACAGTTGTTGCCGCACATATGACCAAAGATTGGATACGAGCTGCGCAAAGATAGAGATATGAACAAGATTAGACTTGTAAGATTGTCATTAAGACTATCGATTATAGACTTGTAGTATTGATTATAACATAAGATTATAGATCTGTGATATTGATTATAAGATACGATTATAGATTTGTAATATTGATTATAATATAAGATTATAGATTTGAGATTTTGATTATAATAAGATTATAGATTTGTTAAACAAAGATAGTGATTAAGTTTTATAAGAGTACAACTCGTTATCAGAGGTCAGTGCAGAATGAGAATGGTAACAGTTGTTGCCGCACATATGACTAAAGATTGGATACGAGCTGTGCAAAGATAGAGATATGAACAAGATTAGACTTGTAAGATTGTCATTAAGACTATCGATTATAGACTTGTAGTATTGATTATAACATAAGATTATAGATCTGTGATATTGATTATAAGATACGATTATAGATTTGTAATATTGATTATAATATAAGATTATAGACTTGAGATTTTGATTATAATAAGATTATAGACTTGTTAAACAAAGATAGTGATTAACTTTTATAAGAGTACAACTCGTTATCAGAGGTCAGTGCAGAATGAGAATGGTAACAGTTGTTGCCGCACATATGACTAAAGATTGGATACGAGCTGCGCAAAGATAGAGATATGAACAAGATGAGACTTGTAAGATTGTCATTAAGATAAGATTATTAGACTTGTCATGTTGATTATAAGACAAGATTATAGACTTTGATATTGATTATAAGATAAGATTATAGACTTGTGAAATTGATTATATTAAGGCAAATTTTTGTAAGTGTGCCAAACATTTTGACTTGAAACATGAATTTAGTTTCCGTTTCGACTTTTAATGTATAACGGTCAGATGGTTTACCTGCCTACCGATATCTATGGACGCATTATCACAGGAGTGCCATGGTATGCTCTTTTCTTAACAGCCTAAAATTTGTATCGATTCAGAAACTCTGGAGCCAGATTTTTTCTTTACTGTAAAATTATTAACGATTGACCAGCATTACGCTGGGTATTAAATGACACTATGGTCTGAGTTTCATTTCAGAAAGTTGAGTCCTCTCTTCCTTCCTTCAGCGCTGAAGTCTACTGAACTTACGAGTAGGCTTCCTCCATTGCTATCTATAGATACCGATTTTGTGCAATTTGCATCTAGAGACTAACAATACTAAGACTACTGCTACAACATTTTTTCTTAAAAAAAAAGAATATTAGCAATGCCTTGGAAGTAGGTATAACTAATACTAAAATAATTATAAAAGAAGTGAGATCTATTCCCGCAGTGGGCGATTAAGGGCTAATCATGATGATGATGTCTATTACTGCAGTATACCCTCCCACTAAGCTTAAATTAAAAGTTTGTGTTAGAATTGAGTGCGACCTTACCTCAGTGGCGTCGCGGATTTGAGCCCTTCCCTTTTACCGTCGAGCTATTAAGCCTCAACTACCAGAACTTCCAGAGGGCTCGCAAATGCATTGCGGGTATTTGGAAAATGAGTACATTATCTTGAAGGTCCTTAAATCGTATCGGTTCGGTAATACCTGAGCTGGCAACAATTTCCTCAGAGATATATGAGGCGAGAATGTTCTAGAAGAATGTGGTCCAATGGAAGGAGCTGGTACTAATGATGGTGTAGTGGTGACGTTGTTCTTGTTCTTCTTGTTTATCAAAAATAATAGTAACCATAAAATGTTTTTAACAATAAAAAACCGGGGCAACGTCGTCAAATTAGAAGCGTAGCCACTCATACTACTTATTTGGCCACCCCAGATAGGCTATTTAGCCGGCGACGTCGCCATGGCGCCTTGGTGAGGTAGGAGCTTTACTCTTGACACTAGCCAGTGTAGCGCAGGAGTCAATTCGACATAAGACCAGTTTGTTCCGGATCCTTATGGAGTTCAGACCACTCTAACTAACGTTCAATTTAAAAGAGAATAGTGCACTATTTAAACGTTCCAAGTTTTACACGTCACGATAGAACATCATCAGCTGTAATCTACTGATTTGTTTAATTCGACAGACGAGATTGAAAATAGTACGAGTGCTATAAATAACTATTTATATGGCGCATATGTTGGCGAACCGCACGAAGGTTAGGTTTATAAATAAATGAATTGGTGATAATTATCATGTATCTAAGACGGTTCGAACCCGGCTGAGCTATCACCGCCCACTTATTTCCCTAACACAAGCCTTTAAGGTTAGTTGGATGGAAATAATAGGCATACTTAATAACAATGCGACACAAAAAATATAATTTACTTCAGCTTGTAATGCAGGGAAAGATCCAAGGAAGCCGTAGATCTGGCAGACGCCGCACTTCCTGGCTGAAAATATCTCCGCAAGTGGTACGGGATGAGTACTAAATCCTTGTTCCGAGCAGCAGCATCAAAAATCAAATTAGCCTTGATGATAACCAACCTCCGCAGAGGAGAGAGGAGGCACTTAGAGAAGAAGAAGTAATAACATTTCCAGATTTTTTTAATATAACGTACTATCTATATCTGCGCGGACGGAGTTTTGAGTCTAGATTCAGATTTGAAATATCTGAAATAGTTTTTGACATATATGTAAAAAATCGAGCCCCTTTTTCTATTTTTTTATTAAATTATTAAAAAATTTAGTTCACGTAAATCAGTTTATTTTATAGTATGCCCTTATTTGCCACTGAGGAATGAAATATTTACACTTAAGAATTAAATGATAAACGTTATTCCTTGCACTTTTTATTATCTATACTATTTTTTTTTTAAAGACTATTAGGAATACTTTCAAAGGTATGTCTAATATTCCCTTTTCCCCTCCTGTTAAGCTTAAATTAAAAACTTGTATTAGGAGTGGGTACGACAATACCCCAACGGCGGTAGGGTTTGAACCTGGTACCTTGCCGATTTCAGTCAATACCTTATACCGTTGAGCTACTGAGGTCCGATTAGAATTTTTTTTTCAGTGTTATATAGCCCATTTAGCGAGGAAGGCTGCGATATGATATATGGTGGGTATTCTGGCAGTGCTAGCGAGTCCCACAGTTTTGTACACAGGACATCATCATCGTCACTGCTTATGGCATCCTTCCCGGATCACAATTTCAAGTACATATTACTCAACTAAGCTCCTGCTGGTGTAAACGAGTACAACTCAGATATACCACCAGGGAGGAAGCTGAGCGGGTCACTCGTACACCACATGTGACAGGGTTTGATCTGTCACTCCGCAGTCACATTGTGGTAATCCTTATTTGTAAAGGTGGTCGATTTTCCGTGGTTGGTCCGAAATCTGTTCCGCCCGCATGTGACTGTAGAATACCGGTACATCTGCGGATAGTATCGTACACAAAGGCGTTTCTCAGGGAAAAAAGCGGTATGCTAAATCTATGATTGCTTCCAAGCCGTATGGAGTAAAACTACATATTAACTATAATTATGTATTATTTCAGGTCTAGAACGGGTGGCAGAGGAGTTGATGGGTCGAAGAAAATGGAAACTATACCAAGACGGATTAATACCAAAGCGGACAGAGGGCGAGCAGTCGAGCGACGAAGACTCTATTGCTGCTCCCGACCCCCCTCCCGCGCTCAAGATCAAGACGATCGAACAGATCAACGCACCGGAGAAGCAGGAGAAACCGGAGAGGACAGAAAATACGGAAAAAGAGGAGAAGCCACGGAGAGAGACCATCCTGGAGAGCTTGATAAAGCGGCCAGCGACGCAGCCGAAGGTGGAAGTTCCAGAAGAGCCAACGGATTGGAAGCCGGCGGAAAGGTGCTACTTCTGCGTGGACGGGGAGAGGGGTGAGGGGCACGAGGCCAGAGCCGCGGGCGGCGCAACGGTGAGTTCTATTCCCTTTTTTACGATTTTTTTTTAAGTCTACAGTTTCATCGAAGACCAACAACCCTAAAAACGAACACTTTGACCTAACGAATGAGCTCACCAAAGAAGGTTACAAAACCAGTTTATACGTAAAAGAGGTAGGAGTGAGTGGTATACCAGCAAAGTCCCTGTACAATCTACTCAAAGATGCTTGGCAAGAACTAAGATAATTTAATTATTAGAAAAGATATACAAAGCCGCGCTAAAAGGATCATACCAGATTTGGCTAGGCAGAGTAGGGAACTCTAGCAGTGAAAGTGACGAGTGAAGCCACTATTAAGAGTACTCTTAAACCTATAACTGGGTCGCAAACCCCTGGCACTGATATGATTCCATCCTCTGCAACGCGATGGACTTGAGTCACACAGTGAACGAATGGCATGGAATGCTAAATTTGTCTCATGTCCTGAGACCTCGGGCACCACGAGCGGAGATACGGAAGCGCGTCGATTCCCGTATCTCTGTAGCGCAATGTGGAACGCCGTGAGGTTTTGGTTGTTTGGAGTCCGACATAACCCGTCTTCGGCCCCTGTCGCGACGGGTATCCGTCCCGGATTTCCTCACGTAAAAAAAAGCACCAGGATCCGCTTCAATTGCAGAGGATATGGTAAGTGACGAGTTAAGATGACCGAATGCCCTCTGACGCCATTTCCGCATGTCCTACAATTTTTGCAACGACTAATATCACTCCGAGCATGACTTTAATCTGGACCACTGTTTTTTGTTTGAAAGCGTGTAACCTTCCGATACACGGCGATAAAGCTACCACCTCCTCGTGAAAAAAATGGTGATGATAATATCCTAAATCACATTTCCCCCAAAATTTTCCAAAGCCAAACAGTTACATACAGTACCGCAGCCAACTGAAAGCAGTCAGCGTGGAAATTGAAGCGGCTTTCAATAACTGGTCTGATCAATTACAGCCCTGAAGCGTGCTAGCTCAAATATATATTTGGTAACTCTATAGTTCTATGGCTAAAGTAATATTTTATGATGATTTTTCAATTACGTCTGTGTCTTGCTCACGGCTTTGCCTGCAGTAATCTGTTAACATATAAATATAAAGAAAAAATCCTCATTACTTCATCAAAATCAGCAACGAAGCAGTAAGTCTTCCGGTAACGAACGTCAATAATCTATACCCTTATTTTATTCTTCCTAGCGTTACCCCGGTTAAATACCAGGGTCCGCTTAGATTGCCGAGGATGTGGCTATGGAGCGAGTGAAGATGATCGATTGCCATCTGACGTCATCCTCGGAACCCCCACGATCTCTACAACGGCAAGCGGTTCACCTAAGTGTCTACCGACGCCCATGGACCAACTGCAACACCAGAGGGCTCGCAGATGCGTTGCCCGCTTTTGAGAAATGAGTATGCTCTTTTCCTGAAGGTCCCTAAGTCGTATCCGTTCGGACATACCGAATCCGGCAACTGATTCCACAGGGGAATTGTGCAAGGCAAAAAGTTTCTAGTAAAGCGCACAGTTGTGGACTTTAGGACATCGAGGTGATGAGGGTGAAATTTCAAATTTCAAATAGTTATAAATGAAGAAGGACATTTATAGGGAATCCTGTTACATATATAAAAGAGTCATATAAGCAGGAGCTGTAGAAAATGATATCCGAAAATTGGGTGCCTCCCGCGTAAGTTGCTGTAACTCCATTTTCCCAGCTTCATAGTAAATCGTCGGAAACATGTAAATAGCGATATAATCGTCAACATTTATCGTATTTTTGTGTACAATAATTTAATTGTAATTATTGAATATATATTTTTGTATATCTACATGTTGCCCGTAACTTCGTCCGCGTAAAAAAATGAAGAATTTTCACACAATTTTGCAAAGCCCTTATACCTCTTCAATTCGCTCCAATCGAAAAATTTTAGCGGATGTCCACTAACTATAATCTACTACCCTCCAAAATTTCAACTTTGTACGTCCCGCGCTTTTCGAAATTTAGTGATCGTTACCTTTCGCTTACATTTTATATACTAAACAGATATAATGAAATTTATATTTCAAATTGCACGTTTGTAACGCTGTACTGTGAAGGTGAATAAATGGGTTATATAACACAAATTATGTGGGAGGTATCGATATATATTTTGCGAATTCTTACCTGATTATCAGTACCGACGTCCAGGGTAATGTGCGCCGGAGATGACGTCAGACAACAGTCTGACATCTTAACTCACCCCACAACCACATCCTCTGCAATTCAAGCGGACCCTGGTAATCATCATCATTTCAGCCTGGGTGCGTCCACTGCTGAACGTAGGTTTCCTCCATCACTTCCTATTATTGGCGGTGTTGCGCCGCTTGTATCCAACGGCTTCCTACGACCCGCAACAAATCATCAGTCCACCGGGTAGGAGGCCGTCCTGCCTTTCTTTTCCCCAAGCCACTGAATGACCTTTAGACCCCAACGGTCGTCGGATCTTCGGGCCACATGTTCTGCCCATTGCCACTTTTACTTGCTTATTTTGAGAGCAATGTCGGTGACTTTAGTTCGTCTCTCTTATTCTATATGTATTGTATCATGTTTGTATTAATATGTTTAAATCTATCTCTAATCTATCTACCATACAGAACCCGTACATAGTTGTGGATAAAAAAGTACATTAATTATATCACAACGAGAAATGCAAGTAAAAGTCCAAAACTTTTGTGACAGTACAATAAAAAATAGTTCCGCATACCGTCTGCGACAGTTTGACAAAATTCGTGAATGTCGGACCAGAAGGCAGAAATGTTATTCGAATTTAGTATTATAAACGAGGGGATGTCTCGCCTTTGTTAAACTAGCAATGCATATAAGTCCATCCGGCTCGAAGGACCATATTAAAACCACTGTACAGTTCTAAATGTATATTTATCACTGCACTAAGATGAATTTATATTTTGTTCTTCGATATATCGGTACCTCCCACTTAAGTTGTTGTAACCCCAAATTCCCAGCTTTGCAGTATATATATAAGGGGACAGACGGGAAGGCGGTTCAATTAGACTATCAACTCTCATGGATATGTGTACAGACTCGAGGCGGGAATCGAACCCACGACCCCCGGAGCAGAAGGCAGGGTCACTGCCCACTGCGCCAACGGGCCAGTCAAATATGTAAAGAAATAATATATGTAAATAAAATTGACGAGTCTGTTTGTAAAGTCGACATCATTAGTTTGTTCCGGGTAATCTCCTGAACGGCTTGACAGTTTTCGACGAGAGCTTCAATAGCAGGTAGCTGATATTGCAAGGAATACTTTACTGTTAGAAAAATAATTGGGGTTCCGCAAAAAAAATAATAATAAAAGCCCGCGTGAATTCAGTGATTATGTAAAGTTAAAAATTTTACATAATCACTGAATTCACGCGGGCGAAGTCGCTGGTTAAAGCTAGTTTATACTTATAAACTCAATAAATACAGAATGCGTACAAGTCACGGGTACATGCGGTGTACCCTTTAATTGGTCACTTGACGAAGGTTTGACGGAAGGCTGTTCCAAGCGTAGGATGATTGCGGTACACGGCAGACATTTTATTCAATTAAAAATATATATTCCGCCATTTCGATATTAGTATTGCACGCCCCATAACGCAAAGCGATTTTTCGATAGGGCCATATTAAGGAGGCGTAATGGCAAATTGAATTTCACTCGGACAAAGTCACAGGAAACAGCTAGTCAGTAAATAAATAGACAAATGGTGTAAAAGGGAAAAAGGGAATATTAATCACTAGTTGTTACCCGCGTCTTCGTCCGAGTAAAATTTACCGTGATGATATATAGCCCATAGGAGGAGGTTGTGGCCTAATCAGTGGTCGCCATTTGAGTCTATCGCTAAGTTAAGTTGCTCTGGCTGCGACCGGGTGATAGATTGGTGACCCATTCTAGCACTGGTTTATATTTGATACCTCTGCTCCGCACAGGTGTACTGTAGATATGCATGTATTGTACATATAAAGCTTTCTCTTAAATCACTCCTTTTATTGCTGAAAACCGCATTAAAACCGTTACGTAGTTTTAAAGATCCAACCTAACTTTGTATACAAGTTAAAAGTTACTGGCCGAATAATTTATAGTATAAAACATACTTTATAGAAGTCTATTATCTTTAAAATGTCTTTAAATGAAGATCTCAGTTGACGCATCAGTTTCATATAAACATTAAGGATGTTGGATTTTTTCGTAAGTCGGAAAGTATTCCGGCTGCTACTTCGAGTGAAGCGGTCAGACTGTTTTATAATTTTGAAGTAAATTAATATGCCATAGATTAAGTTTAGGGTATGATGGGACTGATATTATCGTCGTGGATATGCAAGTCATTAAAAAAATAGAGAAAAATTAATATCTGTAGTCGCCTTGAAAAAAATCATTATTTCAAAATGTTGAGAATTAAAAACATAACACAGCTCACTAAAATGCATCAGAATTCTGTGTTATAGGAAGATTACCAGGAATTCAATCATGTACAGATTCACTGGTTTCTCCTTTGTTAAAAGCTTAAAAACTTTTTGCTAGAAGAAGATGCAACAATAGTCCCAGTAGAGTCAAGGATTGACCAGGGTATTTTACAGATTTATATTCATCAATTCAATTCTTTATTGGACATAATACATAGTCATAATCATGTATAGGATAACCCTGGCTTTCGCACTAGCGAAGCTGTATTGCGGCAACCAGTCTCTACCCCTCCGTTACACATATGCTCACGGATTTCAATCTATTCTAACATAAGAAAGATTCAGAAAGCGTTAGATTCCTTTGAGTGAGTCAAACACGTGGTTGTGCGTTTAATTATTGACTCGCATGGTGGTTTTGCAAGGATACAATGTAGATGTATTATACATATAAACTGTCCTCAGGAATTACTGTTTATTAAAGATAACCACATTGAAATCCGTTGTGTACAGTAATGGGAAGCGACTAAGGTTGTCACGATTACGCTTTGACATCATCCAGTCAATGTATGTGTAAATTGTGTACATTCTTTGGCATTAGTGTGCGTGTTGTTTTTTTATATAAGTTAGTATATTAATATTGCATATTATAACAAAATATTAGCATTCTCACACATTTTTCTATATGAACTACAATTGTGCTAAATTTTATACTCCTCCGTCCGCGCAATTTTCCTAAAATGGTACCTAAAGTTTTCGTTTCTCGTATTAATATGTAATCAATGGAAGCAACTTACCCAAAAACTCTTGAGTCACGATCCTCAGCAGTGAGGGAGCGATTAAGGAGAAGAAGAAGATTAATATATAAAATTAAAGAAGTATTATAATCTACATAGTTAGTTATAAGAATTTAAATTATATTTAAAGATGTTTAAGTTTTCTTCTATTCGGTTACTATGTTATGTTAAATATTTTGCTATTGTCATCTTGTGACCTTCGCTCTCCTTATCAGGGCTGAATGCCTTTTTGCATTCAACCGTCGAAATTATCAAAAAATAAATCTTATGTGAGTACGTGCCAAGGAATAAAAAAAGTATACTGATTTTGCATACTAAACTATGTTTTTAATATTTGCTAAAAATTCACGTAATAATGTCTAAAAAATTGTTAATGATAGTTCTAGTTTTCGCTCAGAGGTCAAAATTGGAACATAAAGTTTTGAAGAAGAAGTTTCTGAACTTTTTCATAAGTTCATTTTACGTCGCCGTAAATTAAAATCTTTAACATTATATACTTTATAAACTTGCCTACTGCAATCCTATATAAACTTATCTTTCACAAAAGTTCCTCTCAACATGTTCAAAAGGTTCATGTGTTCACCTTTGAAATTCCATTTTCAGAATAGTCATTTCGTGGCTAAATTGACTTTCGTCGACATGAAAAGCTGATGAAAAATAAATAACTTGGATGAACAGGGTTGTGACCTAATTGACTGTTGCAAGTATGTGTCTGCGGTATAATCCTAGGCTTTTAGCGGATTAGATTTATACTGAGTGTTAGATATACTAGAGCCTCAATAGCTCAACGGTATAAGATATGGACTGAAATCCGCAAGGTACCCGGTACAGATCCCACCCCCTTTGGGGTATTGTCGCACCCACTCCTAATACAAGTTTTTAATTTAAGCTCAGTAGGAGGGGGAAAGGGGAATATCAGACATACCTAAAAAGTGTTCCTAATATTCTTAAAAAAAATAAAAATAAAGTTTTTGGTAACTACGCACTATGAGGATTAAGAGAATGCTCTATCACAAACTATAGTAATATGAAATGTATAATTGTTTGCAGAGCTAGTTAGTGATAGTTAAAATAAAGAATAAACGCGTGTGACTCACACCACACCACAAATTCCACTGATTACTTTCCCAGATTCCGTTCGAAATCGAAACATTGTGATTACTTTGTGGGAAATCTATGCGTCTGTATTTGTTACCTATAAATAAATTGCGTGTCGTTGATTTTGTTTTGAAATTATGAATATTTTTACTTGTTCACAGAAAGAACGATGCCGCTGTGATGACTAAAGGCCAGGAACCGCTGACCATCATGGACGGCAACCTGCAGACAGACTTCTCAACGAAAACCAAGCGAGGCGTCTATCTCTCTAGAAGCCTCACCTTCGTCATCCTCGTCATATTTGCACTAGCTCTAGTGGCAACAGCTTTTATAGTGTATAACTTCGCAGCATGTCCAAAGGCTGATCAGTTAGCAAACGTTACCAAATACGAACACATATGTGATCAATCTAAGTTGCTAGTGATACCTTTAAGTACAGATAATAGTAAAAGTGTTACCGCAGTAGAAAGTACAACAAATGAAGTAGACTTCACAACTAAAGATGAAGAAAATACTGTAACAGACGTTAGACTACCAAATAATATTAAACCCGATCGCTATTTCTTAAAATTGACTCCATACATCTTTGAAGGTAACTTTACCTTTGATGGTGAAGTTAGCGTAGTGATAACAGTTAAAAATAAAACAAATAAAGTAACATTTCATGGTGTAGAACTAGATTTTCATAGAATAGCTTTGTATAAAAAATTGGACGGTGCAGAAGTGAAAATTGTAAGAAAAACGGAAGACGTTCCAAGACAATTCCACATCATAGAAACCGCGGAAGATTTGATTGCTGGACATCAGTATGTTTTGAATATCACATACACAGGTATCCTGAATGATAACCTTCATGGATTCTATAGAAGTTCGTACGAAGAGAAAAAAATAAAGAGGTAAAATTCTAGGTTTTATTTTATATATTTATCAAGAGAAGAAATAATATATATGAGACGGAATTTTTTCTTCTACAAGTAATCAATCCTTAGCTTATTGTCAATTTGGATCTCCATGTTCACCACAATTCAAAGCACGTAATCAAAAAAATATTCGTCAGTGAAGTACAAGAAGAAACCCAAGATGTAAATAAAATATAAAGTAAAATTATGCGACGTGGAAATTATATTTGCATCTATTACTAATTCTTATGCATTATTAATTTCCATCAGATGTTCTTAATCGCAATCCAGATCACATAGTAGAGAAATAGTCTATCGTGATGTAAAAGAACAAACGGAAGAATGTAAAACTATGCGACGCGGAAATTTTGCGCGGACACTTAATGTATCCTCTTGGTATTCTTTATATGAGGTCGCTATACGTGTTTACTATGCGACGCTTGTGCCCATACTAGCATTAATGCCCCATCAATGAACTGACGATCTGCATGTAAATGCCGAATTAATTGCAGTATCACAATGGAAATAGCTCTATTGTTTGCTTTTAGTTTTTTATATCGATATTTCTCGCTTTTAAAAAGAGTCTTTCTTTTTATTATGTCTGGTATGGATATTACACGACTATATACTTTAAAACAGTACCAACAATTAACGTAGTCCATTCTTCTTAAAGTTTGAATTGAGATGGTGCTGGTGTACTCAATCTTGTAGCTACTTTAATAAAATGGAAGTACTTTATGCTTAAAGTACCAACATATTTCTTGGGTTTTCAAATGAGGACCTACTTCCCTTTTGACAACATGTTCATTATGTCCTGTTTTTATTAATGACAATTAAGAAGGCTATAAATTGGAGGTAGCTATAACTGTATTTGAATTGATTTAAAAGTGTGAGTGTGTGATATGTAGTGCATTTTGATTGATACATTTGTAAATCAATATAGATATATAAATTATGTACTTATATGTTATGTAAGAATTTTTGGATGTTGGATAAGTCTGGCATAATTTTAAGTAGATTCTTAAATCTACTTAAAATGGCCTACTTAAAACATCTGGTACCAGACCAGACCTACCGGAATAGAGTAGGATTATCCCAGGATATGCGAGGAATGTCTTTAAATTGTTTTTGGACAGCTTTATAATTACGAAGCCTTTGTTTTCCTATGAGATAACTTTGTAGAGTGTTTCCTTAGTATTATATTTATTCTGCATAACTAATATCTCCCGAAACTTTAACTAGATTAAAGTTTCGACAGACATTTGTTATGCCGGAGCCAGATATAGCTTCATTTGAATGATCATGTATTGTTGCCAAGGACTTTGTGTAACTGCGCAAAGTTTTGTAGAACTTTGTTCTTTCTTCTCGAACTAGTTTGCAAGGACAAATGTACAAACACTTTGAGCTATGTCTGGCTCCGGCATTACATTCAAGGTTCCATACGAATTTATGAGCTAAAGTACTCGTCTTCATAGAGCTTAGAGCATAGACATAATTAGAAGTATCACAAATGCATGGTCCATACATTCAACTGTAAGTCACATTCAAGCGATGAATAGCAGTTTTATAGCAGTCATAATAACCATTTCTTTGTAATTGTATTAATGATCTCCACAGATGGATCGCTGTGACCCAGTTCCAAGCGACGGACGCGCGGCGTGCTTTCCCCTGCTGGGACGAGCCGGCCCTCAAAGCCAAGTTTACCATAAGCATTGCTCGACCCAATAATCTAACCTCTGTGTCAAACATGAACATCGTTTCGAGAGAGTCACAGTAAGTTTTAATTATTGCATACCTGCTAACATTTAATAACAAAATTTGAAATTCGACCCGCATCACATCGATGTCCTCAAGTCCACAACCGTGCGATTCTCTAGGAATTTCTTATCTCGCACAATTCCCTTGTCGAATCAGTTGCCTGCTTCGGTATTTCCGAACGGATACGACTTAGGGACCTTGAAGAAAAGAGCATACTCGTTTCTCAATGGCCGGCAACGCATCTGCGGTCCCTCTGATGTACACAATACTATTTCTTCTAATTCAACAAGTATGGTTACCCTATTAGCCTATTGCTAATGAATGTACAGTCACGCATGATTCAACGCGGCTTTCTTTGTTAGACAAAAGCTACTGAGGGTGCTTTCATCTTGCTACGTTTATTACCACGTGTGTAATTTCATAAGTACATTGGCTGGTTAATGTTAGGCGAATGTAGGGTGACCATTATTCTTAAATTGACCAATACATCACCTGGACGTAAGTCAAACTCAAAATTCCTTCATCTATAGCATCTTTTAACTTTTTTCTTTGAACCTAATAACAAATTACACAGTAATTTGAAAGGCTAACTTAAAAACAGTTTGGGGAAAGCCAGATCCTCCTTCAGGATGTTTCTTTCGTTTTTACCGAGTACGTCTGTAAGTCTGGAACGATTTGCTCTTTAAAGTAAATCTGAACGGGACAACGAAGATTAATTTCAGTGTTTACTTATAACTTATAATAGTTAATTTCTTCATAGGATAGTTTAATAAGGAAGGACAAACGGTAGTTCGTTTTAAGGCAAAAAGTAGTATAGCGAAAGTATTCTCACAGATATTGTCGCATGAATATAAAAAGTGATTGTACTGCAGTTAGGTATTGTAGCGATGTCTATTAGAAACGAGCAGGAATTATAGTATATAGGAAATATATTTTATATATAGGAAATATATCTATATGTTATAGCAAATCCTACATTGGCAAGTGAGTACGCTCGTGCCGTGATGTCGTTCTGGTAGAATTTTGATAGATAATTGTAGGTATTAGTTCTCGAATTACTTGAATAGCGTTTATATTTGATTATAATGACATTCGACAGAGAATATTAATCGCATTACTTTTAAAGTTAATTCTACAAAGAATCAAGAAACTCATATATTCTACGCAGCCGGTGCGGTTAGCGAAGCGTCTCGACAGCTTTTTGCGGGGACGCGGATACAGCCTTCAAACAAGGTGAGCACAGTCACTCACTGTTTGGCCGTATGAGGTCGCTTACGAGCGCTATAGCGCACGAGTAGGGACTCGCTCGGCCGGCAGGGCGCGCCGCACGAGCGCCAGCTGCAGCGCGGGCGCGGCCGTGTCGAAGCCGGCCAGCACCAGGTTGTCCGCGAGGCGCCGGCGCAGCAGCACCCGCCTGTTATACGCAAATATTTTTTTTTGAAATATATAAATACATACATATGGATAATACACCCAACTCGAGGTGGGAATCGAACCCACGACCCTCGGAGCAGAAGGCAGGGTCACTGCCCACTGCGCCAATGGGCCAGCCAATATATATAAATAATACATAAATATATATTCAATAAATATAAATGTTACAATACGTAGATAGATTAAGTTAGACAACGAATCGATACCTCCCACGTAATTTGGTGTAACCCCAAATTCCCAACTTTATAGTAGAGCATTACAAACAACCAAATTGTAATATAACAGTCACTTTTTAGTATGTTATTGTATATAATACTGTTATCGTTATTATTAAATATATAACTGTATACACGAATGTGTTACATAATGATGATTTATTTCAATCTACATGTTTGTATCGCTCTACGGAAAAGTTGGAAATTTTGGATTACATCAATTTACGTGAGAGGTAGCAATGTACAATTGACTTTTAAATATGTTGAGGAATTTCGCGTGCCGGATCTCTTAGGTAGTAATTCCACAGTTTATTATACGAAGAGTGCAATCATATAACATGTTACCGGACCATGTTACAAATAGAAACAGTTATCCAAAATTTGAATAAACGCCTCGCTGTATATGTTCAACACCGCTTACCAATGTTAACGTAACCTCTACACTATATTTTCGAGTGTCAACCGTTTATTTTGATTTATATTCTACAACATCTAGACAGATTTAGATTTTAGATTAAGTTCTCAATAAGTGAACTATTGTATTTAGAGCCTCAATAGCTGAACGGTATAAGGTATGGACTGAAATCCGCAAGGTGCCCGGTTCAAACCCCACCGCCGTTGGGGTATTGTCGTACCCAAAGTGTTATGCACGGTGGAGTCCCTGGGACATTTTTTTCTTTTTTTAATTTTCAACACAGGCTAAATGCCCGTGCCACTTTTAAAGTATTAGGTATATCTTGTAATTATCTTTTTTCCACTCTTCCTTTCTTACTAGCCCCGTTATACAAAATCCGGGTTTGTCTTCGGGGCAGCCATTTCCGCTGTGAGTCCCTGGGATTATCAAACCATTAGAAGTAGACATTACAAATTATCCATGTTAATATAGGACATGCTAAAAATTCACTAGGAACATTATTTTGAGCGAATTCGGACGACAACTTCTGAAGTTATTTAACAAATACGTTTATCGCGTATCTGATACGAAACCCTTCTATATAAGCGTGTCTTGACACTTTCTGGGCCACTTCATTTATGTACTGAAATGATAAACAATCATACAGCCTGTCTGATGTCTCCGTCATTGCTTCTCGGGAGACCCAAAATGAAGAACTTTTGGCTGTAACGTTTAAAACTCCTATTTGGAATCCATACATGTATTTTGGACGTCTCTATACGGTGTAGTCGTTTACGTAATTAACTGTTGTTACAGTATCGATTCGACACTTAGGTTATGGGCACAATGTTTGGTATGGTTACGTCACGTATCATTTTCCTTTATTGGGTGTATGGAATTTTACCAATTGGTGATTAGATTGTTCAAAGTCTAAATAGAGACCAAATATGTACGTAGATGCTTATAGACTATAAACGTCAAGTTTTTTCACAATTCTTTTTTTTAAATTTAGGAATACTGTACTGTAGTATATTAGGAATACTATTTAGGTATGTCTAATAATCCCTTTTTCCCCTCCTACTAAGCTTAAATTAAAAGCTTGTATTAGGAGTGGGTGCGACCGATATGTATATTCCAACATAATCGTGTCTTGTCATGAAATGAGTTTCCATTCGGCGCGGCCTCGTTAACGGTCTCCTTGTCGATATCCGATATTACTCTTCGTTAATTGGTGAAACTCTCTGCTGTCGATGAAGAATGATCTCAAATAATTAACGATTTCTAAAGCCTAGTTTAATAACGATCTCATTAGACCCTTGGTTAATTGGAACATAATATGAATGACGGCTTAAGAACCCTTTTCAACGTTTATGAGTTGTCTCTAATAGTCTGGTCGAGGATTAGGGCCAGGTGTAAGGTTCGCCATTAATATTCTTAATGCAAATTAAGTGGAGCAATATATTGTGTTCTCTTAGTGCACTGTGACGAATTAGTAAATTGTGGTAAATAAATCACTATTTTGTCGCAAAGTTTTATTAACGCCAAAAGTTTTCCTATCGGCGTGTGGGTAGGAACCTTACTACTAAATCTCGCAGAAGCATCGAGAACTATAAATAATAATATGTGTGTCAACATGAGATTGTATTGTTTAAATTTTTGTCAATCGTTTATTTCTTAAATAATCATCATTAAATTTAGCTAACGCGTTGTCCTACATGCTGTACACCTGAAATAAGAGAAAAGATCTGCATCAGCGCGAGTCTATTTACGAAAATCTACCTACTTTAATTAGAGTTAGCGCCATGCTTGCAGCCGAATTGGCCCGACGCGTCCGGGTACAAGTACCTCTTTTTCACACGAGATCGGCGTGAAGTGGCGGCAATGCTGTCACGTCAAGTAATGGTATTGTTGTCGCATTTCGTTCGATTTGTGAGATTTCCCGGTGGCCTAAACTCGTTATTAAAGGACGGCAACGCATCTGCTAGCCTCCTGGTCGTGAGAACCATCGTGAAGTTTTCTTCCATGATGTCATCGGTACAGAAAAGGACATAAGGTGCCTTTCTCGAGGTGGAAATCGAACTCACGACCCCCGGATCAAGAGACAGGGTCACTGCCCACTGCGCCAACGGGCCAGCCAAATGAGAAGGATGAAATATTTGTTACTGGCACTATGAAATGCAATGAAGAGTAAAACATACGCGAAAAAGGCATGACCTTATGAATTTTTTACCAATCCAAACTGATATAACAGCGAATGAGGACCATCGTGAAGTTTCGCTTCCATGGTGTCATCGGTACAGAAAAGGACATAAGGTGCCTTTGTACACGATCGATTTACTTGACATTGACGCGAACAAAGTCACGGGAAAAACCGTACAGAGTAAGCAATAAATGTATGCGATTCTAGTTTATATTACTAAAGATCCGTTATCATATAGGCTGTGTCACCGCAAAAGGTTCGACGGACGCGCGACCCTCTCCGCATAACTATACGAATTATCATGTTTTCCCGTAACTCTACCTGTGTTATTGTATTGAAAATTATGAATTTGAGTGTAAATTTATGCAAGAAAATTAATCGTAGAAGTCGAAAACAACAGTTCATGCCTCTTGTTATACAGAAAAAATATCAACAAATACTTTTGTTTCTTTACTTTACCCCAACGCATCTGAAAGCCCTCTGGTGTTGCAGTTGTCCACGGGCGTCGGTAGTCACTTAGGTGAACCGCCTGCTCCTTTGCCCCTTGTTATATATTTAAAAAAAAACTAATAAAAATTCATTGAATAGTCTTTTGAAATTAGGTAAATTCATATTTAAAATATCTGGTGGTAATTTATTATACAATTTAATGATCATGTAATGTGAATTTGTTTGCAGGCGAGTCCAACTGCCCCTTTGTACGATCCAGAATGTTGGCCAATGCGTAAGCAAGAAGATCAGAACATGCACTGCACTGAAATGCAGATGCTAAGATGAGCTGGGGGCATCACCAGATCAGATAAAATCCAGAATCAGTACAGTCGGGGAACATTCAAAGTTGCTCCCATACATAAAAATTGGTCCATTACTATTAAGCTACTATTGAGCCTGAAATCCGTAGGAGAATTGGCATGGCCAAAACCACAATGACCCAATAGAGTAGGTGATGGCGCCACTACGAATACCATGGACGGCCTACCACACGAACATCTCTATACTCATTGATCTCAAAATTCAACATGCCCAGCACTTATCCAAAACCTGTTCGCAGGGCATATTGACGTTCTGTTGTCATGTCGCTCGAAGAACTACGGACAACCTTGAATGCCTGATAGTGACTGAAATAATGGAAGGCAAAAGACCCAGAGGCCGATGTCCCAAAAGGTAGTCGGACAAATTTCTGAACACCTAGAAATACCTGTCAGCGCCGCACTCCACCAAGCCACGAAACGTGACCGATGGAAGCGGCTTATCCAGAAACTCTGGAGTCAAGATCCTCAGCAGTGAGGGAGCGATTAAGAAGAAGAGACTATTAAGCATGATAAGGATGAAGACACAGGTATGCCCTGAAATGACATATGATAGGAATTAATAGCACAAAGAGATAAGGAGCGCTGACCCCAATTGACATGGAACTTAAAGCGAGAAGATGATTATGATGATTTGATCTTCAAATGTTTCAATGATACTGTAATAAATAAAAGTCTATCCAGGTATGCAGAGCGCTCAAATAAAGCAGAAAAAATCTAGCTTCCGTATTTTTATAGGACTGACTACTTTGCTTTAATCCGCGAATGAATACGAGGGAAAATCGGTGTAATGCTGCAACCCGAAAACTACACCACCGAAGCCTCCACCAAAGCACAGTACTACACTGACTTTCCGAAGTGCCTCAAAGCACGTTTCGCTTCGACACCGAAGCATCATCAGGAGATAGACTCTGCAAAGGTTTACTTTACGAATAACCTTTGTAGAGTCTATAGTTATCTTAGTTTCTCATGCATAATTAATACAGCCTATAATACTCCTCAATTTATATAAAAAGTGGCATTTATTCGCAACTTTGTCTGCGTTGACTTCTGAATTAGCTTTAAACTAATTGTTCTTCTTCTATCTAGTGTTACCGGGATATCACTAAGTACTAGTTCATGGTCCGTTTAAATTACAGGGCATGTTGCTGTGGGGCGAGTTACGATGACCGACAGCGGTCTGACGTCATCCCCGGAACCCCCTCAATCCCTGTGACGACTAATATCACTCAGTGACATTAATCAGGACCCTTTACGTACAGCTTTACGTGCCTTCTTGAATACGGAGTTTGTGTGTTATTGTTAACTTCTGCCAAATTTAATCAAAATTGCAATTTGTTCTTGCGTAATTTACTTACTAACATTCAAGTACTTTTTTATGTTTCAAGGGGCAATAAGCAGGCGGTTCACGTAAGTGACTACCGATGGCCAAGGACATCTCCATCACCAGGAGGCTAACAGATGCATTGCCGGCCTTTAATGAGTAGGCTACCGGGAAGCCTCACAAACCAAACGAAACGCGACAACAAGACCGTCACTTGATGTGACAGCATTGCCGCCAATTAACCCCGATCTAAATTAAACATAGAAACAGTTACATTTGTAACAAAAGTAGAGATATTCCGGTACCGGGAATCGAACCCGAGCCTCCTGGGTGAGAGCCAGGTATCCTAGCCACTAGACCATACCGGACATACGACGGTATAGTAAATTTAACTTTAGAAGTACTT
Organism: Charaxes varanes; assembly: GCA_024363005.1. Lineage (NCBI taxonomy): Eukaryota > Metazoa > Arthropoda > Insecta > Lepidoptera > Nymphalidae > Charaxes > Charaxes varanes. The sequence continues at coordinate 10,868,120 of JANCMC010007202.1, read as the reverse complement.
TTATTCGGTTAAGTGACGACTCTAAGCCCCCCATCAGCACGAGAGTTAAAAAAACGTTGCGTTAAATCTTGGCGTTGGCGTTTATTCAACATCGTCTGTATGAAAATATGCCGTATATGTATTTATATACATATAAAATACAAAGCATTGAAAATAGAACATTGATCGATAAAAAAGCGTAACGTTATAAAAGCGCTGTCGTGTGTACAGAAACTTAAAATCCATATGTTCTATTTCAACGTTTTTTTAACGCGCGGTAAAAAAGCTCTCGTACGGATGGGGGCCTACAGTTACTGAAGACCACATAAACTCTGTTGACTTTTTTCTACAAATTTGAATTGAATTCGTTAGAGGGGAGTCAATAGGTATACATTTTTTTTTTTTTTTCAGAAAATGCCTGTCCCATGGAAGGGTATCTGGACTTCTTTACCGTTCTGGTCTATTCTTCTCGCACACTCTGGTCAAAGTCTTGGATTCTGGACTCTCCTTACTGAAATGCCTTCATACATGGACAAAGTTCTTGGAGTATCAATTAAAAGTGTAAGTTACTTATTTAAAGTTCTGGGGGTTTTTCAGTTTGGGCTAGGTATCTAGATGACTAGATATAGTCACTGACTACTAGTCACCCAGGGCCCTCTACATCTCGCCCGAGGTGGTTAAAGTTTTTATAATATGACAAGAAAACAGAAAAATAAAATTTGATAATTAATATGACATACGGTTGTCACGATTACGCATCGAAATCATCCAATACATGTGTGTGTAAAATTTTTAAAATGCTATTTTATTTGTATCGAAATAAAACGGGCAGGGGACGTGGTAACGAACATAAAGCTGTTCTAAATTGGATTCCTCACAGTCAATCCAAGTATATCATACAATCTTCTGATTAGGTCTGTAGGCATATCTATATAACGAAATGGCGGTGATGTTGAGTGGAAAAGTTTATCCTATAGCAAACTAGATGGCGCTGTAAGGACAGGTCGACGGACGCGTTACAAACTCAAAATCCAACTCACGCTACCGAAGTTTCTACCTACGATCACTATATAGACCTCCTGAGTATCGGTTAGTCGCGGTCGACATGGGCAACTACACCTAGCCCGAGCTGAAGATCTTCCTATGTGGCGGTTGAGCATACCAACCTACGCTTCTGCCTATAACATTTCTCGACGACCACTTTGCACCTATTGGTGCCTGTGAATTATTTCAATGTACGAATATTTTTATTCTTATTGAAATTTAAAGGATCAAATGTAGTATGTATGTATGTAGATTTTTATACCTTTGGGTCTTCGAACCAATTTCAGCTTATTTTCGTTTCCCTACACTTTCATATCATGGAACCTTTTACGATATTTATCCTGGGAATATTGCAAAACAGTTTCCATGTTCTGCATTCAAGTCAAACAAATTTCGTCAACCAATGATATTATAATACGAAGAGGGGCTAGAAATAAAACGTTCACGGCAATTGAGATAACTAAATGAGCTTAGGTTACCATTTACTTTGGCCGAGTTATGAATTACAGCAAGATATTTCAGAATCAATTTATCACGCAAATCATCATCGCTGGTAATAAGTTCATTAATCGTTAAAGGAGCTATTTGTTAATGAGAAGAAATAAAATCAGAAGGTTGCCTAACGTGGGTCCCGAATAGTTACTGACTGAGTGTTATTAGTCATGAGATTGTAGAAATTGTGGGGGTTCCGGGGATAACGTTAGGTGTCAGTCGGTAAGCTCAGCACGCCCCACAGCCACATCTTCTGCAACTTAAGGGGATCCTGGTATTGAACCGGAATAACGCTATGTAGAAGAGACAAGATTTGTTTTTGTGAAACCTTTTTTCCATCCAGAGTTAGCGCCAGGCTTATAGTACTATTGGTCTGGCGCCGAATTTTGCCGGTGGGCCCGGTACCAGAACTTCTTTGTCACATAAGATAGGCGTGAAGTGACGGCAATGCTCTCACGTCAAGTGATGGTATTGTTGTCGCATTTCGTTCGGTTTGTGAGAATTATCTGTGGTCCAAACCCCTCCTTGTAGGCCTATAAAGCACCTGCGAACCTCTTGGAGGTGCATATACCCATGAGCGTCTGTAACCACTTAGGCAAACCGCCTGCCCGTTTGCCCCTTGTTGTATTAAAAAGATACTAGGGATTGCATAACTCCCCACCACGTGTAACAAAATTGGCCGATCTTTGAAGCAGGTGAATGCAATTTTTTGGAGGTCTCTTGTTATCTTCGAGATGTTTTAATATTGTAATATTGATGTGCCCCTTGGCGCAGTTGGCAGTGATTCTGCCTTTCGCTCCGGGGTTGTGGGTTAGATTCCCACCTTGAATTTGGGTATGTTATATATGTGTGTGTACGTGTGTGTTTATAAATAAAATTGACCCATATATTTATTTATTTAATAATTACTTAACATTTTTATTTACTTAATATCGTAGGTTTATGTATTATTTCAGGTACTGACGAGATTAAGAAAATATCAATCTGTATAGCAATAGTCGTTTTTGGCACAATTATTTTAATACTGTTCTATGTATACTACGTCAAACGAGTACCAGGTATCTTCAATTTTTTTTTTAAGATTTTGAACAAGCCTTTATCTTTTCTGGTTCTACGCTACGTCGTCCGCGATGAGTTTATAGATTTGGTTCATTTGTGAGAGCTTTAATTGTCTTTGCGGAACTCTAAATCTAAAACTTTTTCTTACAGTAAAGTACTGTTACACTGGAACTTTTTACAGGGAATATCATAGACTATTTTACTTTTATCAAAACAGTTAAGGTTTCACACAAAAAAATTAAAACCCTCAAAATATGACGAAATCGCTGAATTCACCCGCACGAAGTCGTGGGTAACACTTATTTTATATTTGAAAATATATTCGTTGCAGACAAAATCCCGCCTCCAACCAAGATATTAGTAATATACCCGCCAAACAACGCGTTGCACACGAGGTGCGTTAAGTCCCTAGTGTCACATTTGAGATACGATTGCGGCTTGACAGTTTTGTTTGAAGATAACATTAAAGATACCATACACGGCGACCCTTACAAATGGGCTAGTGATGCCTTTTCGGACGCTTCTCACATCATGTACATCCCTGGTCCACAAGACGATACATCGATATGCGACGATGCATCGATACCGATATATACCAACATCGATAAGCTCCTCTTATCGTTCATGAAACAAACCAGAGCCATCGAGGCCCAAAAACAAGTAATAAACGTGTATTTTGAACACTCCGATGATTCTCTACCAATCGAAGTCAAATACGGAAAAAAATTCTACTTGTTGGCCGAATGGAATGAACTTATCGCCTTCCTGTCGCAAGATATGCTACCAAAAACGAGGATCGAGCTCTCGGAGACGGGCGTAAAGTTTCTCGATAATCTAAAACTTTTAAACGGGAAAATTTATATCCCAAGAGGTCATGACGAATTTTTTGAAGGCTGCTAGTAAGTAGAACTTATAAAGTAAGAGATTGGTATTAGTAATTGGTAAAACTCTTTAGAACACTATCATAAATGAAATACGAAAGTCTTCATTAATCCGATACCTGGAAAAAAATTATTTGGGGCCAAAGGTCACAAGAACAGGTTTTTTTTTTGCGATTTTTAGCAAAACCGTAAGTTTTATCGCAATATTAGCCCAGACAAAAATTGTGGTTCATATAATTATCTATAATAAAATGGTGTTATACTTTTTTGCCTAAAAGCCACCGTTTTTTAAATATAACAATTCAAAAAGTTGAAAGAGTTATTATCGCTATAATATGTATAAGTACACCTATGTATATAACTGATTTTGCTTTAATTTTTTCGCCTTGAATTCGCTTTCTTCTCTCTATGTATGGAGCTTCTAAAAAATTACGTGCTTAAATAAGTTTTGGTTGAAATTTTGTTTCGTTAAAAGTGCTCGAAATAAAAAAAAACAAGTGCATTTAGCTTGTCTTCCTCCAACCTCAGCGCCTGCTCATCAACATCTTTTTCGAATATATTACGAAGTTCAAGGGCGTCTTGGTTATCAGCTAGACCCAAAAGGCTGGGGTTAAAAGTTGGTCTACAATTCATTAGAGCCAGTTTAAACTTTACTCCCACCTGTGCCAGAAAATCTGCTGAACACAATTTTTTGCAACTGTAAAAAGGGATCTAGTGCTAAATTTGATTGTAAATTAGTTGGACTGTTTTATTCTGTAGCATGTACAAATTGTCAAGGTCGGTCATTCTCCAGCGTTGAATGAAACGAAGAGACATGCGACGTGTCATTACGGGGGCAATTTCCTTGCACCCAGGATGAATAAGATGATGGAGAAGAAGATTCAGATAATTATAATTTCAATGAACAAATTTCCTTATTTTTTTAATTACATACCTATTATCATTTTCAACTACTGCCTTTAATTATTCAATAGTTCCAAATTAAACAAGCATTACATTTGGTATTAATCAATTCAAGAACGAAAAAGATCGTTGCAGTAAAGTATAGCTATTTGTTGTAACTAATACGTCATTTTTGAATTAACAAATAATCGACAATCACCTCTGTAATGGCCTTAATACCGATAAAAAGTAAAATTATGTTAAAAAACATTAATGGTCATTTTTCCATAGTATGAAATAAAATAAAATTAAATAAATAAATTAAACTAATCGATTTCTATGCGAATACCGACTATTACAATTTGGGAATTGATGTTTCTGGTTTGCTCTCAATTTTTTTTATATCTGTGGAAATCGCCATATTGTTTTCATGTAAAATGGTCGTACGACTGTAAACACAAGTTTTATTGCGTTGTGTGTTGTATTATTTGCTTTTAAACTATAAAATAAACTCTTTTAATAATAGATATGTATTAGCCTCATTCACTACAGATATGTTTCATTTCAATAAATTCGGTTAAGGATTATTGTAAGGGATCGAAATGGGGGGACGGGCGATACAATTTTTATTAGTGTTTTTATTACAATACGTATCATGCCAGCATTTCCAGCTTTGCGAGAACAACACCAAAGTGACACGCAGTTGTACGACGCAGGTAAATAATAGTGTCTATTGTTTATAAATATAAGCCAACATATTATAGCCCTGGTATAGGTAGAGACGAAATAGATATTGATTTATCGATAACCTTGAACAACAGAAACTGCTGTGACGTTTGGGCTCTAACAACATACGACTTACACGTAAATGTATCTATTATCGTTAAACTTTAGCTATATTAGACCTGAGGGCCTAGCACGAATATTTCTCAACATCTTACTTTTGCAACTCTGGAAACCGAACGTCAAATTAATCCTTCATAGTACCGTTTTACACGACTTAATTGTTGAAAACTGCTAGCACGAATGAAATTGAAACTCGCTAGCGTCGAATCTTCGACGTTATGGCGAAGTATAATAAATCGACCAAATGAAAATTGATTTTAACCTTAGAAAGATAACGTTATTTTGTGGTACTGTAAAGATGAACATGCGCATCGCAGGCGCACGATTTTGAAACCTGATTTTATTACAAATTAAGTTATTTCTAATTTTTTTCGAATATTGTAACAAAACGATCCATTATTGACATTATATAAAATCAAAATATATGTTATTATATTTTGATTATAAGAAAAAGTTGTGGCATTTTACAAAGTATTAGAAAAAACTAACATTCATTAAAAACTATATATTTTAACATGCATTAAGAATTATATTTGTATAGGAATTTAAAAATAAAAGTGACATCTATAGAATTTTCTCTTATTTACTAACAAATAATAATATAATCAGTCTCAATTACTGAAAGAATCAACATGACATACAATTGTCTTTCTTATGTCCATATTTGTACATTTGATACAAGTCATCTTTGAAATTGTTCTTTTTTTCTCACTTGAATCATCTTGAAGAACCGTTTGATTCGGTTGAGACAGAATGTTTTCAATATTTGCTCTCCTCTTGACAATGTTGATATTTCTAACCTAGAAAGCAACCACAGAGACTGCAAACACTCCTGCTTGCTATGATGTTAAAACTATTTTAGAAATTGTCATAACAAATTAATAACAATTATTACTTATATATTTGACCATTTATCAGTACTAATAAGCAAAAAATAGATAAAATAAATTATAAGACAAATGTGAAAGTTACACAAAGTTTGTTATAATAACAAAACTGCGATACTTACTGAACTGCAGTGGTCATCCTTTGAAAGTGTTGATTAGCAACTAAGTTGGTGTGGGAATACATTATAAAAAAATTACAAGGATCTAACTGTTTTGTGGGATTGATCTTTCTAGGCTTAAATGCAAGGAATTGTCTCACAAAAGTACGAATCAAATATAAACCAGTGCTAGAATGGGTCACCTATCTATCACCCGGTCGCAGCCAGAGCAACTTAACTTAGCGATCAACTTAAATGCCAACCACTGATTAGGCCACGACCTCCTCGCATTATTCAGCAATAACCATTCTTTTTCCTGAGAAAATTCAGGAAAACTCTTTAAACAGTTTGTTCAATTTCATACGCTACTCTCAAAAATTGTACTGGTACTCAACAGTACAAAATTTAACTTAAATTCAGAGCCAAATCTGGTATCTCTGGTTTCTTAAATTTTATTATATGTTATAGTAGGGCCCGTATCTCTTGGCAAAAACGTACTTTTACCCCTCGTGAAGAGCCACTGAGGCAGCGTTTCTCAAACTTTTTCCAAGGTGCGGTTCTGCTCAATTCGGGTTTTTATTATTTTTTAAATGTATGTTACGAAAGCTATTGTAATGCTTATTTTCGTTTTATCTCGAGTTGAATAATTACAATTGTAATGAAAAGCGGTAAGCAATACATAGGCAATCAATCAGATCAATACAATTTCCCGATGTTATTTTCAAGAAATAACGATATTCTTCAAGTGTATGACAAATTATTTTCTACTTATCCACTCATAATTAAGGACTATAATCAAGCCGACTTCGATGTCACGCAAATAATGTGTAAAAGTAACCTTACTTTGAAAAAAAGTTTGGAAAACGATGTCTTAGGGGTTCTTCACGAGGGGTCAATGTACGTGTTTTCCAGGGGATATGGACCCGAGTATAGTATCTTTACATTGTTGGCTCGCTTCGGAATCGTGCTTTTTTTTTAATATTAATAATAATCAATTATTACTTTTTAGATTCATCACACTACGTCCACCAGTAAACGTCAGTGTTGGCGGCAGCGCATCTGCTGGCCTTCTGGCCGTGCAGATGTCCATGGGCGTCGGTAGGCACTTCGGTGCCTGCTGCCTGCCCGTCTGGCCCCTTGTAACATAAAAAAAAAAAAAAAAAATAGACATGACGACAGTAATCAGAAATTGTTTAAATTATATATTTATCTGTTAAAATAAGATGCATAAAGCTCAACAAACGTATTTATGTTTATATTACGAGCGAGATTAATAGGGATTAACAAAAAAAAGAAAACTACAAAATACAACAATCCGCCATGACAGCTAAAACGTCCAGCAGAGCGTATGACGTTACTGTATGTTAGAGTGCGTTCCAAAAAGAGATTGCAACGTTTTAAAGTGCTTATTCAGATATTTCACATTTGACGACTGCGATCGTTATGGTCGCGACGAAAACCTCGAGGAACGTACTGTTAAGATAAAGTGACGTCAGGACAACTGCGATTATTTTGGAGGGAATTTGAATCCTAAAATCCATACTGTTTTTTTTCTGCTATAAAAACGTAAATTTCCATAGAAATATTAACTTTTTGGGCAATAGTACACACTTGAGAACATTGTAAACCTATTTTTTTAAAATTTCTCGTCTCACCTATTGTGTGCAGTCCGCGGCGAAAGAAACGAAAGAAAATCTGGGCAACACTGTGACCCCGAACAATTAACGTTCGCTGTAAGTAACGTTAACGTTGAACGCCACAAGAATTATAAAGCAAAAGAAACATTATTTTTATTGCAATTTACCATAGAGGGTAAGAGGCAGGGTAGATTATATATATATATATATATATATATCTATCGTTTAGAACAGCGGTCGACAATGAGTGTCCCGGAGGCTGCAAGTGGCCTACAACCCCTCTGTTTGGACAAAACCCTCGGTTTCCCCAAAGAGGTCACCAAATTGTAGCCAGGATAATGAATCACTGAGATCTACATCCGGCCCCCTAATGATTGTTTCGCATCAATTAGTTGCATTGTAGGAGTAACAGGGGACTGGGAGAATCAGCTTGCAGCTGAGCAGTTTTGTGACGTCTTTTTTCAATTATACATTCCCAGTATTTCCGTGTTAACACTCAAGAAAGCACGAATACCACTTGAAGTATTTTTTTACTAGAGATCGCTGGCTGATCGAAATTTACCCATAAACCTTTTTGCGTACAACGACATATATTCTTTTACTCACAGAAAAATAAAATTTGATAATTACGGTTGTCACAATTAATTTTTGACATCGTCCAATACATGTGTGTGTAAATGGTGTAAGTCGTTTGGCATTGGTGTGCGTGTGATTTTAGTTTAATAATTTAATATATCAATTGTGCATATTAAAAAAAAATAGTATTCGCGCACCTTCCTCTAAATGAGCTACAATTGTGCCAAATTTCGTAATCAATCGTCCGAGCAATTTTCGTAATATGGTACCTAAAGTTTTTGCTTCGCCTATTAATCTCAGATTATAGATTTTTTCTATAATCTGAGGTTATAATATACAAGTTCTAAAACGGTACATAATAAAATATAATATTGTATTGTATTCAGCTCGCACCAAACAGCATTTTCAACACTTTAACTCACCTCAAAAAGAAATACAACAGCCCAATATTTTATCTCACTGAAAACGGCTGGTCACAAACTGTTGAGGGAGGTTACGAAGACGATGTCAGAATAACTTACTACAGGGCAGCTTTGAACAGTGTTCTAGACGCTATAGAAGCGGGAGTTGACCTCAGAGGTTATATGGCCTATCACCCGGTCGCAGCCAGAGCAACTTAACTTAGCGATCGACTTAAATGCCAACCACTGATTAGGCCACGACCTCAAATATCGTGTCTCACCAGTCACCCTGTATATCCTGCAAACGAGCAGGCAATAAACCTGAGTGTCTACCGACGCCCACGGACCTTGCACCACCGCCAGATGCGTTGACGGTCTCGTGTCACTCCTAACAAGAGCTTTTAATAGAGTTTAACACAGACTTACATATTTCATAATACTTGAGTTCGCCGGATGATCGAAATTCAGCCATAAGTCTTTAAATTTGAGTACCATATTAAAAGCTGTATAAACTTTTTATTCGTATTAGAAATATATATGTCAATTTAAGAACAATTAATTAGAGACACACTGTTATTTTGTCATGGTTGTCATCGATTACGCTTTGATATCATTCTATAAGAAAATGTATACATGTGTGTGTAAATCGTTTAGCAGTTGTGTGCGTGAGGTTTTATTTTAACAATTGAATGTATTAATAATGCATATTTTATAAAAATATTAGCATTCGTACACCACTCTCTATATCTATATTAATATATAAAGCTGAAGAGTTTGTTTGTTTACTTGAAGGCGCTAATCTCAGGAACTACTGGTCCAATTTGAAAAATTCTTTCAGTGTTAGATAGCCCATTTATCGGGTAAGTAATGCCTTCCCTAGGCTATATATGATCAGGCTAAAATTTTTGAGCTAGTTTTACTCGAACGTAGCCTCGGGTAACGACATGTCCTATAACAAAATGTATGCATGTGTGTATAACTCATTTGGCGGTGGTGTGCGTGAGGTTTTTTTTTTAATAATTTAGTGTATTAACAAATGAATATTTTATAAAAATATTAACATTTAAAATAAAATATTTTGTAAAAAGAAACAGCTTTTTCACTTTTGATTCCCTTAACCGTTGTTATACGTAACTTTTTTAATTAGAAAGACTTGACAATGATTTAAAATTATTAAGAATAAGTATGTAACACAAGATGGATTACAATTTTCAACGGAAAATATGCTTAGAAATTTAATTATAACAGAATATTATTTAATTACAACAAACACGCTTATAAAATTAATTTTACGTGTACGCTTCCGTGGATTTATATATATATATATATACGAGCAAGCTCACTTAGGTGAGAAACTAAGTGAACCGCCGTCCATGGCCGCGCATTTACACAACCAGAATGCTTGAAGACGCGTTGCCGGCCTTTAAAAGAGGGTTTAGTACCACAATACCATCACTTGCGAACCTTCGGGTGGAGCAGATGTCCATGGGGGTCGGTAGTTAATTAGGTGAACTGCCCGTTTGCCCATTATAATTTAAAAAAAAAGGACATCAAGCACGCTTACAAGTTCTCGTTAAAACGCCTCTACAGATTAAACAATATATAAGCATGTGCCTAAAAGCAACGTTTTTTTTTCTAGATCCCTCATTGGAGTTTAATCAACCTGGACCCACTCACGTAATGACGTCGAGTGACCGCAACCACGACTGCCCTTGTAATTACCATCGCCTACATATGTACGTTCTAATTAGTACCGCACAGAGGGTGCTGAGCTCTAATCATGAATTGATATATAATTATTGTGAAAAATATTTCATTTACTTTCATTAAAAAAAAATGATAGTCTGTAAAGTCGGTTTACGGAAAATAATTTCACGTATACTGAACTTTTAGGCCTATCGTGCCTCTCAATCGCGCGTTTCGCGCTATCGCTTGCACACTCAGTTAATGTAACTCAACTATAGAAATGCGGACCAATTTCATAGAGGTCCATGAACAAGCACACTCTACCAAGAGCGAACAACAGACGAAAAAACCTTTTTTTTTTGTAAATGTGGCAGAACTTGCTAGAAGATAATGTAACTCAACTATAGAAATGCGAACCAATTTCATAGAGGTCCATGAACAAGCACACTGCCAAGAGCGAGCAACAGACGAAAAAAACATTTTTAATTTTTATAAATGTGGGGTACATCTCGGCACTAGACAAATGACTTTTAGTCCTGAAAATAACTTTTTCAGCACATAGTGCTGTATTCGCAACAAGTATTTCGCTTAATGCTGAAAACGCATTAAGCGTAATACTTGTTCTTCTCACAAACGTTTCATTTGCACGTTGTGAGGTATTAGTTTTTAATATATGAGAGTATGCGTACGTTACGCGGTGAACACACAAAAAGAATTGCATTTTTCATAACCGCCTGCATTATTGCGCCGTGGAGCTGAGTATAGGGAACAATACGTAGGGTTTTAAAGATATACTGCACACTGGCGTTTGTTCTGGTGCTGTAACTGTATTTTTTAGGTTTCATATATATCGCTCAGTGAACGTACGAACTGAGACCCTTGAAGTGCTTGGTTCAATTCCCAACTGCGCTGAGCTAGTTTATACAAGCACAAGTTTTTCGCTTACTTAGAAGAGAAATTCAAGTGTATATTTGAATATTTTAATCGTGAAACAATATCTTACAGTTCATTTCACGAAAATTGCGCCTATGATGAAGATTTGCACGATACCGGTATCTCTTTCTCACATGAGATCGGCGTGAAGTGGCGGCAATGCTGTCACGTCAAGTGATAGTATTGTTGTCGCGTTTCGTACCTCTACAGCGTCAAATGCTATATTATGTGTGTATGTTTGATGGTCGTAACTCTTTATACAGTCTCACACAACAATATTAGTCTTAAATTCCTAAGAAGTTTGTCTTCAAAACTGCTTGAACAAAAAAATAAAGTGGCCAAAGTACGTCAAGAATCAAGACATGATTACATAAAAGGGGTTCCGTATGCGATACGCGATAAAGATATTTCCTAAATAAATTCAAAAGTTAGTGTTCGATGTTTGACAGTTTTAGCATGTCCTGTCAACATGGAAAATTTCATGTTTCTACATTTGATAGTTTAGAAATCCTAGGCTAGGGACCACTTCGTGGGCGGACAGGCGGATAGAGGGACAAACGGAAAATATAAGGGTTTCTTGTAGGACTACGGAACTCTAAAAATATGGTTCCTATACACATCTCACGTGAACGCGCCCTTAGACCGCATCTCTTTATAGCCCGCGTACGAGTTTGCCATTGTAAGGATATTACCGATAGAGCCGTAAACTTGATCTAGCGGTGGATTGCAAGGCCTGGAACACCGATAAAACTTTCCGTTTATGTTTATTAACTATACGCGCGTAATGTACGTTTATTATTATTATACGCTAGATATTTCACGCAGTTTTGTCTACGTGGTTGTTTTAGAAATATGCCTGATAGAATCAGGCGTTACTTTGCGGAAATGCATGACATGCATGAAAAACTAAACTACTGCTGATAGTAAATAGCTGATAATAAATAGTTGATAGTTGCATATATTTGTATGAGAAACTAAACTACTTTGCTTTAATCCGCGAAAAAATCGGTGTAATGCTGCAACCCGAATGCTACACCACCGAATCCGCCACCAAAGCACAGCACTACACTGACTTTCACTGCCACCACTAACCCACCGCACACTGACCATCACAGATTTCGGCGAGAATCCTCTGCATGTTGAATCGCAGCCTAATTGCATGTACAGCGAGATCCGACTGAGTCTGTAAACTGATCTTAGGTCAGGGTGCCTCTAGCTTATAGTTTCAAAATTATATCACAAAGTCGTTCGAAAGTGCTAAATGCTAAAATAACAGCTTGTTCGCGATTACAGACACTGTGATCACCGCACCGTGCGAGACACGACAACCAATGGGTATGACGTAATATGGACCTAACAATATAAAGCTTAAAGTTATAATTGGTAGGAACCAAATGGTAATACAGCTTCTTTTTTATCTCTCATTACAACTTACTTCTATTTATTACAAGTTTAAGCAATCAAACAGAGAGTCTGTTCTATCTTCTGTACATATATTAATTTCACTTGATGATCAAGTCAGTTCTTCTTAAGTTCTGCATATACTGCACTTGTTTCAATGCGTCATTGAGAGCAACCTTGCAGGCGCTCAAATTGTTTCTAATTGCATCCTAGTAAAGACCTAAGCACAACACTATAAACAGTTGATTCGCACCCCCATGTCTGTCATCGCACCGCAAATGACAACTAGTGTGGTGATCCTCATAAAATACATAAAAATATTGCATTGCATTAGCACAAGGTAGCACATTTTCGGCAAGTGGCCTTGTTTTAATTGGCGTGTACGCGGGCTGGTAATGAGGCGTATTGCTCAAACCCAGATCGCAATCGGCTGCGGCCGGCGAGAGGACCGGTCCCTCCGAATTGGGCGCAGGATCAATGACTTTTTCATGATTATTGGAATTCGTGGCGTCACATTTAATACGTCCTTCTGCGTAATCGTTTTACGATTTTTGCTGTAAAATAGGTATATGAAAAAAATAAAGCAAAAAAAAAATTCTTATAGCAGTTTTCTTTTTCACTTAAAAACTAGCTGTACCCTGCGACTCGTCCGCGTGAATTTAGCGATTTTGTTAAATTTTGAGGATTTATGTTGTTCGTGCGGAACTCTAATTTTTTTAAGTAAAGTTACTCCTGTAACATTAGCTATCTGCTAGTGAAAACCAGTTAGATATCGGAACAAACAGATAGACATTTTTTTCAATTTTTGTTTTTATTATAGGTATTCATATATATAATTAGTGATTTTTTTTTAATTTTGAGTATTTAACCACTTCATTCTCTAAAACAGAACGCCTTGACACACTCGTACGTCGATGCATATTAGCCGTTGTTTAAAATAGTCTTATTATTTTATAAATAAAATAGTTAAGCAGTTGCCGTCTGTCAAGATTCAGTGATTAAATTATTGTATTTATTTTTAATATTAAAATACTTTCCATGAGGTTTTTCCCTTTTATTTATAAAAGAAATGTCTGCACAACATCAAATAAGTTATGTGAACCTCGAATATTATGAGGGATATGATTGTGAAAGTTTACGTGGCGCGAAAAGATTTTATGAAACAGACTCTTTGCCAGGTTTCCAAATACATGGAATTAACTTATTACATGTACCTAGTAATAGCATGAATTTCGGCAACCAACCAAATAACCAAATAGCTTTGTTTCTTTCTTTTTATGTTACAAGGGGGAAAACTAGCAGGCAGCAGGCACCGAAGTGTCTACCGGCACCCATGGACATCTGCACGACCAAAAGGCCAGCAGATGCGCTGCCGGCCCTTAATGACGAGTTTAGGCCACCGGAAAGTCTCACAAACCGAACGAAACGCGTTACCTAACCTTACGCGGACGAAATCGCGGGGTCGTTTCTTGAAGAAAGCGATTGCCACGAGCGAACAAGCTGTAGTGGAATACAACCATAGAGCGGCCATCTACCGTCCTGACGCCCAACTCATCACGGAATTGGCTGCCCGGAAGAATCTCAGAATATAAAGTAGGACCAGAATCAGAAACTTTATTTGTATAAAATTTAAGAAACCAATGTCTACATATTTTGCCGGTCAAGCTGGCGTACAAATATTTAACATAAGCACTGTAGAAGAACACTGAAATAAAAAAATAAAAAAATGAAGAAGATAGGAAAATAACAATGGCACGGGCCTTTAGGCCGTGGATTATACAATGACGATTAAAAAAATCCTAAAGGGAACCACCTTGCGAGAGAACTTATGGCCGGGCAAACTGCGTAAGACTAGGAGGATTCCTTGTAAGACTACGGAACCCTAAAAATACGAATGTAGTCCATGAATGCTACATAAAAAAAAGAATCTGACCGATATAGATCACGTGCCAGGTACAGAGTTGATTGATGCGGCTTGCTGTGGCATAGCTCTTTGCCATTAGACGCTATTACGCAGTGAGGAGAGTAATTAAACGGTGCCTCGTAACGTGTATAAATACGCACGCTAGATAACCGAGCACGTAATGAATATCTCGTATCCATGTATGATAATATTTTCAATGATTTTAACAACCGCGATTTTATCCAGGTGGTCATTTTTTTAGGGTTCCGTAGTCCTACAAGGAACCCTACAAGGTTATAACTATGTCTGTCCGTCTGTTTTTTCCCGGAAAATAAATTATAATAAAATCTACTTTTAAATAAATTTTCTCTTGCTATAATTATTAAAAATCTAATTCAAATTCTAAAAAAAAAAAGAATATTAGGTATATTTCTTAGGTATGTCTAATATTCCCTTTTCCCCTCATACTAAGCTTAAATTAAAAGCTTGTATTAGGAGTGGGTGCGTCAATATTCCAACGGGGGTGGGGTTTGAACCGGGTACCTTACGGATTTCGGTCCATATCTTATACCGTTGAGCTATTGAGGCTCTAAATATGGAGTATAAGATAAACGGTCATCTGTTCCTAAGGCAGAGAACATAATGACTGTGTTATTTGTAACAGACGCCTGTTATATATATATATATACATGTTTTGCAGAAATATATAAATACACACATAAAGACAATATACACAGACTCGAGGCGGGAATCGAAACAAAATATTCCAAATATGTAGGATCAAAAGAGTTCAGAAGTACCTACCAAAAATATTAATACAAAAATTTAAAAGTGTGTTAGCAACAAAACTGACCTTACAACCAAAGTTAATTCAAAATACGAAAACTGCAAATAAAAACTAACCTGGTCACTAACCTGGCAAGCTTCCAAATACGGCCGGTCCGTATACTCCTTGTTGAAGAATTTCAAATCGGGCGGGCAGTAGAGGGACTTGGTGATCACTATAAAGAGTCTCTTCACTGGAAAAACCACCCCCTGCTTGGCTTCATAGCTGTTGATGTTCTCCTGGAAGCCCACGAAGTGCGAGCCGTCATTGGGAATGATGTGACCGAGGTAGCCCTCGAAAAAACTGCAAGCCATGCCCACCCCGTAGTTGATCATGGATGGCTTTAGCTCCTGAAACGAACAACAGTCCGATGTGACAATGCAGAAAAAATCGATAAGAAGCGCGAAATATTTTATTAATGCATCTTTATGCTTTACAATTATTTTAAATATAAATATATAACAATAGAAAATGATTTACTATATAAAGTTGATGACAGTAGTCATCTAAAATGTTTTTGCTAAATTTTCAAAACATTAAATGTATGAGAAGTATATAATGTTTTTACAACTAATTATAGATAATTATCTCCTGATTTATATAAAGCTCAAGAATTTGTTAGAACAGGAGAAACCTAAATCTTCCTACCAAAAAATAAGAAAAGTAATTGATGTAAATAAAGCGGCCACCCTACTGCCTACCCTACCCTACTACCTGGAAACTCACGGAACACAATTTTTTCTTCAATTAAGTAAGGCCTAAGAAAAAAGCTAGCATGAAATTAAATACGAATTACTATTTCGCGAAAATGCCAGTTACGCAGTTTTGGTGAATTAACCTACGACGGCTGACCGAACGTGATGTGACGTCCGTACCACCGCATTTTGAAAATACACAGTTCCATATATTAAAACTTTTTATTTTATTATTTATGCATTAATAATAAGAAAAAAATAAAAGAAAAAATTAGAGTGAAATTAAAAAAAAGCTACTTTTAAATTGAGTCACTGAAATAATTTATTATTTACGAAACAATAAAATAATCGATCATAACAAAAACTCACCATTTCCGGATACTTCGTGATCAGATATCCGATGAACAGAAGGAGGAAATTCTCACAGAGTATCTTTTGCCCGCAGTAAACTAGAACGCCAACCGATATGGCGAACAATATCAAAAAAGGTTTAACCACTTTCCATATTTTCAAGATATTTATTTTTTCTTTAGAATTAAACGTTTCGCAGACCAATACGCAGAATTCGTGGGATCCCTTTATTATCAAGAGGTACGTCACGTATCGGGCTAAAAAAGAGAAGTAATGGTTAAATAGCAAAATATATGTATACTAGCTGTACCCAGCAACTCCTTCCGTTTGGGTCAAAATTGTCACTTAGAATTTTCAGTAGGCTACGACCGATACTCGGACCTACCAAATATGCAAAAATTTTCATAAAAATCGGTCAAGCCGTTTCAGAGGAGTTTAGCCACAAACAATGTGACACGAGAATTTTATACCTATATCTCTACTAATATATAAAGCTGAAAAATTTGTCTGTTTACTTGAACGCGCTAATCTCACGAACTACTGGTCCGATTTGAAAAATT
>JANCMC010007202.1:10825585-10850883 GCA_024363005.1 Charaxes varanes | reverse complement strand
TTTTTTTTATGTTACAAGGGCCAAACGAGCAAGATGCAGGCACCTAAGTGTCTACCGAAGCCCATGGACATCTGCACGACCAGAAGGCCAGCAGAAGCGTTGCCAGCCTTTAATGACGAAATTAGGCCACCGGGAAATCTCACAAACCGATCGAAACGCGACAACAATACCATCACTCGACGTGACAGCATTGCCACCGCTTCACGCCGATCTCTTGTGACAAAGACGTATTGGTACCCGGACGCGCCGGCCCATTTCGGCTAGAAGCGTGGCGCTACCTCTAATTAAAGTGATAATACAGTGGCCAATACCGTGTCAAAACACGCTTATATAAATAAATAAATCTTTATTTTAAAAAAGTTTACACGCTGCATTAATTTAACTTAAAGCTTCTTAATATCTCGAAAGTTTTACATAAAAGAAAAATTGAGTATTGGCTGATCATCGTAGCTAGGTTAAGGATTTACCTGCGTTAAAGATAACCAGCATACAAGGGTTCTTAATAAATAACTTCAAAAGTTCACATGAAAAATTTCAAGTCTCTACATCTAATAGTATAGAATCCTAGGGACAGACGGACGGACGGTTCCTTGTAGGTCTACGGAACCAAAAATGATTCCGTATTGGATCACTACAGTTTTGAAGATGGTGTATTTAAAAAAATAAGTCCCCTCGCATAGCACAATTTCTCCGCGGAATCAGTTAACAGCTTCTGTTTTTCTGAACGGTTACGACTTAGGGACCTTCAAGAAAAGAGCATACTCATTTCTCAAAGGCCCGCAACGCATCTGCAAGCCCTCTGGTGTTGCAATTGTGCATGGCCGTCGGTAGTCACTTAGGTGAACGACCTGCCCGTTTGCTCAAAAAAAAAAATTTGCAAAAAAAAACTCAATAAAAAAAGACTTACCAACGATCGGAGCCCACTTCTGCAAATTCTCGAACTGTATGCCTTGCGATCCTAGAAGCATAATGCACGCGATCAAAATCAAAGCACCCTGGCCCCAAATCGGTGAAACTAAATCGTTAGAGAGCAACATGATTACGTCTTCTTCCTACGAAGTTAGAAAGCTAAATAATGCGTAAACAACGAGCCCCAAATCCAACACAATAACATTAAAACTAAAACGGACGAATGATATTTGATACTTTTCTAAATATTATTTAAGGAACTACATACACTAAATTGACAAAGCGAATCGTGGGCGATTTTTAGAAAATGAAATCATTAGGATGTAAACAAATTAATTAAGCGGTCTTCTGTATTCGATTCTTCCTGATCGGATTCAAATCTATACTAACATCTAAAGCTGAAGAGTTTGTTTGTTTCTTTGTGTCAGAAAATACTGATCCGATTTGAAAAATTCTTTCAGTTTTAGATAGGTCATGCATAGAGGTAGGTTATAGGCTATATATCATCACGCTAAGATCAATAGGAGCGGAGCACCATTTAAGAATGTTTCAAAATCAGGGATTCTTTTTTCCTATATGAGCGCTTCCGCTGCGTAAATGGTTAAAGTATCGCAAAAGTCATGTATGACAAAATTGTTCTCCTTTAAAACTTCTAAATAAAAGTCCGCGACAGCATATGTCTATCCTTTAAGGTTGGTTCAGTATAACATTTTTTATGCTAATCAAATTTGTTCTAAAATAATGCATTATTTGTGAAGATCTTTTTATAAACATAATATTAATCCTTATCCAAAAACTATTTTTAAACCTCTAAGTGATAAGAGTGGCACACGCGGACGAAGTCGCGGAAAACAACTACTTTATTATATTGTTTTGTTCGTAACAAATACAACTGTAAAGCGTTTTATCGCTGCGTAATAGTGTGTAACATTCCTTAAGCGCTTACTAAGAATTCATGCTAGCTCAGTAGCTCTCTTATTCCTGAATTTATGGCTCAACCGACTCGTCGTGGTCATTGAAGGACGTACATACGTAAGGTAACAAACGCTGAAAATCTCCATACAAACCAACTCACGCGAAGTTTCTACATAGGATCGCTATATATACACCTCCCGACAAACAACTGTTGGCGAGGCGCGGCCGCCCCGGGCAACTCCATACCCCGACACGAAGATCTTCCTTTTTCGGTGCTTGAGCAAGTAGACTTTAAGCTCCCATCTTTCATTCTTCGCCGAGACCTTCCTTGGTGTCCTTACCATACTTCTTATATATAATAGCTTAAAAACGAGAGTCGTACTATACGCCGTCGGAAAGAGAATAATACATAATCGATGTTATGTTGGCTTGTCAGACAGTTCTAACAAAGCTTACATATAAAGTACAAATATAACTTGAGCTTTCTATGAACTTCCGATATTCATATTATACCGGAGCCTGACATAGCTCAAAGTCTTTGTAAATTTTTGAAATTGAAGTCCACACAAGTACTACAAATCTTTGTATGGTTACACAAAGACCCCGGCCATACTACATGATCATTCAAATGAAGCTATATCTAGCTCCGACATTATAATGAACAGAATTAGATTTTTATTTTTCTCAAACATGCGCGGAAATAGTGACATAACATTTGAAAAAAGAATACACTTAGTTTGCCATCATAACCTATTAATTTAAGTTTAGTAGTTGGGGAAACGGAAATGTTAGATATACCTAAAAAAGTATTAGTATTATTTAAATAAAAACGTATAAAATCAGTTACTTGAAAATCTTCAGTTTGGGCTAGTTATATTAGCTTGATCGTCGGGAGTTCTATATGAAAAACAAGATACTGTTTTTGCCATTAAACTCTCATATCAACTCTCTATAAGCGCGACGCTTCTTTTCCCAGTCGCCAAATTAAAAAAATATAAACAAACTACCTCGCATCCAGTTGGACGCATATATGTAATGAGCGAAACTATAAGAGTTCCTTGTAGTATTACGGAACACTAAAACGTGCTACTCGCTGTAGTAAAATCTCCCACCAACTATCTGAAAGTGCATCAATGTTTTCAAGTCCTTATTTATATTCTTAAGTCCTTATTACTATCCTTAAAAAAAGTGTAGTACCTTTTCCCATTCACTAGCCACTACCGCAAACTACCAAAACGAGTGGCAATGCTGATAAAAAATACCGGCACTCTGGATTTCTCAACAGAAGTGAAAACAAATTCAACGACACAGGTATCGCTAAAGGTGACGTAAAACCAAAGTCAAGCGTTCGATGATGATTACGTGAATTTAATTATTATCCCCCGTCTCAAAAAGTACCGATCGTGCCTGAAGATTGGGTTAACTCAAGGAGAGGCCTAAAGAAGTTTTGGCTTTCAAAAAT
Organism: Charaxes varanes; assembly: GCA_024363005.1. Classification (NCBI taxonomy): domain Eukaryota; kingdom Metazoa; phylum Arthropoda; class Insecta; order Lepidoptera; family Nymphalidae; genus Charaxes; species Charaxes varanes. Next base: position 10,847,597 of record JANCMC010007202.1, on the reverse strand, counting down.
GGCGTCTTTTACCTTCAAATACATACTATAATTCTCGTTGCTCAACTTTTCCAAATAGCATAACAGCTTTTACAATATTTGACGATACAAAAGAACTTGTAAACGTTTGATATCCTTTATTAGCGCAAGTAAAAAAGGCGATGCAAACGTGCGCCCCAATTGTTAAGTTGGCAACGATTTAATTGGCCAGTGGCTGACAGCTGATTGGTTGGCGGTATTTCCAATTTTAAACGGTGTTCGTTATGTTATAACTTTATTTTCTTTTACATGGAATCTATCTATACTAAACTTTGTGATGTTTGATTTCTCACGATATACTAAGTGACTACCGACGCCCACAGGCCGCTGCATTACTAGCAAGGTGGCAGATGAGGTACCAGATTTTATCTATTTGTCTTGTTGTCTTCTTCTTCCTAGCGTTACCAGGGTCCACTTAAATTGCTGAGGATTGGCTATGTGGCGAGTTCAGACCAACTGCCACCTGACATTATCTTCGGAATCTCCACCACACCACCACATCTCACGGCTAGCACCACTCAGTGACATTAATTGGAACCCATTGTTGTATTTGCCTTTCGAAACACGAAGGAGGTCGGATATTTGATAAACAGGGCTAACATTGGTCGCCCATCTGTCGCCCGGCCGCGGTAAGAACTACTTAACCTAGCGATGGAAATTCAAATGCTACTTATTAAGCTACGACCTCCTTTTTTGAATTGCGGTGTAAAAATAATGATAATTTCAGAAGAGCCAACGAATTTCTTGCCGATTCGCAATGATCTTAGGTTTTTTCTAATTAGTTGTATTGTCAAAATACAAATCAATTCGTCAAAGTTAAAAAAAAAATTAAAAAACGTAAAGAAAAGCATGTATAAAGCATCCCTTAAATTTGAAGTTGCAAAGCGGAACTTTAAAATGACTTCTTCACGTCAATGCTTCGTGAATATTTAATTTTTTAACAAAAACTGTGAACCAAACAAAAACGGATGGTATTACACGCTTTAGGTTATTATTTAACAAACAACAACTCTAATTGCAATCGTCATTGTCCGAAATAACATTTAAATTGGTCGAAATTGATTATAAATGCACGTGCTGATGTTACAAGACAGGAATTAATATTAGATTGTAAATATAACTGAAATATTATCGGTACTGTTCTTTTATCCATTACATTTCTGTGCTCTAACGTATTTGAATTTTTGTGTGTGACAATATACAACAGCCTCGATAACCCCGCTAAGTAACTCTGTAACGTACTCATAGCGTCGCGCAGATGAAATGCTTTTGTTTGATTTTAACAGATTTCCATTTTTAATCCAGCCCCCTATGTTATTTCTTGTATTATTAGTTATTTGCCAGTAAAACTCCCGTCACTCGAACAATTTTTTCTTAATATTTAATGTCGTTCTTACAGACACTTTATTAACATGATAACATGATAATCTTATAAATCGGTGATCGTCTTCACACACGAAAAAATATGACTCATTTTCACGTTCCGCCTAAGCCGAGCGTGTAAGCGAGAGCGCGGAACAAGCGATAGAGAGGCACGATCGGCTTGAGTTTTCGGCGTTGTCACGTAAAATTAACGCCCGTAAACAGACTTTACAAACAATTTACAGCAGTACCTCGCGACTTCATCTTCGAGCCACTGTTACCACTTATGCGTTTAAAAAATAGTTTTTTGATAAGGATTAATATCATGATTATAAAAACGCTTAGATAAATAATCCATTATTGGACTCGCAGCAATCTCGACTCGGTCGGGACACGCGCGACGGAAGGCACCGGGAAGGTCGGTCACTCATCATCTGAAGCAGGAAAGTCTGCTGAGCGTAAGGGCATGGGCAGTCAGACCGAAAGCCCTGGAATCATTAAATGACACCATTCAAAATCGACCCAGTTCATTGTCACGTCAAGTGATGGTATTGTTGTCGCGTTTCGTTCGGTTTGTGAGACTTCCCGGTGGCCTAAACTCGTTATTAAAGGCCGGCAATACATCCGATAGCCTTCTGGTCGTTTGCTGCCTGCTCGTTTACCCCTTGCAACATAAAAAAAGTGTATAATGATGTTTTTATTTCAATTTACATATTTGTAAAGGTCTACGGTAAAGCTGGAAATTTGGAGTTACAGCAATTTACGTGGGAAGTATCGATATGTTGAGTATTAGATTTAAACGTTTTGGGAATAATTGCAAAATTTGAAATCTATTAAAGAGAAGCAGTAAAAATGATCGAGTGGTCCTATAAGTGGAGATATAGGGTGTAACATGCGTGCGGTCTTTGAGACCCACGTCTCAAGATCCGGAGCATTTAACGGTTGGGATATTTCCCTCAGTGCGACCGCCTTTGTCCCCGCGGGGTTTCATTTATCAAACTGTTTGACTAAAATCAATAGGGCTATATAGATTTTCTAGCATAATACTAGCTTTTAGAAAATTGTGATATGCTTTTATTTTTAACCCCCGACGCAAAAAGAGGGGTGTTGTACGTTTGACGTGTCTTTCTCTCTCTCTCTGTGTGTGTGTGTGCGTGTGCGTGTGTGTGTGTGTGTGTGTGCGTGTGTCTCTCTCTGTCTGTCTGGCATCATATAAGACAATTTAAATTTAATTTAATGTTATATTAAAGGTGACTTATGTGCGAGTATTCTTAGACATGTTTGATGGAAGTCGGTTGAGCCGTTGAAAAGTTGTGGGTGTGAAACTGGGGAATTCAAATCAACGATAGGAAGCGAATATATACGAATGGGGTTTCAAATGAAGAGGTTTGCTCTGTTTATTAAAAAATTTCATAATACTTGCAAGTTCTTCAAGCAGAGGCGTGGGTCAATATATTATCATTCCTTCGTTTGTTGCAGGTCGTTAGGTAACCTAGTAGCGGTACAGAGTCCTAGAGTTCCCAAGTTGGGGATGTTTGTCGGTCCGCCCGAACTGCCCACCGGCTACAGGGCAAGAACGCAAGAAGATAAAGGTAAGTTATTCTTTAAATATAAGTTCTAAATTAATAGTAAATCTTCATTTAAATGTAAGTTATCACTCAAGGGTAAGTTATTACTCAACGGTAAGTTATCACTCAATGGTAAGTTATCACTCAAGGGTAAGTTATCACTCAAGTGTAAGTTATCACTCAAGGGTAATTTATCACTCAATGGTAAGTTATCACTCAAGGGTAAGTTATCACTCAAATGTAAGGTATCACTCAATGGTAAGTTATCACTCAAGGGTAAGTTATCACTCAAGGGTAAGTTATCACTCAAGGGTAATTTATCACTCAATGGTAAGTTATCACTTAAAGGTAAGTTTTAACTAATACATACGTAAAACTTTCACATAAAGGTAAGTTATCAATTAAAGGTACGGTATCCCTTAATTTTTTTTTATTTTGCAAATTTAACAAATGGCTTATTATATTCGGTATGTCTCAAATTCAAACATATTTGATTCTTGTCATCTTGTTTTATAAATATTTTGTTTATTTTAGAGGGCTTGCAGTTCAGCATAGGTTACTACATATTTTAGGTTATTAATTGTACGATTTTGTACCGATAGCCGCCAGTGATTCGAGCGAAGGCAGTTCCGATGGAGAAACGAGGAGGCCCCGACCCTTACCACCGCCGCCGCATCACGAACCAACGCATAAGGTTAGTGTGTTAATTTACAATTAGGGATGATTTTACATTTTTTTAAATGATTTCAGCGTTTTCCTAATTACTAATATATTACAGAAGAGCTTTATTGTATTGGATCAAAACTCAGTTTCGCTTTTTAATAAATGTATTTCATTTCTCTCTTATTTTTACTGGTTCGAACAAGTTGAACCACGAGAAGAAGCAGCAAGAAACTCATAGTTACTCTTTTAAAAATAATTCTTACAAAAAGAGGTAAGCGTTATGACTTCACAAAATGTGTGTACCGTTTGCTAGCTGAAATAAGAATGACGTATGCATACTGCTCTGCCATAGTTATACCTTTTATGAAGTTAACAATGTTTCCGGGTAAAAGTATAAATTAAAGGTGAATACCGACACATCTACATGATAATCATATTTAACTATCAATACGACGTATCCATAATATAATATACACATTTATATACATCACTAATAACACACATTTATAAATAACGCTTACACTTTGTTGATTTCTGAATGTTTTAGACGTGAAAACGTATTATAAATCGATAAACGCCAGCTGAACGCACGGCAAAACATGACTTATAGTCACGTTCCGCCTGAGCCGAGCGTGCAATCCAGAGCGTGGAAAAAGCGACAGAGAGGTTCGATCACATAAATTTATCGTCCGTAAAACGAGTTTAGAGACAACCAAATTTGTTTTTATTAATTAGCGTAGGTTTTGCAGATAAGAAATCATTACTTTTTTAAGCATGAAAAAATCAATTTGCAAATTTCAAAGTAATGTTTCAAATGAAACTAAAGTAACGTCATCAAAACGTGTGCGTGCTCATTTTTTTTTCTATATGTAAAATCAGTATGTTATCAGAACTGATTTGATATCTCTTTTTTGGAAATGATAGTATTTCTCTATGCAGCAACTCAAACCTCTATAGACTAATGGTAGAACGTGTGTACTAAGTTTGTAAGGTTCTCGGTTCAATATCCGATTGTTCTTGGCTTTTAGCACTATTCCTATACAATAACAACTTGTTACGCATTTGTATCCGTTTCAATGAAAGGAAATAATAATATATTTATTTAACACTAACGGACACCGCTCGCTGGCCCCTTGTTATATAAAAAAAAAGATGGCAGACATTGATTTGCCTAAAATTTGTCTCGTTTTTCATTAGCCAGTTGACCAATTTCCTTTAGGTATTTTCCATAAATCGTGACAATGTCCATATCTTCTTCTTCCTAGCGTTATTCCTGTTAAATACCAGGGTCCCCTTAGATTGTAGAGGATGTGGCTGTGGGGCGAGTTAAGATAACCAATTGCCATCTGACGTCATCCTTGGAACCCACACGCTTTCTAGAACCTTACGACTAATATTTCAAAGTGACATTAATCGAGTCCCAGTGTTTTACGTGCCATCCGACACAGGGAGGAGGTCGGATATCAAATATAAGCCAGTGCTAGAATGGGTCACCCATCTATCAACCGGTCGCAGCAAGAGCAACTTAACCTAGCGATCGACTCAAATGCCACTGATGACTCAAAGGCCATTCGGAAATAATGACAGACTGAGTTTTTTGGTATTTTAAAAAAAACGTTTCGACTTTTGCTTTATTTCTTTTCTTTTAAACTTTCCCTGAAGTAAGATAAATGAAATGAAACTAACACTATTTAAAAATATCCAACGTCAGTGAGACTCACGAACAACGATCGATTTTTGTAAATATAGATCTGTAAAGTTCTACAACATTAAAAGGGTTGTGTGTTATACATAAAATTTAAAAAAAAATCTAAACAGGTGTGGTACATTTAAAGTTCGTGGGTTCCTTACAATGGTGATGTTAAAGAGCTTTGATATATTTATCAACCCTTTAGATTTTGGGGGCGGTCTTTTGACCGGCGAACAATCGTTTAGTGAATGGATTTTTCGATGACTATCATTGCGTCGGGTTACCGACAGGTGAAATGTCAACCGCATGAATATCTGCTCAGGCGGCGTAAGTTGACCCGATGGATTGACAGTTTTTTGAAACGCTTTTTACGTACAAGTTGATGTGGTTTGTGATTTGGTTGTCGTTTACAAATAAACAACTTTTTAAGGGTTACATTTTTTTTTCTCTATCGTAAAAAAGGATAGTATAGATGTCAAGTTTGTGTGCCATTGCAGTTTAAAGTTCATACTGCGGTGAAGAATACGTTTTTTTTTTGTTTTTTCTTTATAGTAATAAAATGATTGTATAGATGTCAAGTTTGATGCCATTGCAGTTTAAAGTTCAAACTGTGGTGAAGAATATGTTTTTGTTGACTGGTCCATTGGCACAGTGGGCAGTGACTCTGCCTTCTCCGAGGGCCGTGGGTTCCATTCCCGCCTCGAGTCTGGGTGTATTATCTATATGTATGTATTTATATATTTCTACAAAAAAAATATTTGTGTGTAACAGGCGTCTGTTACCTATAAAACAGGCAGTAATTTGTCTACCTTAGGAACATACGTCCGTGTGTCATATAGTCCTATATATATATTTACTATTAATTTATAATTTCCCCTCCAAATAATCAGACGTTTGTTAACTCAGTTTTATCTTCACCACTATATCCTGCTTAGTAAATAAAAAAATATGCATAAAATCAGGCGCGGATTCACCGTGGTAGGCGCAATGAGCATGAATCTTTTTTAATCTAACTTTATAGCGTTAGACTTAACATTGGCAGAATATCGTTTAAAAGAGATTCTTCGGTCGAATTTATCTATATAAATAAAAATAAGTTTTCAAAATGTATTCCAAAATACACGGGACGGAACGGGAACTTGAACGGAACGAAACGGAACGGAAAAGGAAACGGGAAAAAATTTATTATAGAATTACAGAACGCATAGTTCAGGCTGGATAGCGTCTGCTGGGTCCGCTAGTATTATATAAAAGCGAAAGGTCGTCCGTCTTGAAATCCCGAAAACTGCGGGACGTACAAAGAAGATATTTGGTTACGTGGGTAGTCTATAGTTAGTAGATATCCTCTAAGAACGGATTTTTCGATAGGGATTTAGGAGGTCAAAAGGCTCTCGCAAGTATAATTTTACGCAGACAAAGTTGCGGAAAACAGCTAGCATTGCTCGTTGAAGTCAAAAATATCTAATTTAGAGATCGAATACCTATACAATACAGACTTCAGTACGTCTTTCTACCGTTGAGCTATAGTGGTTTAATTGTATAAATTATTCATGTACTTAAAAGGAAAATATGTAGGTTTGGCGAAATTCTCCTATCCCAGCTCAAAGGGCCTTTTGATAAAGGAAAGTGTTCTAGAACCGCGCTGAATGCTGAGTGATTTCACAGTTTTACGATAATGCTGCCATTAGTGGCTTTTGTGACGCCAGTGTGGCGCCCGTTGTACGTTGTAGATCCAGCCGTTATAGTACCTTTATGCAAAATTTCACTCACTTTTATATTAAGCAATCTGTCACGACTTCTCATGGGTGCAACGCAGATATGCAAGTATCAAACCTTCCTCTTCAATCACTATTTATTTACTTAACACGATCAAAATCGGGTCCCACTGTTTTACGTGCCTTCCGATACACGGAGGAGGTCGGATATCAAATATAAACCAGTGCTAGAATGTGTCACCCATCTACCACCCGATCGCAGCCAGAGCAACTTAACTTAGCGATCGACTTAAATGCCGACTACTGATAAGGCCACGACCTCCTCAAAAACATACAATAATACCGTATTAAAAGGTCCGTCTAAGTAACCTGAAAATAGAGGTAAGTCTACATTAGCTATCTCAAAATTGGAAACATAATTATAAATGAAACCGAGGTATAAGAGGGCCTCAACTATTTGAGACCTGGAAAAAACAATATTTGAGGTCTAAAGTCATATATATAAACCAGTTCTTCCCGTTTTTCAGCTAAACGGTAAGATTCGTCATAAAGCTGTTCAGGTTATAATTGTAGACCATATAATTCTCTGCAAACATTGCAAAAGTCCATTGAATTACAAAACTCCGATTTACAAACCCATTTAATACTGTTCCTCAAAAATGAAATGCATTGTAGCTTTCTCACGGAACTGTATCTATGTTTTAGGCAACAGCCGGCAACCTAATACTGGAATCACGATCAAAACGAATTATTACAACACAGTGTAAATACTTTGTTTACTGCATTTAAGTCAGTTCTTTATCCGAGTTCTAATCGAAATTATATTATGACTAGTGGACAGGACACGCAATAATTTCCATATAAAAAAATAGCGCCATCTTTTGGTCGCTTATCCCACCAACCGCCGCGCCGGCCTCTCTGTCCCCACATTTTAGATCTCTGATATCTTCTAAAATATTAATTTTAATGATATACTGTAAGGGGAAATTTTTATCTGCATAAATTTGTACAACGGACCTAGCGTATTTAATTGGATATAGATTAATACGGTATTCTTTAAAATATGTTCGTAAATAGTTCATTATTTTTATATATTATGTAAAATATAAAAGCGTCTACTGTGGGTTATACTTAGGAGATATAAATATATCATCTTTGACTTTTTTTATAAATCTTTTTAGTATATACAATTCCGTACTATTGTATTACGTTATTCGTAAAGGAGTCAACGCACGCAATGTAAGCGCACAGAGGCACATTTTTTGATGACATCTCATTGCAAATAACTGAAATTATCGGCTTTTCTACTATTAGCTGTGCCCGCGATTTCAGAAAACATTTAGTGTGATGATAAATAGCCTAAAGAATTTTTCATATCAGACCAGTAGTTCCTGAGATTAGCGCGTTCAAGTAAACAAACAAAGAAACAAAATTTTCAACTATATTAGTATAAAGAATCTACTATAAAAGGCATGTATTATACATATAAACCCACCCCTTGAATTGCACTGTTTATTTTAATGAAAATTAAATTAAAATTCGTTGCAAGATCTACGCGTTCAAGCATAGGAAGTGCCTTTATTTTTATAATATGTTTGGGCCGTTGACGCAGTTGACACTGACCCTGCCATCCGTTTCGTAGATTGTAGATTCGATTTCCACCTTGAGTTTGGGTGTACTATCTATATGTATAAATATTTAGGAAATATGTATATATTTGTGTATAGTAAGCGGCTGTTACTAATAACACACGCATTAAGATAGGAACCACCTTAGCAATAGACATCCGTATGTTATATAGTCCTATGTATTTATGTATATTATGTATCTAAAGAAGCCTCGATTGCTTAAAGGTAGAGATTGGACTAAAATCCACGAGTTGCGGTTCAAACTCCGCCGGAATAACGTCGTGGTGGCTCCAAAAATGGTGTAAAAAGTATGTTCATTAATTATATTTTTTATCACATGTCTTTAATTGTTTATTTTAATCATTAATCACTTACTAGTTATTTATGTTTAGAGTTTATTTATTTATGTGTATTATTTTGTTTATTAACCATTTATCTATTAGTATTGTTCTAATTAATTTAAGTACTAAAAAGAGCTTAATTCCGCACCAATATACGCGTAAGAAAGTAAAAGCTCTACTCTTATTATTATTTTGTTCAACACAGTATACATATTCATCGCAAGAATGTATCCCATCGCATGCCTTCGTTCGCGCATTTAAATGTAGAGGCGCGTTGATGTCTTTAATATGAGCGAGTATTCTGGGAACTTTGATGTAATACTCTACATTGTTTTACGTAGTGTTTGCTATTTGAATGAAGTTATTTATTATTTTCTTATTTCTTCTAAATAAATACTTTTAATAGATTAGGTATTCATTCATATTATACCAGTTACATCCTTTACTAAGAGCAAAGGTTGCGTCAAGGGTGCAACCAAATTCTTGAATCGGCTCATTAGAGATTCCTGTATATTATTTTTTCCATAGAGCAGTTGAGCATACTATTATTAGCTTTAAGTTAATAAAAAATATATAAATGATTTTTTTATGATAAAAAGTAGTAAAATAGTACAAAAGTTGATCCGTGTAAAGTGGTATACAGAATGGACAACCAAAATACTCACAGAGACAAGCACTATCTTTTATCATTACCTTATCCACGGATCGAGTCGGCGTCCCTATCCAGGGAGCCTCGAAATTGGCGTTCCGAACGGTATGCGACTAACCTGTTATGGTCCCCCCCTCTCGGCCGCGTCAGTGCCTTCGAAAGCCTGGCCGAGAGCGGCCGCGCGCGCCCGCGGTGACGACACGTTTCATTTCAAACTATATGAAAAATAAGGTATAATCAGTGATAATAACCGTTTGTTTTTCTTCTCATACATATAATCTGTGCCCGGATTGCAGTGCAGTGCTGTGTTGTGTTAAGATTGTGAAAAAAAACACACAGAATTGATTATGGTGAACGTGTTGTGTTAAGGATTCTGGAGGTGGGTCTCTTTTGGGTGCGCTTTCGGCGCACTTTAGAATGCTAGATGCGTATCGTACGTCTCTACTAGTACTTTTAATATTGGTACTTGTTTGTGCTGTACAATACTAGGCACTGGTAGGCAAACTGGCAAACTTTAACAGGTTTTTGAACTTTAACATTAGCTCAAAAGCCGCAGCGGTGTCTTTTGAGTCTGCATTTGTATGATTGCCGCTCTACCCACATTCTATTTCTTTTTATTATATCTATTAGTATTCTAGGCAAATGTACCATTACACAATGAAAATGTAATTATAAACGGCTAGTTGAAAACTCACTGCATGGATTAGAAATAATGAAAAGCTTAATACGGGTAACAAAAATATTCAAGCGACATTGGAAATGAAAATTATTTAAATTTAATCTAAATTATAAATATTTTAACCATTTCTATATAGAAAGAGTTGCTTTTATTATGAAAAACAATATTCTACTATTAAAGAAATTCCTACCAACGTCTTACTGAGTAATCAATTAAATAAAAAACTTAAAGCGTATATTAAGCTCAAAGCTTCCATTCCATCTTTATCCGTCTCTACCGAGAAATTGGTAAAACTTGTCTATACACCTGCTCTTAATTCAAGAATGTGATAAAGTTATTATTTAAAGAAAGGCATTTTATCCTTCAACTAGTCTTTCATTTAATCCAAAAAACATTCAAAGTTGGAACTATAATCAGCAAATAAAAAGATTGGTGGAATTAGGTAGAGTTATCTCTCAAAACTAAAAATGTGGTTCATATTAAAAAACAAATTTCTAAACTATCAAAATTATTTTCTTATATTATCCCTTAAAAAAGCACTATCGACTTCTTCGACGAGAGGGTTTTTACAAAATAACATCATCATGAGTACAATAATTTTTATAAAATCTAAAATTAAGTTAAATCTAACCTCTGCTCAATCGAATCGTCACTCACTTTGGTAATCACTTAAAAAAAACGCTTGAATAATCAAAATGAATAACATCGCTGAAAGTATATTTTCATACATTTTTGCAAAACCTTTTATCTTTTTAATACTTATTTACTAAAATACATTTACATACATACCTCTTATAATAGTCATGGTGTAAAATTGTAGAGTCAAATATATCTTATTATGATAACTTAGTAACTTTCATTAATGCCTTATAAAGAATTTACTTCGTATTAAAGACATTTAAGCATGACAATAAAAGTTTACTATACGTCATAGTAATCTTGGGCGCAAAGTGGTAGAGACAAATGGCCTGCACCTGGTGCCTAAATTTCTTGGCTGAGCTTTATTTTACATTTTGAATAAAGAAATAGTTTGCCCCTTTATTACTATTACTGTTATTAGTTACCGACTCTCCTTATTTCAGGGAAGGTTTAAAAGAAAAGAAAGAAAGAATTAGTTGAAAGTTTATTTAAAAATACAAAAAAATACAGATTTAGTCAAAAACTAAAATAGATGACATTCGTACTAAACTCCTTATTTCATAAAACATTTAGAGAAAACTCATAATAGGAGATTGATTAAATAGTAAATAGGAAAGTAGCCAAAATTCGTGCAAGACAACGTCTGCTACGCCGGTACTTATTATATAAAAATATTTATAAAAAAAGCTTCTAGCTTGGTAACATTCTAGTTACAAGTGTAACTGTAATCGTCATTTTTAATTAGCCAGCTTTCTCATACCAGTCTAGTTTTTGTGCCTGCCATTGGAACACACGATTGGATCTAATCAGATCTAGATACTTATTTCTTGCCCGTCCTAGTTATTAAAAGGATAAATAATAAACTTAAAAATATTTTATTTATCATCTTTCATCTTTTGCAAGTGTCACAGTGTCAAAATTCGATGTCAAATATTGTTGGTTTCTAAGTAAAGTTTGTCTTTGTCGCGGTTACCAAGTGTTACAGAAAGTCAACCCATCCAGTATTTTTTTAAACGAAAAGACAAGACGTAGGACTTTTTCGCCGGTCCCAAACAGTTCAGCGTCTCGATTTCATGCATAATTCATCCAAAAAACCGGCTGTATATTTCAATCACTTATTTAATTAATAGCCTTGTTTAATGACTCAAGTAGTGTAACTGGAACTGAGCGATCCCGTGTTTATTGCTTCAGCTTTTTTAATGAGACACACGTCATCCTGCTATTTGAATCCAGTAACATATTTCTTCAACCTAGCGATATCCTTGTTTATTGTCAATGCCATCAATTACTATGTATTATATATAACAAGGGGCAAAAGGGCATGCAGTTCACTCGACTCGCCTATGGACAACTGCAACACTAGAGGACTAAGAGGGCCTTTTACGAATGAGTATGCTCTTTTCCTGAAGGTCCATAAGTCGAATCATATTTGTTGCGGACAGATGATACAAGAAGTGTGGCATAGCGACGTCTTTACCCGCCGACGTCGACGACACAACTAAGTGGGGCTGGTACTAGTGTACATAGTGAGCGAAATAGCTAACTCCTGCTGGAGAGAGATGAAGATAATGCTATCTCGCTCACGTAAACATGGATCGTTTACTGGTTTACGGCGTACACTAGTGTCGGCCTTTGTTTAGTACTTAAGGTTGTGCCTAATTGTGGGATGGCACGTTATCATACGACGCTACCTTATTCACATCGTAAAATTATGCTTGTGAATACAGTCCGTGAAGATAAGAAAAGGTCGGTGTTTTATTGCCCCGTCAATATAACCCTGTTACGGCACCGATCGGTCCATTGCAGAGGAAGGCACCATGACAGTGACCGGTACTTGTGACTCAGATGTAGGTTTTAGAGCCCTCTTTCCCGAGCCTCTTCTTGGCCACTAGGGTCGTTTCTTGGCCATTATCATTCTAACTGTAACACAATTTATTTTTTTAAACCTGTAAATCTATAAGTTGGCATCCTTTGTGGATGTCCTACTTCTAGGCAAGGAGCCTCCCCTTTCTTGGATCAACCTCTTCTATTCCAGGCTGCGCAAATCCACGTTTTCCCAGGTACTTTCGCCACTCCTTCCTGGTTGTTTATTAAATTCATAAAAAAGTGTCGTAGTTTGTTCCTATCGAAGATAAAATACCCAATTTTTGGTCATTTTTGCACAATTCCAAATCCTAAATTTAACCTTTCTCTCGGCAAAAGACGAAATATTAAAGGGATACTTAAAGATTGGTGGCTTTGATCCGAAGCGGCTTTCACTTATAGCTTGAAATTTGGAAGGGTTCGCCGAAAACAATCAAGCGGGATCCATTTCCTGAACAGCCCAATCAGTTGGAACAAATGACGGCCATTTGTCAGTACTGAACCATTGGAGAATGAAAAAGGGATGCTGTAGACTTTTACACAATATTACATGGAAATGTATTCTGGGTTCTTAATAGATGAAAATAAATATACATAGATATTCATAACTACAAGTGAACATACATCTCAAAAGCCGGCAACGTCTAAAACCAATAGGTATTTGCAAACGTTCTGGTTATGCAAGCTTTTTTTTTATGTTACAAGGGGGCAGACGAGCAGGCAGCAGGCACCGAAGTGCCTACCGGCGCCCATGAACATGCACGACCAGAAGGCCAGCAGATGCGCTGCCGGCCCTTAATGACGAGCTGGGAAAGTAACACGCTGGTACTAATTGACTGTTAAAATAATTAAGTATAACAAAATACTAGAGCGAAGGCAACATTTAAAGGAAAAACAAGCATCGTTCGTTCGTTCGGCATTCTTCTATTAATACTGAACTAAAAGATTTTCAAGGAAAACGTAACTTTTTTTATTTCTGTATAATTTTACATCAAATTACAATTACTACATACTTCCTAGTCGGGCAATCCCGATATATAAGTATAATTATTTTTAAACATTCAAACATTGGACCTGTCAGTTCGTCAACAGATGACTTTTGCTTTTATGTGTATAAATAAATTTAATTTCTCCAGGCTATTGCGCTGTTATTTATTTTCTAACATCTAAGCAGTGTGATTGAAATTTCGAATACAGACGCAATGACTAGTGATGAAATTCAGCTGCGAACACGTATGGTTTAATATATTATATAGTTATAGAATATCTTCACAATGCATATATAGTTTAATTGTATTTATTAATTTAGTTTCGGTATATAGTAGTATAATTAAGCAAAATGTATGCAATTTAGATAGTTTTAATTTAAAGCTTGTCATACACACTAATTAGGTTTATGAAGGTTTTATGTTTTCATTTTATTTTTTATAATTAATTTCCGTGGCGTCACCCGAACCAGGGTTTCGGCTGAAATCAGCTCTGTAGGCTGAGCCGTTACATTTTTTGGGTTGTGCTATATAAACCATTTGTTCCTGTGTGGCATAATTCATAAATAAATAAAGTTTCATTTCATTTCATTTATTTAAGTACGATGCTGTATAGAAGCATTCTTTCATTGGCATATAGCTGATATTACAAGTAATAAAATTTTGCTAGTTACGGAAGGTTCTTATGAGAGAAAAAAAGTCTTATCTATATGTATATATTTCTCCAAAAAAATTGTGTATAACAGGCGTCTGTTACCTATAACACAGGCATTAAGTTTACCTTAAGAACAGGCGTTCGCGTGTCATATAGTCCTGTATTATTTATTTAGAAATCTTTATAACCAAATAAACCCAGAATTTTTATCAAGAACGATTTAACCGAATAGAAGGAATTCAGTGACCTATAGAGATATTTTTATGTGATCCTTTATAAATCACATAAAACAATCTCTATGTATACTGCCATCGTTTTTTGTGATTTCTAATGAATCAAATTTTAACCAACTTTAAAAAAAGGTGACTAAATCGATGGCTCCCACGTAAATTGTCGTAACTCCAAATTCCCAATTTCACTGTAGAAGCTCTACAAACATGTAAATTGAAATAAAATCGTCACTATTTAATATATTTTTGTATACAATACTGACGAATACATTATTGTATACAAAAATATATTTAATAGTAACGATTACATTACAATTTAGTTGTTTATAACGCTTTACAGTAAAGTTGGGAATTTGGGGTTACGACAGTTTACGTGGGAGCCATCAAAATCATCACTACAAGTATAATAAAGTTTGTACAATTACTCTCTTATCGTATTATATTTATTTTTGTTACTTTATCGTACGTTGTAATTAATCCTCTTTTTATTCCATGATTTATGTATTTTATTTCAGATCAAAGTGGTGGGCGCGTGCTGTTTGGTGTGCGCGCTCACGTGTGTGTTAGTGACTATCACCACTACAGTTATCCACATGAATAAGTAATTATCTTCTTCTTCCTTGCGTTATCCGGGTCTAGTACCAGGGTCCACTTAGATTGCAGAGGATGTGGCTGTGGGGCGAGTTAAGATCTCCGCTTAACGAGAGAGTGAGCGCGCTCCCTCGCGGCTTCGCTGGAAAGGGTCGAGGGGGCTGCGGCAAAGGACGAATTAAGGAGACCCCCTTGTAACATAAAAAAAAATACACTTTATGACACACGGGCTTCTATTCTTTAGGTAGAAAACTTATTAAAAGAGACGTGTTGTAGATTACACAATTACTTTATTAAAGTTGTATGAATGGCAGATTAACATAGTAATTGTGTTACAATTTTGGCCGCGGCATTGGCGTCTCGGGCGGGAATATTTTTAGACTAAGAACTTTGGGGACGGGCGGGCGGCTGGGAAATGGGAAACAAGGGTCACAAGGTCACGAATTTCAACTAAGTAATCTATTTTTAACCAATCTCAATAAGACGGCATGACTTCGAGGAGGCTTTTATCCTTAAGGAGTCCTTCCAAAGTACATAAAATAAAAATCTTTAAAGAAAAATAAAATTCAGTTATTAATTCTTTTTTTCGGAACTAATGTAAAACAAAACCTCGCATGGAATTAAATAAAGCTCATTTGTTTATTAATATTATTAATCTATTTTAGCACTCAAACTGTTACCACTTAACAAATGTTTTCCTAGTTTCTTCAAAGAATGTCTCTTAATAGAACATACTCAATTGCTCTGAAAATAATTTTATGATTGAAAATTTACGATTGCATATGCAATTGTTATGCATGCTAACGACTAAATTATAGTACATCACTTAAATAAAGCTATGCAAACATACAATATACGTTTAGTTAAAATCCCTATTACTAAATATCTCATTATAGTTTGCGGAAGTCATATACTGACTGCTCAGATTAAAAACTGGTAGCACGCCAGGTCAAGATGAGAACAATAAGCAGGACAATCTATATTACCTAAAAACTTCAGAATCGAATTTGAGAAGGCTTTTTTCTTTATATTAATACGTGCAGCAAAAACTTTCCAAACCTGTTGGTGCAAGCGTGGCTCATATGCGGACCACATGTTGGGGATCAAAAGGGACCTCTTGCAGGAGCGCGCGTTAATGCGAACGATTGCGGGGCACGGGGTGAAGGGCTCGGGACGCAGACACGTCTGAGAATCGGTTCTCAGACGTGTTTGCGCCAGGCCAGGCAGGTTTCAACTTCACTTCGGAAAGCGACCCACTCGCGACAGTCCATTTCGTCTTCAGATAGTCCTAATTTATTCTTTGTCTATAATTTAACTGTACCATTTTACAACAATTGCGCGGACGGAGGAGCACGGAATTTGGCACAATTATAGTTAATAAAGGAGGGTGTGCGGATGCTAATATTTTTATACAATATACATCACAAATATAGTCAACTATTAAATAAAACCACACGCACACCAATGTCAAACGATATACATACACATGTACACGTTTTACTATAAGATGGCGTCAAAGCGCAGTCATGACGACCGTACGTATTCAAACTGTCAAATATACATAGCAGTGTCGTTGTACAAGGAATTAAAATTTCGTTTATACATAGTTTCAAAAAGGCATATGTTACGCAAGTCTAAAGATTTATGAGCGAATTTCAACCACTTCACCTCAAGCATATATGTATATATATCTTAGTGATAATTCTATTGTGTATGTATCATAATTTACCTGATAGAAGCAAGTTAGGTAGCGCCATGCTTGTAGCCGAATTGGGCCGGCGCATCCGGGTACCAGTACATCTTTCTCACATGAGATCGGCGTGAAGTGGCGGCAATACTGTCACGTCTAGTGATCGCAAGTCGAGATACCAAAGGTTATTATGTCAATAAAACTAGTTATAGGCCTCATTCGTTGCATCTTTACGCAGTATTATGTTAAGATTCCGTAGTAATATAAGGAATCCTTTTAATTTCGCTCTGTCCGTCCGTCTGTCTGTCCATAAGATGATCCCCCAGCTAGCATTTCTAAACTATTAGACGTAGAGACTTGAAATCGTTGTTAAAAATGATGGTAGAACATGCTAAAAACTCTTTAGGAAAATTTTTTTGAATGAAATCAGTCAACAACTTTTTAAGTGTGTCTTGGCACGCATTTGACCATTTTATTTTTTTATTATCTGCGTCAAGGAATTTATTTAAATTTTGTAAGAATAATTCATTCTAACACTGGTTTTCAAAAAAAACCTCTCACCTCTTCTGCGTTTCGGAAAGCACGTAAAACAGTTGGGTCTCATCACTGAGCGATATTAGTAGTGAGGTTGTGGAGGATCTAGGGATGACGTCAGACAGCAGACGGTCATTTTAACCCGCCACACAGCTACGTCCTATGCAATTTAAGCGCACCCTGATATTAGACCGGGACAACGCTAGAAAGTTTGCTGTTGAATCGATAAATAGAAGAACAACTTAGAACTCCCCTTGGTAATAGAAGGATAAGAACAATTTAAAACACTCCTTGATAAATAGAAGAATAAGAACAACTTAAACATCCCTTGATAAATAGAAGGAGAATGACAACTTAAAACTCCCCTTGATTAATACAAGGAGAAGAACAACTTAAAACTCCCCTTGATAAATAGGAGAAGAACAACTTAAAACTCCCCTTGATAAATAGAAAGATAAGAACAACTGAAAACTCACCTTCCATCCGCTCTCTATGACAATGTTCAGGAAATACGTTGTACATTTTATGTAAATCAATATTGTCCTTTACAGCATATTATCAAAATTAATATCTTCAAAGTTATGACATTATTTAAGACACTTAAAATGTGCAGACAAAGTAGCCGGGGGGCGGTAACCACACCGCCATCTATGGCCATTTAATAAATCTTCGTTTCGGGTCGTAATTAAAAATGTTAAGTTATCCGTCATTCATCATAGATGGCGGTATGACGAAATTGTACGAGGTATTGTTGAGTTTCATAAATTGTATATATAGACTAAAGAATAAAATCTATTTTCCTATGACAACTGTCCTTCTCGTTCGTATAGAATCATGAAATTTAGCAAGAAGATATTAGAACTTGTAGTATAAATATAAGAAGAAGTTCAAAAACTGAAAATCCCAATGGATTTTCAGTTTTTGAACTTCTTCTTACAAATATAAAAAAGAACACTGATGCAACAATGCATCAGTGTTCTTTTTTATATTTGTAAGTTTATCCGTCAAGACCCTTTTTCTAAGGAATGATGTAAAGTTTAAATTAATACCAAATACTGAGTTTGAGTTACGTTCACTTGAAGCTGTGCTAGAACATCAATACTCTAAATATACGCAATCAAAAGATATGGCTGTATATAAAGCATTTATCTGTATGTATCTCATACTTAGTAAAATGAGTGAAAATGGACTTAAAATCTATATGTTACTTTCCACTGCCCTAGAACCATGATATTTGGCAAGAAACAATGTGTTAAATACTCTTGTTAATAAAACTCGTATATTTTCTCGTATTGTACTTTTTATTTTCGTAGTTTTTCTTGTTATTTTTCACCGTTGCTACGTTACATATTTCTTTTTAAAAAACCAACAAGGAGTTTTTACATATCAAAACGTTTCAAACCAATAAGAAAAACCAATGAACATATTTTAATAACAGCAGCCAGTTATCCTTTTAAAAAGGGAATTTTATATCCCTGATCGGAATATTGAAAATTATATGAATCTTTTAATTTCAGCGACACAAGTCTATAAACTGAAATTGTCATTAAACGAAACTAATCTATGTATAAATAATAAAATAAATCAATATATAAAACTAAAATATATATAAAAATTAATCTCGTTAGTATAGTTAGAAAGGAAATAACAGAAAAAGCAACAGATTATTTAAAAATACAAATAAATGGCCAAGAGCGTCTCAAGACCACGCTTACAAGGGTTCCGTATCTGATACGCCATAAACGTATTTGTTGGATAACTTCAAATGTTGTTGTCCGATTTCGTACAGAATAATTTTCCTAATGAGTTTTTAGCATGTTCTAATAACATGGAACATTTCAAGCCTCTACGTCTAATAGTTTGGAAATGCTAGAGGAAGGACCACCTTACGGGCAAACAGACAGAAGGAAGGACAGAGCGAAATTATAAGGGTTCCTAGTAGTTGCTTGCACGGAACCCTAAAAATGCAGATTTGGTCGCTCATTCAGAATGCTTCAATGTATATGATTTTTGTTCTCAAACTTTTGACTGATTGTTTTAACTTTTGAAAATTGTTATTTCGTAAAACAAACGGCTCTTTACGCGTTCTGTAGAAAAGGCAGAATAAAAAGAGATTGTAGACGATAGCATGAGCATTGCAGATGCAGAATAGCTGACGAGTCGAAATTCGAAAAAGACAAATTCTACCAGGTCCACTAGTGAGGTATATAAAGGTTTCTCACAACAAACAACAGCGTAGTAAGATAGATTTAATATTTCCGAAAATGTCAATTGAAATGTAAGCGTCTTTTGGGAACTGGGACGGGAACGGAACGGAACTAGGGGATATTAGAGGATAGTAGAAGCAAATAGTAAGTAGCCCAACGTTCGGGCAGGACATCGTCTGCCGGGACCGCTAGTGTATACATATATAAATAAAATTACTGTCTGTTTATTATAATATCGAAATTATTATTTATTGCTATTTCGACTCATATATATAAATTACATTATATATATGGGATATTACTATATATATAACAAAAACGGAAGTTAAAACATTTTGCTTCTGCCTGCCGGTTTGTGTCGGGTAATATCCGAAACAGCTGGACCGATTTGGATGGAACTTTCACTAGTAGACAGCTGATTTTACAACAAATAAGATAGATTTCCTTGTTTTTATCTAAATGATTAGGGTTCCCCACAACCACATCCTAAAATAAAAACTCTAAAATTCAACAACAACAAGCGTGTTACAGCTGGTATAATATAAAATCATATTATGTCACATGACGCCACTCCTCAACGTGAATACATCACGAGATCGTTTATCTGGATGCTGGGCCGGTTTTTGCAACGTCCACGTCAACTCAGAGTAATATGACAAAGTATTATATGACAAAAACTGAATTAATGGATGCAACGTATTTAATATTAATTACTTTCATTGTAAGACGCGGACATTTTCTGTCTTTTGATATTCAACACTGCAATTTATAACGGCGATTCTGCATTAAAGGGAAAGCACTAATTAATTGTTTAATTCGGCATTACGGATAGATACTTCCAATTGATTTATGTGTATAAATAAATATATACAAGACTATATGACACACGGACGTCTGTTCCTAAGGTAGACAACTTAATGCCTGTGTTATACGCTTCGGCCAAGAGCGTGGCCGAATATTGTTTTCGTCCTACATATTCGAAAAGGACGACTTGGTTTGCCATTAAGTGCTCCCAAAAGTGTTTTTTTCTATAGGAATCCTCTTTATAAGTGCGCCGCAATTATCTTTGCCGCGCACCCTTTGAATCTGAAACATTTTAGTGTTCAGCGCCACAGAAATCGAATCAAATATTGTTTGAATACAGATTAGCTGGTACCACGGCCCATAGTCGCGCCGCCAGATTTGGCCATTATTTCAAACACGCAAAATATAAAGTCTAAAACAATCTTTATTCCAAATAAAATTGTAACAATTAATTTTCATAATTTCCAAAATATCTCAAATGTAAATATAAAGTTTTTTTGTTTTATTATTAGATACTATTTAATTTCTATTTAGTTGATACTTTATGTTTTACTATATAATAATATAACAATAAAATATGAGGCGTCTTTTATTTACTCATAGTGGGTGATGAAAGGTAAAAAAAGTACTCGGGCGCAAATATATTATGGCTCGGGCGACGTACTATAAATCCCTCGCTACGCTCGGGATTCTACTCTAGGCTTACTTTACTTCGCTCTTGATTCTAAAAAGCGCCCTCGACGTAAAAATATTATATTGTTCCCTTATAATACAATCTAATATTACTAGTTGTTATATGCATAGTCCGCATAAAATTATGGGTTATTGTTTCAAATTTTAGTTAATTTTTTTCGTGTGTTACCATAAGTCTTGTATCATTAATAAACTTCTCTTATTTATAAGTACTAAATTACTTACTTCTGATAGTATAATGTAAAAAACCACTCCGAATGCATTAAACAGCTGGAAGAATAGGGCCATAATTAAAATCATTCTTTCACAATTATCTAAAAACATAATTATAACAATTCCAATGTCCAAATCTCGAACACATAGAAATGCGTTAATCCATACTATGAATAAGGATATAGCAATCAGCGAACGCTGAAACAAAAAAAAATATGGATACATTATGTGGTAAGATGATGTCGTATTAATATGGGCGTTTGTTTCTTATACGACGAGACTAAAACGAAATGACTCCGCCGTTAACACACGGCGTCGTCAGTTTAAAAACACTAACAGCTATGTAAAGTCCCGAAGGCAAAATGTTTATTGCGGTGACATTATATATAATATCTAAACATTTTATTGACGATTTAAACGCAGCTGTTTTCAAATTGCAAAATGAAGTATTTAGTTGTGTTTTATACCACGCGCGTCGCTGTTAATTAAAACAAAGAAAATGGCGTCAAGTAGGGGTTATGAGTTATGACACAAAAAATATTGAAAATTGTGCAAATTTTGTAAATTGTGTAAAAAATTGTATACTTTTTACAA
>JANCMC010007202.1:10810382-10825485 GCA_024363005.1 Charaxes varanes | reverse complement strand
TATGAGTTATGACACAAAAAATATTGAAAATTGTGCAAATTTTGTAAATTGTGTAAAAAATTGTATACTTTTTACAAGTTAATTCTAATTTTTTTCTAAGTTAAAGTAACAAAAAACTAACCACAAAGCGTCCATGGCGATAGCGCATGCGCGATCGCCCGTTCGCTTCTAACCTATCCGTAACTAAGTTGAATTGAACAAGTCGTCATAATGCCTTCGGCATATTACATAATTGCGAGCCTTTTCCTACTGAAGTCGCCCTATGTGAACGGCGGGATAGTACAAATTGCCTGCTACATGTTTACAACTAATTTAACAGGCACCAAACGTTGTGCGGTATGCGAGAACTGAATTGTTTTTGTATTAATGAAGTGCCGTTAGACTTAAAAATGGACAAGAGCGTGTCAAAACTGAATACTGAACACAGAACTGATACGTGATGAAGGTATTTGATACGATGAGTTACCGCCAGTTTGTAAGCCAGCTTTTATATCTTTTTTTACAATTTTTACATATAATTGTACAGTTTGGTCATTACTAACTGGACGGTAAGCCGGGAAAGTGACGTGAGAGATGCCATTTAAATTACAAAAAATATGAAATTCTCTCGAGCAAAAAGCCGTGCTACTATCACTAGCGACTGTATTGGGTAAATTAAATCTAGAAATATAGTCGCACAATCTATCTATAACAGCAAGAGACGTAGTAGTATGCGCCATATTATATACTACTACCCATTTGGTGTAGGAGTCTACAATAACTAAATACATATGTACACACATGAATCGGTGCCTCGAGGAGTGCCTGGACTTTGTCAGGTGATTTCTTTAAACCGTCTTTTGTAAATATATAACCCAAATAACTAATTTTATCTTTAAAAAAATGTACATTTCTCTTTTTGCAATGTTAGACCTGCATCCTGCAATCTTTGAAGCACCGTCTTTAGCCTCTGTATGGTTGGCGTTTATCAATACCAGTTACTAAAACGTCGTCTAATAAGGACAAAACTCCGTCTATTCCTGATAATATATTCCATTGTACGCTAAAATATAGCCGACGCGCTCGCGAGTAGGAATACAAAGCGAGTGTACTTGTATAGACCGCGATGTGTATTTTCATCCAGTAAAAACTGGTTATAAGCCATTGATAAGTCAAGTCTCGTAAAGTGTTCACCGCCGTATAACTTCGAAAATAATTCGTTCGCTGTAGGAAGGGGGCACTTTTCTACTAATAATTGCTTGTTTATTGTGACTGAATAATCGGCACATATCTTAAGAGATGATAATATAATAAGAGATGCATATTCTGAGTATTCAACGAGCTTTAAAACTTTAAATTCCACCAATCTATCTAATTTCCTACTTTGTCGCGTAAGACAAATGCAATTGGACGGGCTTTGAAAAAAAATTTATTTTGAGTTATCTTTTTGTGTCAGTTTAATTTTGTATGTATTAAATTGACCTAAATTATCTGAAAATAACCTTGGATATTACTGCTGTAAACTATTAGCCATTGTATCCATTCGATCACAATAATTAGTAATAA
Organism: Charaxes varanes; assembly: GCA_024363005.1. Taxonomy (NCBI): domain Eukaryota; kingdom Metazoa; phylum Arthropoda; class Insecta; order Lepidoptera; family Nymphalidae; genus Charaxes; species Charaxes varanes. Next base: position 10,823,940 of record JANCMC010007202.1, on the reverse strand, counting down.
CACTTTAAATAAAAATACCTGAAAATGCACATCCGATGTCATTACCATCATCACTGAGCTTATTATCAAGGCCAATGGCAATATGTTCATTACATCCGTAAAATAACGGAATTTTTTATGAAGCAGGTTCCTAAGTTCTAGTACAAAGATGACGAAGTTCATAATTAATATGTACACGACAGAAGAATCGACATCAGATTTGAGACCTGAAATCAATTCATTAAAACATTATATACTTACAAACTATATTGTGATATTGAAAATTGACAATGAGTAAAAACAACACTTATATGTGACACAACAATTTAAATTGAAATAATCTGCAGGAGAACTAATATCATTAAGATTTATAAGTACGGAGACTTATAAGAACTTATAAGTGCGGAGCTGCTAGTATTGCCACGCGTTCAGGATGTGATTTTTTTATCAAAGATAGAGAAAGTACGGTACTTCACTTCAGTATAAATAACTTTTCCAGAAACAACGGATTACTAGAGTAAAAAAATCTAAAAATAAAAAAATGCGGATTTTTCAGGTATTAAGCAACTTATGCGATTTTCTAAAGATCTATAAAATGACCCTTTAAATATTCTTTAATATTACATAATTATTACATTGTTAGAGTAGCCTCCGGTCGCGCGTGCGCTATACCGGATATGTCAAATGCGCATGAGCAAGTTATAATATAAAAGTAATAAAAGATCATTCTTAAGAGTTTAGTCTAAAACTATCAGTGTTAAAGGATCAGTTTTAAGCGATCATTTTTAATCATCATTCGTAATAAATCGTCACAATTCGCTGACGAGATAATTAGTTTGTTGTTGTGACATTTTTCTACCCGCGTAGTTTATTTAATTTCTTTTTGATTAAATTATTCTGAAAACGTTATATTTTTTACTTGTATTTCTGTATGCCGTGTGAAGTTTTGGTAAATAAATACTTTCTTATTCTTAAACCAGCAGAAAAGTGACTTCGCATGCCTCATGCCAGCTGTCTCTCTCCATAACTGAAGACATGTTGAGATGGTGTTGGTTTTGGCTGTATTTTGCATCTGCAGCAGAATGCTGAGGCAAGAAACTGTTTGGTCGATATACCATTCTAGTTATGTACAACTATTTTTAAAATTTGTAATTTTGTTAATTGCGTGTGTGTATTAACCTTTCGGGCATATAAAAGTTTTTATTATTAAAACCAACCGAAACCAGCAGCAATTAGCCGAAACCGGAAGAAACCTGCCGAAACATTTTTTTATTAAGATATCATATGGCTACCATCTAGCTCCATGTTCAGACTCCGGTTACCATTTAGTAACAAACCAAGTTCCTTATTTCTTCAACGCATGTTTCAGTTTTAATTGTAATTACGATTGCTTAGTCCATCTTATTTATTTAAAACATAAAATGTTTCTTATATTGATATGGTGACTATAAAAATGTTGTTAGGTTAGCTAATTACGTAACAACTTAAGACAAAAGGTGTCTTGAGTAAAGACTAACTAAATTGACCGACTTTGGCGTTTCATGGATCCAACATGGATTTCGAGGAGGTTGTGGCCTAATCAGTGGTTGGCATTTAAGTCGATCGCTAAGTTAAGTTGCTCTGGTTGCGACCGGGTGATAGATGGGTGACCCATTCTAGCACTGGTTTATATTTGATATCCGACCTCCTCCGTGTTTCAAATTTTACAAGCACTCGTGAACGTCATAACGCACCATCGGTGCAACAAAGTCACAAATAGTCAAAACTGCGAAATAAAATTACGTATGCCAAATTCAATAACATTTTTTTACGTAAAACTATAACAAACAAGATAAACAATAAATCTTATAAAGATTTCAAACGTACTATTAATAGTTATTCAGAAAAAATCTTAAAAGTCATCTTCTGTAGAATTTAAAAATGAGCTGCTGTGCCGTTGTTGCACGGAAGGTGGTGTCATATGTATAATTAATTTTAAATCTTTGTTTAATATTTGGATGACGTTCACGATTCAAAGGTCAAGTTCACGAGGACATTTCTTTTTCGCGCATTTAAATAGCATTCATGCTTGTCAAAAACTTCCGCGAAGCAACATCTCATTCTGTATCAATTTTCTTAAATCTTTTGTGAAACCAAAGAAGAGATTCTTATATTTTTCAACTCAAGTAAGTGTTATTTTTAAGATATTTTATAAATGTGTCAGTGAACGAACTGTTGAGGAGGTCGTAGCTCAATCAGTGGCCGGCGTTCGACTCGATCGCTTAGTTAAGTGGTTCTTATCCCCGATTATAGATGGGTGACCAAAACTCTAACACTAGTTTTCAAACTTAATCTCCGGGTTTCGGAAGGCACGTAAAACAGTGAGTACCGATTATTAATGTCACTGAGGGATATTAGTCAGGTCTCACATCCCTCAGTGACATTAATCGGAAACTCCCACAATCTCTACATTCTCAAGAAATTGTGGGGATTCCGGGGATGACGACAGACCGCATCTTAACTCACCCTACAGCTAAATCCAATTTTAAAAAAGCCAATTTAAGCGGTATCTGGTACTAGACGGGGATAACGCTGTTATTCACGGCCAAATTTTTTGATTGCTTACAATATATTGTTATATGTACAGAAAAATAAAATTTGACAATTAATATGACGTACGGTTATCACGACTATGCTTTGACATCATCAAATGAATGTGTGTGTAAATGGTGTACATCGTTTGACATTGGTGTGCGTGTGAATTTATTTTAATAATTTAATATATTAATATTGCATATTATAAGATAAATATTAGCATTTCCAAACCTTCCTCTATATGAAGTAAAATTGCACCAAATTTCATACTTCACCGTCCGCGCAATTTTCTTATAAAAGTACCCCAAAGTCCTCGCTTCAATTATTAATATATATTTTATAAACAAAACATTTTTTGAACTCCCGCTTTAAAATGGATCGCGCTGCCTAATTAATTCTGTTCGATGATACATATTTTTTATTAAAAGAAAATAAATAAACGGAAAATATTAATGTTGTAAAAGTTTTTCACTTCACATATTAATACATAAATAATTCGTTTTTAAATAATCGATAAAATACTTTGCAGAAATAGATAACATACATGACAAACTAAACTACTTTGTAAGAATCCGCGAATAAATAGAAGGAAAAATCGGTGCAATGCTGCAACCCGAAAGCCACACCAACAAAACCACCACCAAAACACAGCACTACACTGACTTTCCAATTTACCTCAACGCATGTTTCGCTTCAACACCGAAGCATAATCAGGATATAGATTCTACAAAGTATTCGTAAATTGATTAGAACAATCACAGCTTAAAATTTATACCTCAAGCACGCCCACTACCTTAGCAATACCTTCAAACATTATGTTGCAATGTCTCAAGCTCGCCTTAGAATGTTAAGTGCTAATAAATGTTGCTATAACCAAAAAAGACGTGGAGGCGACTCGGTGGCCTTTGAAAATCAACACTGGAAATGGAAATTATCTCACTTGCAGCAATTAAGCTGAGTGGCTTCAAAATGTTTTGGGGCATCGCACTTTAAATAATAATATATTTTATAACGTCTTTTTTGTCATTATATTTTGTTTAACGTTTATTTACACTGTGGTCTTTTGCGCCGAAAAAAGTTTTCTTTCTTTCTTTCTAAAGGAAGAAAATAAACCAATACTAAAAGCAAAGAATTAAATCAACAAAGAGGTCAATACTTTTTATAGAGTCTAGTTGAAAGACTCACAAAAAAAATTGAACGTTCGCAGATTTGCAATAGTAAGAAAAATCTAGGATCTTATCTTAGATTAATAAACTAAAATCAAATTACACTCATTATCACTGAATTATATCAGAAAAGTATAATATATCATTAGCAATGTAAAATAAAATTATGAATGACCATCAAAACAAAACAATAGATGCATTTTTATTTCAAATATAACCGGCTAGATTCGAGTACTAAATCAAAATCGATGTATTACAAAATAAAATATGATTACTGTTTTTAAGTCCCTAATCGAACAGCACAAAAGTGCGCCACGACATGAAATATGAATTGATCGAGAATTAGATTTGTTAAAATTAACTACTAATGCGTTTCGAATACCTACCGAAAAAACAATCAATTATTTTTATCGATTCACATTAAATCACTAAGACTGGTATAGCATCGATAGGACTAATGAAAGAGATCAATCGGATAAGTGAAATATTTTATGTTATTTAAATAAATATCGATTTTTTAAATCGATTACGTTTAAAATATTCGTACCGCTTCGTAGTGAAAACAAAATGGTGGCTACAAATTAGAGGTGACTTAAAGTAAAATATATACATGTGTGTATAAATCGTTTGGCACTGGTGTGCGTGAGGTTTTATTTTCATAATTTAATGTATTTATATAATTGTGCCAAATTTCTTAGTCCTCCATCCGCGCAATTTTTGTAAATTGATACCAAAAGTTTTTGTTTCACTTATTAATATATAGATTGACGTGGTCTGATAGATGCAATTCAATAAGTAGAATTTCCTTTGATTCTAACCTGCTATCGGATCAAAAAAGTATTACGCCAGGTATGAGCTTTGATTGTTTACATCAATATGCCGTCCGTTGTCGGGTTTCTCCATCTTTTAAACTAGCGCCTTACATACGTTGATATATAAGGCAGTCAATGTATGTAGAAACTTGAATTCGAACGTTTTGGCGTAAAATATCTAAACGTTCTTAGTATGGGGATGTAAACCTTGTACTTGTAGCTGTATCTGTAAGTTTTTTTTTAATTTTACTTTGATTTGAATATATAGTATATTGTATGATGTAAATATTTACGAAAACAGCTTTAGCTTATATGCTGTCCAAATAAGAAAAGGAAAACTTAGATTGTGGGTATGTAATACCCAATAAGCTAAGGACAAACCTTTAGCATATTGTAGGAGGGGAATTCCATTAAAACTCTTGTTTTATTGTTCAATAAATCAAGACTCCAAATGGTTTAGTGTTTCATTCATTACATACACACATTTTTAAAGAAAAATATTTTGGAGACGTTGTACAAGTATTAAAGTTAATAGTTGGTGTTTTGTAACACTTATGGGCGAAAGTTTCGGCTGACCGAGATTTTATTTAGAGAAAAAGTTTGTAATTTTTGTCAAGGTACATCAAGCAGTTAACTGCGTGTGCGGCTTAATTCATACAGACGCTGGTAATTGATTCCACAGAGGAATTGTGCGAGGTATGAAGTTTCTTGAAAATCGCACGGTTGTGGATCTTAAGGACTTAGGACATCAAGGTGGTGAGGAACATCAAGACATCAAATATAAACCAACCCGGTATAATGTCACAGTTGTTTATACTACAATAGTCAAAATTGTATTCGCAAAACTTCCAAAATAGTATGCGCCAATTTAACACTTGTATCATCGGTTTTGGAAGGTTGCCAAGTTCACCTGCAACGGGCCCGTGGTAGCAGGTTGTATCATAAATACTACAGCAGGAGATCTGCCAAATTATCCACTACAAAGATAAGATTTTATGAAAGTTTAACCGCAGCGTATATGATTACATTTCATTTTTACAGTTGCCTAAAAGTTTAATAAAGTAATAAAAAATTACATATTTACTGGAGTCAAGGGTACCTGGGTACAAAGATAAGATTTTATGAAAGTTTAACCGTAGTTTATATGATTACATTTCATTTTTACAGTTTACAGTTACCTAAAAGTTTAATAAAGTAATAAAAAATTATATATTTATATATTTATACCAATGTAGTGTTAATTACTGGAGTCAATCAAGGGTAGCTGGAACGATTTTTAATCTATAATTTGTGCCAAATAACTATTTGAACATCGACCAAATAAACGAAAACAAAAGAATAAAACTTTGTAACTCTTACTTTAGTTTTCGAATAGAAAATTAATTGAAATTTCAGTTAATTAAATCTTTATTAAACCTTTCCGCGCACCGCTGATACAGGGAAAAGACAGACAAAGATTGCCAGATCAGCTAGTTAAGACTAAGGAGTAAAAATAAATTAAAAGTAAATTTTACAAGTAATTGATATAATCTGTCGGATATCAAATATAAACCAGTGCTAGAATGGGTCACCCATCTATCACCCGGTCGGAGCAAGTGTAACTTAACCTGGCGCTCGACACAAATGCCGACAACTGATTAGGTCACGACCTCCTCAAGTTAATACAGTAAATTTCAAAAAATCTTTTAGTTATTGTAAATGAATAAAATAACTAAAAGAATATTTGAAAATTGTACATTAACGAGAAACTCAATAGTCTGTTATGAACATTGAATAGGATGGATTCGAAGAAAAACGTTATAAATAGTTGGTGGAGACGCAGACTTGTAAACATACGCGGCGCGGTTAGTTTGATGTATTGCAATTTCTTGTTTACCTGGGGAAAATTCAGGTTCAATGCCAAAATCTAAATTAAACGAGGCCATTTCACCTGTTCTATTACGCTTTAGTGTAAAAGGAGCAGATTTGTTTTATTCTTCGTTGTCTTACTACACGTTGAACGAAAATAATCCTACAACGCGTTTTCCTATAATGTGAAATAAACCTACAGTGTTATAGGGGGATTACTGTAATTGCTTGGCTTACAAAATAATGCCAAAGAAGTGGCTTATTATCGTCAGCTGTCCCCATTCGCACGACCGGCGGGTTGCGTGACGTGCGGTGTGAACACGAGATGAACATGCATATCTTATAGCTGCTGCATAGGTTTGCCAGGGCTCTGTGCGTAGTAATATTGTAAAGGTTTCCTGCAATGCAGGCCAGACGTAAATTTTAGGATGGAGCGAGATCCAATTATGGCGCCCCTCTTGCACTGTTTATATCTTTAATATGAAATATATTTAAAATAATCGCATATTAAGAGTCGTCTTTAGTTAGGGCCGGCCCTGGTTATCTACAAATGCCTATAAATTTCGAATGACTAAATAAGATGGACTATTTACAACTTTTTTTAGTTATTTGTATCGTTATAAATATCTATTTTCCCGCTAGTATTTTAAAATTTCTTCATACCCATTGTGGTGTATAGAATTTTATTTAACATTATAAATGCTATCTTAAAAGACACAAAGGTCACCGCTACTGTGGGCTTAGATATAAATGGTCAGAGGTCAGTTTGAAAAACAGTTTTTCGTGATTTTCAGATAAACGGTAAATTTATCATTAATTAAAATTCGGATGACTAAATTCAACGGACTAATTACAACTTTTTTACTTTCTTGAATCGTTATATGAATATCTATACTCTATACTATCAATATATAAAGCTGAAGAGTTTGTTTGTTTGTTTGCTGAATGCTCTAATCTCAGAGACTACTGGTCTGATTTGAGAATTTCTTTCAGTGTTAGAAAGGCCAATTTCTCTAGGTTTTCTATCATTACGCTACAATTGAATTTATTTTTTTTACCTAATTTTACGCGGACGGCCCATTGTGTCTCTTTTACCCTAGTATCAGCTAGTAGAGTAGTGAGTGTATCTAAATGAGATATGTAAACGAATGAGACTCTACATAAATAAATAAATAAATTCTCAGAAATAGTCGATAAATAAACTTATTCATCAATTTAGTATGCACCTATTTATTTTTATATATCAACACCTCCCACGTAAACTGTTGTAACCCCAAATTCCCAACTTCACAGTAGAGCGTTTCAAACATGTAAATTGATATAAAATCGTCATCATATAACACATTTGTGTATACAATTAATAAATAAATAAATAATAAATAAATATATAGGACTATATGACACACGGACGTCTGTTCCTAAGGTAGACAACTTAATGTCTTTTCTTATTCTCATAAAACTGTTTTATTCGAAAGCCTTATTATTCTCATTCTACAGGAATTTTCAAATAAATGGCTCCAAAGTAGACAGCCTCGCGACCAAAGAGCATCGAGGGCCACCGCGTTAGTGAGGTTGTGTACGAGAAGAGATGTCGATGCGACGCCATCGCTTGTAGACTCGTCCCGAATAGCGGTACGACGGATGTAGTAACGGTTGGTGAAGATCAGGGAAGGTTTTACCGCTGCGACAAGCGTATATTTAATAAGAATAGACCTGTCAGTTTTCTTGTCCTATACATCTGGACTCAGCATCGGGTAATAGGAAATATGTATATATAAAAGTAAGTATAAAGTTCACTGAAATGCCCAATTCCCTAAACGAAATAGGTTAAGGATAAGCTCGTATCGTAGGGACTAGAGCCTCCCCTAATATTGACAAATTTCTATTTTCATTACTAAATTATAAATAAAAATTTGGAACAAAAAGGGAAACGATTAATCGGGTACGTATGAATTTGCTTAGTTTTATGCCGGAGCCAGACATAGCTTCATTTGAATGATCATTTCAATGATCATGCAGTGTAGTCGGGGACTTTGTGTAGCTGCAGAAAGTTTTGTAGTACTTTGTAGTCTTCAAAGACAAAAATGTACAACTACTTTGAGCTATGTCTGGCTCAGGCATTAAGCGACTATATGAAATTAATCTACTTTCAACGATCGTGGCGTCTCGTAGTATAATAATAAAAAAAACATTACTAGATATCTTCAAAAACAAGTAGGCATTTATTCATAATGGAGACAATACTTACAAGATATAGGCTTACAGCTGGAGTGGTCTTCCATTAATATGTAACCCTCTGCGCACGAACACACATATCTCCGTGAAATAATACAATAATTACACAAAAATCCTTGCTGTGGCCAAGTTTGAGCAAAAAAGTAAATGAAAAAGAGACTACGTTGCTAAAAACCCGGGTAAGTGAAAGTCGTTGCTGTTTTGATGTCATAAAAAGGTTCGATGGAGGCATCCAAAGTTTTAGTCAACTTGTGTTCTTATTATTTCCAGGAAGTAATCTTGTAAGTGTTACAAAAGCTGGTATGTTTATTTTTGTTTTATTACGAGTAGAATAGTTAAAATTTTAATAAAAATCGGTGATACATAGGCTAGGCGAATAGAATTTCCCGATGTTATCTTTTAGAAATGACGATATTCTTTAATGACAAATTATATTCTTTTTTCTGATCCACATATCTTAATCAATAATCAACGATTATTATCTATTCGACTTCGACCTCACACAGATGAACTGTAAAAATAACCGGGCCTTGGAAAAAATTTTGGGAAACGATGCCGTTACGGGTTCAAACGAAGGGCCAACGTACTTTTTTTCCAACCGATACGGGTTCTAGTAGTATTCACTTGCAACAGAGTGACTTTAAACATTGCCAGTATAATTACTCAATTGTACTGCCAATCTTTAAAGTCACTCTCTTGCAAGTGATAGTTTATTAATTTAGGTTTTTATAATGGAGATTGGAATACAAGGTCCACCATCTTAACAGGAAACAGGAAATTATCGTTCGAAGATTAAAAGAAATGGCGCTGATGTAGAGTGAATTGACCAATAGCCTTCCAGAGCGGCGCGGAATGGTATGTTTTTTTTTATATAACAAGGGGCAAACGAGCAGGCTGTTCACATAAATGACTACCGATGCCCATGTACATCTGTACCACCGGATGACAAGCAGATGGGGATCGCAGATGCGTTGCCGACCTTTGAGAAATGAGTATGCTCTTTTCTTGAAGGTCCCTAAGTCGTATCAGGTTCGGAAATACAGACGCTGGTAATTGATTCTACAGTGTAATACTTTGGTTCCTACCACGTAAATCGTTGTATCTGTAAATCCGCAGCTTTACAGAACAGCGTTCCAAACTTGTACATCGAAATATAATGGTCGTTATTTAATTTATTTTTCTTTCAATTACGCAGTAACGTAATCATTAATCACTACATAACCGATCACAAAGGACGTATTTTCTACTTAGAACCCAAAACAGTACGGAAATACTGTATGAAACTCATTATATACCATTGTGTAACTTTGATACTTCATATTTAGCAACAAAAGGTTTAAAAAAGGGAAATAACCATGTAGTCCAAAGAAAAGTAGATTATGCACCTAGCTGAAGTGATCATTTGATACCGAGATCGCTTGCATTAATAACTCACTTTGCGCTCAGAGCAGCAATCTGCTATTTATGCACATAAATATATTTTATAATGACGATTTTATTATTATATACAAAAATATATTAAATAATAGCAATACTATTTCAAGGTACATTTTTGAAACGGACTACTGTAAAGCTTCTTTTTGGTGTTACAACAATCGATGGACGAATCGACAAAAAAAAGAAACGTTTTATTCTGTTCTTCCTAAATGGCAACCAGCTTAAACACTAGCAAGCGAAGTAGGTTAATATGAACGAGCATAATTAATACATTAACATTGCTTCAAGTGAGCCAGAAAATAAGTCCCTTCAATTCATTGGGAACGAAAGCGAAACTAGTACACAAACGAAATTTTATGCGCAATTGCGCAATATAACTTTAACCTCCCTTGTCATCACTCTGAGCTAAAGTTTAGTCCGGTTTATATTTTTTAACACAAAATATATTTAAAATAATCGCATATTAAGAGTCGTCTCTACCTAAGGAGCCCCCTGGTACTCGGCGCCTAGAGCGGCCGCTCCGTTCGCCCTATGGTAGGACCGGCAACGTTTGTAATGTCGGCGTCAGACACAGCTTCATTTGAATGATCATGTAGTCTGGCCGGCGACTTTGCGTAGATGCGCAAAGTTGTGTAGAACTTTGTAGTCTTCAAATACAAAAATGTACAAACACATTGGATTTTCTATTATTGTGTTTAGATTACGCTAGCTTATAAAATCACACTTATAATATTTTCTGTGTACACACACAATGTTCACCACAATTGTTTTTGTGAGAATACATAATAAATATTATTTCAAGTTATACATTTCATTTATTTTTCCCAAATCCCCTCAAATATTTGCATAAACTCTAAAGCCCAGGTGAAACCCTAAAGAACTAAGGTTGTCTTTAAAGTTTGAACGTCATTATAAATTTACTTGGTGTTTACTCCTTATATTTTATAATATTGAGCTGTAGCCAGATATTAATTTGACCGTTTCAACTTTCAAATAGTAAGTTTTAACTGTTTGACAAGTGACAGAACGGCTATGCGTTTCCTTTTCACTTTCAAAAATTTATTTCGTAGATGAAAACCATGAAAACTTATTACATTTTGGTGACATATTTGTCAAGTTCATTGCAGTACATATATAAGGCTATTAATACTAAAAATAACCATTGAATTATAATATTTTAAGAAATTATAAATTATTAAATGAGATGAGATGTGACTGTATCGCAGAAATAAAACGCTCCTCCACAATCTTTCAGCGAAAGGAAACTTTGAAAACAACAAATATTATTAATTTGAATTTAGAATGATATACATGACCAAATCTTGTTCTATTATCTTTATTCTATTTTTAAATAATGTTTATTAAAATCACTAAAAGTTATTTTCTACAATATTCGAGGGTATCAAATAACTTTCTTTTGACAATTAGAGTTTCTTTTTTCAAATGCACGTGTTCTAAATTAAAAGTTTTCAGTAATTCGTAAAAAAATCATGGAAAATGTAACAGGAATCATGTTTAAACCCTTGCATAAACGCTCTTATCGGCAATTGCAACAGTTAGCCAAATCTATGGATTTGCCATCGAATTTTAAGGTGAGTTTATTTACTTTATTAACAAAATCGCCTAGTCAGTATCGCTTATATACTGAAATCTGATATTCTGCTAAAATTGTATACGAAAGTAAAGAAAGGAGTTTGTTTCAAAAGAAATATAATTCAACAAAAAGAGCGATATCCATATCTGGATGTGGCGCGAATGTTTTAAAAATATATTTACTATTATTTGATGTGTGCATGTATATTAAACACATTCAAACTTTTTTTTTTCAATATCAAAACTATTTATTAACATTCATTATTACAAAATTCTACTGTGTACAATAAACACTTGATATTGACGACCCCTTAGCGGACATATAAGTATTAATAAATAAATTTTATTTTATTGATTTCAGAAAGTCTATTTAATAGAAATGATTCTTGCCAAAAAATTCAAATCTGAAAAAGAAGTTTTCAGCCTGATACAGAAGGCGAAACAAGAACGACTACAGAAATCAAAGGCCAAAAGGGAAAGCAACAGGAGAAAAAATTTACAGGTTCAAATCAACTTTTTTTATATTACAAGGGGCAAGCGGGCAGGCAGTTTAACAACACCCATAGACAACTCCATCACCAGGAGGCTTACAGATGCGTTGCTGACATATAAAGAAAGGCTTGGGCCACTGAAAACTTTTACAAATTGAAAAAAAATTGTCAAAATTGACAGCTATTGCTCAAGTGAAATTCATCACTACACTTTATGAAATATAATAAATTAGATAGTAAAAATAGATACTTGAGAATTCTAAAATGGAAGGCATAACTTTAATTTACCGTAACCATTTTTAGTCCAAAACTATATTACAATTGAATTTAATTAAACTTATGACTTAAAAAATCTGTCAAATTCAGATACAATGTTTTTAGATTATTTCATATGACCTGAGATGGTTCAAGTTTACCATTTATATCTAAAACTAGTGGGATCATAGTATATTTGGCTAGACGGGGGAGGTAACACTGGCAGTGAAGGGGAGTGTTTGTGGCCACTTTAAAGATGACTTTTAAACCTGTACCTGGTTTGCAAGTCATAGGCACTGCGGTGGTTCCTTATTCTGCAACGTGATAGACCCGGCGCTCGCACGGTGAATCCATGGAAAGCTCAGAAATTTGACTCTTTGTTCTCTTCTCTTTCAATAAACAGGAGTACTTTAAATCTGTTATATCCAGCTTTAATTTCCACAGCTATATCATAATACTTTAGTTATATTTTAACATAGTATATACAAACTTAGAGCCTCAATAGTTGAACGGTATAAGGTATGGACTGAAATTCGCAAGGTATCCAGTTCAAACCTCACCACCATTGGGGTATTGTCGTACCCACTCCTAATACAAGCATTTAATTTAAGCTTAGTACAAGAGGAAAAAGGAATATTAGACATACTGAAAAAGTATTCCTAATATTCTTTTAAAAAAGAAAAAAAATAAAACTACCTGGTCTTCGGCGGCTATTGGTGGAAGTCCTTAGGATTCTCAAGCAGAGGAAAAGGTGGAGCGATGACTTGGATGCAGTTATCGGAAAAAAAGGGATTGGGTTTTAGGTCTGGATAGAGGAGTGTGGTCTAAGAAAGGGAGGCATTTGCCCAGCAGTGGAAAACTACAGGCTAATAAAAAAATAGTAGGATAATAGTTTTATTTGGTAGAACCATTAGCCATACTTTTCAACTTTTTCTAATATTCCTGTTTCCCCTCCTACTAAGCTAAAATTAAAAGTGCTTGAACCAGTATTGTGGATTTAAGTTCATCCTTTTACTATTGACCTATTAACATTCTATTTGTTTTTATGACTCTCAACAAAAGACTGATTGTTGATGTGATAATGTCTTATAATAAAGGCTCACTCAAAAAACCATGACTCATTGTCACGTTCCATCTGAGCCGAGCGTACAAGCAAGACCACGGAACC
>JANCMC010007202.1:10789514-10810282 GCA_024363005.1 Charaxes varanes | reverse complement strand
ATAAAGGCTCACTCAAAAAACCATGACTCATTGTCACGTTCCATCTGAGCCGAGCGTACAAGCAAGACCACGGAACCAGCGATCAATAGGCGAGGTTGGCCTAAGCATTTGGCGTTATTACGGAAAATTATCGTCCTAAACCTACATTACAGACAACCAATGTTTTTTACAGATTTCAGCAACATCCAACATCAATTATTCACCACCCATAACAATTACACCAAAACGCTCCAGCCCCACAAATTTGAAATACAATTCAAAATGCCATAATGCTGTCGTCGCTCTGAATTCAAAGAGAAGCCTACTGCAACAGATAAAACAGAAAAATCAAATCTCTAACATAAGTACTTGTGACAGAGTCCTACGAAGTTGCAATTTGAGATCTACGAAACCAAATTATGCATTAATGAACAAAAATCTACAAGATCTTAAGCCAAAATGTTGCACAGAGCCAACAGAGACGAAAATTAATATAATCACTAATGACAGGGGCAGAATTTCACAGTTAAATGTCACTACAAAGTGTTATGTCAGGAAAAATAAATCTGCCTTGCTGGACAATAACAAACATCTTATGTTACGGCAGGATATGGTTTGTATTACAAAATTTTTGATACTTAAATATAGTCAATGGAGTGAGGAGGTTGTAGCTTTATCGGTGGCTGCCATTTGAGTCAATCGCTGGTTCAAGTAACTCTTACCGGCTGGATGATAGATGGGCGATCCATTCTCACACTGGTTTTCAAATATCCGACATCCTCCATGTTTCGCAAGTCACATAAAACAATGGGTCCGGATTAATGTCACTGAGTGATACTAGTAGTAAGATGATAGATATTGTTGGGGGGTCCGGGGATGTGGTCAGATAGCAGTTGGTCATCTTAACTCGCTCCATAGTCACATTCTCTGCAATTTAATCAGACCCTGTTACTAGACTGGGATAACCCTAGGAAGAAGAAGAAATATAGTTAATAGTTTTTCCATGAGTGCATGATCTACAATAGACAATACAGTGGTATTAAATACAATCATTCACCTTAATTTTAATGTTGAAATATAGTGTAAATGAAAACAATTATATTAAAAAATGATTTTAAAAGTGGTATGCTTATATGCAACATTATATTGCATGTAAATTTATCTTTAATTATCCATAACAGATTGCTGTGATGTGACGATTTGTAAAACTTTAATCCTCAAAATAATATATTTAATGCTGATCAGTTGATGTATCAAATTTTTCAAATTTGATATGATGACTTTTAATTTTTGTATCAATAATATGCCATCTATAAATTATGTCACACTAATTTTACGATTTTTAAGCCAATCCCACTCCTCCTTGTCACAGGTTGTAAACGCCCCTTCATCCTTGCATATATTAAAAAATATTAAAACAAAAGCAGCGGTTTCAAATTTTTATTTAATGTTTTTAATTTTGATATGTGATGTCATGAAGCTTTTGACTAAGTTATCCCAAGAAAATAGAAGCTTGTTCTTTGTTTTAATACTGCGCTTACCGCTTTTAAAACACTATAATGACTCTAAAGCCTAGGGATTAAACCTCATGCGTTGTAGTGTTCGAAAATTTGTTCTTGTTATATGTGATTTTGCGTATTACCAAACATTGTTTTTCAATTCGTAATTTTATTGTTGTTAATCGGAAATGAGGTAGGCATGTGGCTCGAATGGACTGGCAGAGGTGGACCAATATCACAACTTTGTGGATACTCACCAATGGCCGCCGTGCCGACGACCCGGCAAACCGACGAAGGGGTGGCGCAAGAAGTTGTTGATGAGATTGGCCCAAGAAACAGGAAAGTGGACCGAGAATGGGGAGACCTTTCTTAAGCAGTGCAACACTATAGGGTAATTAAAATATATGTTGAAATGAATAACAACTTACGTTACATAAAAAATACTGTTTCCATTATTTTCAATTATAAAAGTTGGTTTTAAATTTTTCGCGTTTCCTTCGGCTGGAAATTTAAAAAATCTAGTTATACTAAATTCCAACTACACATATACTCGAATCCCACTAACGTATCTAATTTGAGAGACATTTTTTTAAAAGCAGCTAAGAATACAAAAGCACTTCAAGATAAAAAAGTAATTCAATTTGTGTCGTTGCGCCGATCCTTAGCGCATTAGTTTAAGCGAAGGATAATTATTTGAAAATTCTTAAATATAGAGACAACTTTAGTTAGTGAAAAACTATTGTATCCATACACATAAATGAAATGTCTATTTGTAACTTTAATTAGAGGTAGCGCCACGCTTGTAGCCGAATTGGGCCGGCGCGTCCGGGTACCAGTACCTCGTTCTCACATGAGATCGGCGTTAAGTGGCGGCAATGCTGTCATAATACTTTAATAAAAATAAATAAAAACAAAACAAATCTTAATTTATATTTAAAAAAATAATAATTAAAAGCTAAAATCTTGTTTCCTCAAATATAATTTCTCAATAGCAGCGCGTTTATATGTAAAGTGACAGTGTAATAGAGCGCGGTTAATTTAAATTATGGCTAATGTATGCAATACAAAGGCCTTGTATGTAAATAATAGTTTATGTATCTATTTATTTCTTATTACAACAATAATAATTCTATGAAAGTAAAAACGTATTTTATTTATTGTTATTGTAAGCTTATTTTAATATTTAATGTTAAATTCACTTAAATTTTAATGTATCGCGGTATATAATGTTTGATATTATATTTTGTAAACATTCCTTGTAAATAATCAAATATTTAATCTGAGATTACAAGAAAAAAAAAGTTTCCGACTGAAAACATAAATGAAACTGAATAAATTCGAAAAAAAAATAAAAGGGGCAGTTTCTACACCACTGTAAAACATTTGCTACTACATATTTGGAAAGAACAGTTAAAAAATGGAAATAGACAGCGATGTAGTTGACAGAAAAGTAGATTAAATACATCACTGAAGGAAGTAATTAATGCACTCGTGTTAATTTAGTGCTCTCGGATTCGTTCGGGCACCAATATATGTGCTTGGTGCAATATTCTCCTATTATTTTCCGATTGTTTCTTGATTGCATTAGGATCTAAAACTGTCAAATCGCTGGACTTGTAAAGTTGAGGAGGTCGTGGCCTAATCAGTGGTCGGCATTTGAGTCGATCGCTAAGTTAAGTTGCTTTGGCTGTGACCGGGTGATAGATGGGTGACCCATTCTAGTACTGGTTTATATTTGATATCCGACCTCCTCCGTGTTTCATTGTATGAATGCATATATACTTATAGTTACAGATGCAATGTGATTTTAAGATAGCTAGTCAACTATTTCTCTGAAAGTAGTTAGTATTATGCTTGCAGTCATATAAACGTAAAATATAAATATATCAGCGAAAAACTAACTTTCATCTATTTAATTATGAGTTTTTATAAATCCACATAAATTTTTGCGCCAAAACGCTTTCACTACCATGACGTCTTATATGACGTAACGTCTTGCCAAACAAACAGCTATACTTGAGTTTGATTCGTGCGTACGTTTGCAACACACTTTGTTTGACAAGAGATGACGTCATGCGTTTAGGTTGCTGTTCAGTGTCGCGTAATTCATGTCTTTAATTGATTTATATTTACAAAATAGTAAGCAATTTGACATACTCAAAAAAAATTTATTAGGTTTTCTTTAATTGGAAACTACCCTATTGAGTGTGCTTACGTAATATAAAAGAAGTAGGTTAAGATAATCGCTGGTAAAATGCATGTAATATTGGACAATAAAACAATAAGTGTAAGTATTTAGATATTTTTTTTATGTAGTTTACGCTACTCACTATCTGAACTGTTGCCTCGAGATCCCAAAAAAGATCCAAAAAAGAAAACTAATTACAAATCCTGAATAACATAATTTTTTTGCAATTTCGTTGTTAGATGAAACTATGATGACACATCAGTTTTGTTTCTGCGAAAGTTTGTTATTCACGATAAGGGAAAAGCTTCTACCGTACTATATTGTACATATATGGTCATATTTTGTTTTATATGTGTAGTATAAAACAAAACATGACCATAGTAGTTATTATACTTTGAAGATAATATAAGCAATATGAACGGAAGTTTCTTGGTAGTCAAAGGTGTTTGTCAAACTGCCCTACGACTTTCTGATGAAGAACGACAATGACACGATTGTTGGGTCTTCGAAAAACATTAAAGTTTTCAGCTGGTCGTCGCAGCCCGATATTTTAAGTAAGATATTTTGTTCCTTATATTCCGTACGATTGTTGTAATGGATATGTTCTTTCTTCTTTCTATTATTTACGTGAAAGTGCTTTTCAGTGCATGCAAACATCAAATTATTTATAACCCAAGGAGGTCTGCAATCAACCTACGAGTCTATAGCGGCCGGAGTACCACTGATAGGTATACCTCTGGTTTGGGACCAGTTCCTAAACGTGGATAAATACACACGTTTCAATATAGGACTGCAACTGGATGTAGAAACCTTGGATGAAAACGTATTAAATCAAGCCATACAGGAAATCATAGGAGATAAAAGGTATGGTTTTCTGCATACTGTGTAATCAAAAAATTTCCCTTCGGTGAAAGTTTTATAAATATCCTCTGTCATTGAGTACTTGCAACATCTAATCCCAGTTAGAATTAACTGTGAGCTGATGAGATGAGCTGACCAATACTCCTGAAATCCAAGATCTGCCCGGTTCAAACCCCGCTGAGCTATCCTATTGACTATTCGAAGCTTTTCAAACTTGTATTACGAATAGAACTTCTAGGATGCACTGAGTTTTATATCAACGAGGATATTGTGAATGAGAAAGAATTATCCTAATTCCTTTGTAGCCTAAACAGTGGATTGTATTTGAGGACATATCTGCACTCACATATACACATTTTACTTATTCATTTAGGTGGGTTAGTTTTCTGAAACCTTGTTATATATATTATAGTGATTTAATTTTTATTCTTAAATAATACTAGATTTATATTCCTGGAGGTGAAAGACAACACCATCACTAGACGTGACAGCATTGCCGCCACTTCACGCCGACCTCATGTGAGAAAGAGGTACTGGTACCCGAACGTGCCTGCCCAATTCGGCTACAAGCATGGCACTACCCTTAGTTAAAGCTTATTTAATTAGTGTCTTTAAACCAGAACAACATGTAAATACATTAAATATATTAAAATGCATAGTCGTATTGTGTTTTTTAATCAAATTTTTATTTTCACAAGCTCTTTTGTATGGTTAATATTTTCCAACATACTTAATATGATCTACTAATTGGGTCGGAAATTTTGGCACACTGAGTATGATTTTTAATCTATCATACATATTCATACAAGAAGAAAAAACTTTCGGTACCATTTTAAGAAAACTGCGCGGACGGAGTGTATGAAACTTGACACAATCATAGTTTATATTGAGGAGAATGTGCGAATATCAATATTTTCTTTAAATTATGCATTACAAATATATTAAAATATTAAAATAAAAGCACACGCACACCAATGCTAAACGATTTATACACACATGTATAGATTGTACTATATGATGGTGTTAAAGCGAAGTCATGGCGTCCGTATGTAAGAATTTAATAATTGACAAATATAACAATGTCATAGTGCAGGGAATTATTTTTTATATATAGTTTTAATATAGCATATGATATCCTAATCTAATCCCCTATAATCTATTTGTGAACGAATTTCGATCCCTACTTTAAATAAATTAGTTTTTTTAAATAACAGCAAATTACGAAGCTGAACCGACTTAACTCTATGCTATATATAATAAGTCCTCAATAATAATCACTTTCCACATCAATACGAACAGATATTAATTTCAATACGGAGCGCAATAATATTTTCTCCTCTCGTAACTTTGTCGGCGTAAAATTATTCTTACGAGAGCCAATACACCTTCTTAATCTCGCCGAAAAATCCATTCTTCGGGGTATTACAAAAAGGAAATCTGATACAGTTTAAATTATTTACTTTAAAATGTTCGAATCACGGTAAAGATATGCTTGCTTGCACGTGCTTCATTTTTTATATAATGGGTGAATATTCTTAATTGAGATGTCGAAATAATATTCCTTTATTAAGTGCTTATCTGACTATATATGAGATACTTAAATAAAAACACAAATAAATGTATTTATATTTGTCTGTCTGTCTGTTTGTTATGAGTATTCTCCGAAAGCTGTTTCGGATCGATTCCAACAAGAAATTTTGCTGGTAGATAGATTATTGCTTTGATTACAGCAAAATTTTTAGAGTTAATAATTCAATGCAGGTCGAAGTAGCAGGTTGAAAAGTTAGTAATAAATATATTTTTATTTCACAAATAAGACTTACGAAATGAAATGTTCGTTGTAATTTTCAATAATTTCATAAAAATTTCATAATAATTTCAAATAAATAACACTAATTCAAGGTGAAAAAAAAAATGATTTTAAACAAATAAGTTTTCTACATTTAACATTTTATTTAACATTCAGGGTAAAGCATGTCGTCGATTTTATGTTTCTTTTTTAACGAATTTATGCAGTAATTCAGTTTATCATGCCCCACGTATATTGTTGTAACTAGATTTTTCTCGCGAAATGGTCCACGTAGAATTGCAATAGCCCTTCTTAGACGTCCTTAATCGGGGATTATCGAAAAACCAGTTATTTGCAAATGTCTACTAACTATAAATTACCTCCTTGTCAAATTTCATCTTTGTTGGACCCGCGGTTTTTGAGATTTCGTGCCAGAATCTGAAATTTCACCCTCACCACCTTGATGTCCTAAAATCCACAACCGTGCGATTTTGAAGAAACTTCATACCTCACATAATTCCTCCGTGGAATCAATTACCAGCGTCTGTATTTCCGAACGGATACGACTTAGGGACCTTCAAGAAAAGAGTGATAGCATCTGAAGCTATTTAATATATACCTTTGTAGCGTATCGGATACAGAACCCTTCTCTATAAGCGTGTCTTGACACGCTTTTGGCAATTTTTTATTGTACCTACTGTTGGTTATCCTTTAATAATAAATGCTACACTGTGGATGATAAATGAGGGTAGTTCGCAAATGAAGCGTCAGTTCCTACACATATATAGATTTATTTTTCTCAAAAAAAAATTAATATCTGAAGCTAGAATTAGTATCTAAATGATTTGCGGTTAGAGTGGAATGGAAAATGTATGTTTCACAATTACATGATTTGGTTGACAACTAGTGGTTGCGGAAATGGACGCAAATTTGTTTTGTTCGAACACAGTTTGGATTACAATATCATCGATTTTTTTTTCTAAAATATAGGTATTCTAACTTACCTTATAATATATTTGATTTTTTTTTAAATATATGTATATAAAACTAGCGAACCCGACAGACGCTGTCCTGCCCGAATGTTGGGTTACTTACTATTTACAACATACTATTATTCTATATTATTATTATTTTTTTTTTTATGTTACAAGGGGGCAGACGAGCAGGCAGCAGCCACCGAAGTGCTTACCGGCGCCCATGGACATCTGCACGACCAGAAGCTCAGCAGATACGCTGCCGGCCCTTAATGATGAGTTTAGGCCACCGGGAAGTCTCACAAACCGAACGAAACGCGACAACAACACCATCTTAATTTATTGTATTAATGTTATTAATTAATGAAATAATATAATTCTTTTAGCACCCCACGTAAAAAAAAGCCCAATCCACTCCTTTCCCGCAAAGGCGTCCAAGTCGTCGCGCTACCTCTTCCTTGGCCTCTCTGGTCTTCGGTGGCCATTGGTGGGGGTCTATATAGTCGCAACATTGGCCCATCTTTGCAGGTCCATTCGTGCCACGTGCCCAGCCTATATAATAATTTTAGTATAGACTAATTGCTAAATGAGCGTAGTTTGATAAACTTTTAAATGCCTACCTAAAATCCGGGACCCCGTTCGTGTCCAGTGTGATGATTTCAAACTTATTGACTTTCAAATTAATTAATTCAATTATTATAAAACACAATACTCACATCAACGTGATAGCAAAACAATCACACACAAACACACACATAATCTTTATATACATGTAGAATTAAGAATTTATGACTGTAAAATTGTAGTACTACAATTAAAAATTATTGTCATGGAAGAGCGGGACCTTCTGTCACAGGAATCATCGATACTCAATTGAAGGTCCCATCTTTAATACAATAATAAAGAAACAAATAAATATACATAAATAAAGAATTTATTATTATGAGTATCATTGATTTAAATATCTTATTCTAAATACATTTTTAAATATTAATATAAAAAAGACAAACATTTATTATTGTTATTATTGTGAAGGATGCATTTTTCACTTTATAAGGACCTTGCAGACTATTATAAAGTCTCCCCTAAACCCCATATTTGTGGTAATATCTTCGGTTAGGAGTATTTAGTTCATAGGAGTGAGTCCTAAAGGAATACTATCTAAAATTTATTTAAAAGACGAGAAGACCCTATAGAGTTTTATAATTTTTGGTACCCACACGGTGAATCCATGGAATGCAAAGAAATTCTTCTCATTTTTTTGATGTTTTATTTATTGTTCTATTATCCAAGGCAGACATTGAAACACGTCCAACAAATCCCTTTCATTTTCCCGGATAAGTTTCCTACATGGTGGTGGATTCAGGTTCCCAAATTTTATCTCTATACTTCGCCTTGTCTCCTAGTCTCCTACTCCTAGTAGATAGCAACAAACCAAAGAAAATAAAATGTACCTTGAGCGCCTGCTATAAAATAATTCCAACCACGCAAAAATTGTCTACAAACAATTTCTTTTTCCAAGGTTAGTGCGTAAAGAACGAAAGGAACTCGTTAATTACTATTTTCAAAATATCATTCCTTAAAATAACTATTATAGTTCCATATATTTTAGTAACCAAACCTATTCCAAGAGCGCAGTAGCCTATTGGAAGGTAATATCCTAACCCCAGAAGGAATTAGGGCATTTTTACCTCAGGCCATTGCGAGGTTTATGAACTATATCTGACACAATAGATCTCACTAGCACTGACAATAAGGCTCAGCTAACTCGGCTCTGGCTTAACTCCGGCGAAAACCAAATAACAATAGAAATAACTGTATGATACAAAACAGAAGTTATTTTTATAAATTATAAGGCTCCTTAGAAAGGGCCGTACTTCAATTTTAATTTTTTGATTTTTTGACATGATCTGTATTCGGGTTAACTGAAACACCACGTGCATTCATCGGATCCATTATTACAGAGGAAAGAACTAAGGCAGTGCCTGGTACTGGCGATCCTTCAAAGTGTCCGTTGACACTCACCTTCACTGCGCGTGTTACCTCCCTTGCCCAATCAGTACCGGTCTGAACTTATACAATAATGTGGGTAGTCAATCGATTATTAAATAAAAATGGCCAAGAGCGGATCAAGATACGCTTAAAAAAGAAGGGTTCCGTATTCCGAAAATTTCAAATCTCTAAATCTACTAGTTCGCAAATCCTAGGGGAAAGCACCTTGCGACAGAGAGACGGACAGAACTATTAAGAGTTCCTTGTAGAATTACGGAACCCTAAAAAGATTTTGACACGAGCCACTGAATTAATAATCAAAATAATAACCTTTGCAATATAACATCACACTAAGTACAGTCGACCAAGAAAGCGCTTTACCATTTTGTATGACAGTTGCTACTTAAAGGATATTTTACTAAGGGTTATTGTTAGATATTAACGTAATGCATAACAAGCAAAAATGAGCCTTTTAACTAACTGACGTGCAAACGACATTCGGCCTTACGATGGCAAACCAATTTCTCGGTCGACTATACAAAGCTAGAAGCAAGCGATGCAGTCGCTTTAATGGCTGATGGTGAAAACAGTCTCCGGTTTTGCCCTTGGTACATTAATATTATGCTAATTAAAATATGTATTTGTTAGGTTAGTAGGGCGCATTTATGAATTATTTATAACGAATTAAAAAGATCTGTATTCTAGAGTAAATTAAGGCTATGTTTAAATAACGGGTACGTTTATTTAAGGGTACAAATACATAACACTTTTAGTCTCTGTAGAATACTATTGAATTTTATGTTTAAATTTAATATAATGCATACAGCATTGCCATAACAAACTCGCATAATATTGGGAGAAAGTTTTTTGTAAACTTAACGTAACCTCAATTCAAAATTATGCAAAGGATTATTTGAAAAATATTGGGCGAAATTGCTCCAATCATATTTGCATTATTATGAAATGGTATTAACAAAAATAAAACAGCAAGTTTGTTGTAACCTCTTCTTATATCGAGACACCAGGAACGCTCATAAACTAAGATGAATACCATAACATCTCTGATAACAACTTAACAAATACGTCTAAACTCGTCATTAAAGGCCGCCAACGCATCTGCTAGCCTTTTGATCGTGCATAGTTGTAGGGCGTCGGTAGGCACTTAGCTGCCTGCTGCCCGTTCGTTTGCCCCTTGTGACGTAAAAAAAAACGTTAAAAATTTAAATTTTTACGAGTTTGCAAACAGCCGAATATTTCAACTTTCGTTTTGAAATCGATTGAATGACTACAATTAATTTCATCTTTTGGCCTCATTACAATGTAAAAGTGAATAATTTCAAAATGGCGTCGAGTGAAAGGATGTATTACGATGTAGCAGTAATAAGAATGATCCAGCAATAAATATATGCTACGCGGAACAATGTAATTTTAAAACAAAATTTTCATTCAGACGTGAAGAACTTATAACTTTTATTAAAAATAAACTGCAAAAGGCATACGTCTGACTTATTACAGACAATATAGCTGCTTTCAACATTTACGTTCTACGCTTTATATTAAATGTCATTAATCATTAATTACGTAGAATATACAAACAAATATTAAGCGATAAACATAGCTTAGAAATAACTTAATATTTATCGTATTTACTAATAATTGCATCCGGGGGCTCGTCCCGATATCCAAGTTTCAGTTAAACGATGACGACAAATGTTTTTCCACAATCTTGAGGTCGCAACATCGAGAGGTCGTAGTTGATAACCTCTTTATAATGTCGATTTTAATATAAACTAATTGTTGCAAGACTTCTACATCAGTGACAGTTCATTATTGGCACGTACCATACGAAATAAATGTTAAGAAATTGGCGAATGTTCGTTACTTACAGTTTTACTTGAAATAGCTCTTTATGGAACTCCTTTATTTATTCGTCAATATATTTGCAGTATACTGGAAGAAATGTTGAAGATGGTGCTGTTGGGGATAGTGTTGTGGGCTGGAGTGACTTTTGGAAGTCATGTCGCTCCGTACCCACTGAATCTGCTTGTATCTTCAGGTACGTTAACAAGGAAGTAGAATAGCTTAATATATTCATGGTCATAGCTATAATTATGAGTAAAGTGCTGAGCGCTTGATGAGAACGAGTAATGTATTAAGTAGCAGTCAAATAGTTTAATTTCCGATCAGTATTACTTGATGTCCATTTGCACGATGTTATTTGACTTAACTTGAGACTTTATTTGTCAATAATTGTGATGAAAGTCAAAGAGGGTATTGTGAGGTCACTGACGTGAATTCTACTATTGTAAATATTTTGCAGACATAATTCATCCACCACCAATGTACGATTTCCCATTTCCAAGCGCTGAAATGCTTAAGAGATTGCCACAAGTGACCGCTGCTCAGACGAACAAATCTATTAGCTTAAGTCAGCTAACAGTCTCGATGCTTGAGCGCTTGGAAGAAAACCTAGATGCTGCAGGAATTAAGCCAAAGCCAGGATCGGCGGCTCAAGGACTTGCAATACAAGGTTACCCCTCTCCTGATGCAATGAAGTATGAGAAATCGTCAATGACGATAACAAAGGCTTCGCAAAATCTAGTCTGGACACGATGTGCAAGGTACTTTTACCTTCATTACTTAAAATATTTTACATCGTTATGGAATGCTTACTAATGAAATGTACAGTTTATGATGTCTAAAGATAAGGTCAATGGTGTATTTTACGTTTCTAATGCTTTAGCAACAGTTTTTGCCATTTTCTTTTGGGTTTCCAATACTAATGAAATGAAATTATGAATTCGATAGGATTGTTATATTACAATGAAAAGTTAATTCAGATTCACATGGGATACTTTTATCCCGGGAATATCTATAATCCTTTAAAAAAAAATAGAAATCCTAAAATAGGTGAAATTTGAAACTAAGCTGACGAACTTGCTCGGTTTATATTAAATTTGCTTCTTTAAAATACCTTTATACCTATCCTTTGTTTCTTTTAGGTACGGCTTGGCGAAGGATGAATGCGCGAGTTTCATAAGCACATTAAACTTGCGAGAAAGTGAATACGGTAATGAATGCGCACAATTGGAAAGGTTCACATGCAACACCAATAAAATGTCCTCGAGGTACCGCACGTTTGATGGCTCATGCAATAACCCCGTGCGATCTTCTTGGGGACAAGCTCTCACTGGCTACAAGAGGCTTTTGCACCCAAGATACTCTGACGGCATTGAAGAGGTGACTTTTGCTTTAGTATTCTTAATTCACTCCTTTCAGACATTTCTATATTGAACTATGTAAGGTTGGTGCCTGTATTGTTTTGCAACAAACCGTTTTGGTTTCTAAACATATCAAAACCCATTAAATTGTACCTGTTCTGTGACCCAGTTATTCCGAATCTAAATATCGATTCAAACTAGCTTGTAGCCAATTTGAATAAAGCATGCCTTGAATGCCAAACGTGGTATCAATATTTGTGGTTTTTTTGTAGCCCCGGCGTGCATTGAGTCACAAGGAACTACCATCAGCTCGGCTGGTGAGCACAGTATTGGGAGACAACTTGGACACACCGAATACCAAGAACACAATTGTTTTACCCGTCTGGAGCCAATTTATCCTCCATGACTTGGTGCATACACCAGTTCGCAAGACAAGTAAGTACTGTCCTCTTATTAAGAGAATTCGTAAAATTATTTGCTCTTATATTGATTCTATTAAATACTTTTTTATTATTTATCTATTTATTAAAGTTATTACGAGTTTCCACTTCTTATATATACAACTGTTCAGGTTTAACCAAGATATATTAATATTATATAACACTTGCGGACCCGGCAGACGCTGTCTTGCACGAACGTTAGGTTAGGTTAGTACTAACTAGTAGGTACTCTTTACTACGTTCTATTATCTTATAATATAATAATTCTATAATAATTGTTACAAAAAAGCCCTGAATTTCTTATTAAAATGTTTATAAGAAATAAATAGTTCTACAGAACTATTTAAGATAAAACACTATATACGTGCAACTCTACAGGTTTTTGCAGCGCACGCCAGAATAGCTTGCAGATGGCAGAATTTTCTTCTACTTATTTAACATTTATCGTTATATTTTGGATAATTCACACAATATCTTCATAATTTATGGCCTATGTTATATTCTGATGTATAAACTATACTATTGTTAACTTAGAATCCATTCAGTACTTTTTCCGTGAAAGAGCGTCAAACATACATCCAGACATCTATACATCCATAAATCCATGTGTATCTTTCGCGTTTATAATATTAGTATGATAAGGTTCCTGAAAAAAGGCGCATTATAAATGTGCTGATAATATAGCTTATTCATAAAATGTGCTGTTTTAAACAATAACAACCAATTTTGTCGAATATCATGAAATCTTACTTCTATTTCCTTCTATCTCTATTATAATACGACCAATACAAATAACTTCTATTGATACGACTCCGAATTCAAGTTTTCCTAAATTATTAACACTTGCAATTTCGCTTATGGCGATAAGTTTACTGTCAAGTTAGTTTCCTTATTAAAAATTTAATTAATTTAGTAGCGTCTTATTTTTTCATTTGTCCACAGTTCACACCGACCAGGCAATACGGTGCTGCGATAACTCTGGCTTTCACCTCAGTCCTCGTTACTTGCACCCCAGCTGCATGCCCATTTCGGTGTCTGATCAAGATCCTTTCTTCAAACAACACTACACTACGTGTATGGAATACACGCGATCTGTTACCACTTTCCGAGGGGACTGTACCTCTCGGAAAGGGTGTAGGTTTAGGAGCGCTCGTTCTAGTGGCCACTACCACTCACCTTCACTGCCAGTGTTCCCTCCTCTACCTAGCCAAATCTGGTATAGTTCTACTAGTGCGGCTCGCCCCTACCTCTACAGCGCATATTATTATTATTTACAGCCAATTTTTTCTAACTCCAGGGCTCCGTACCCTCTTTCCATAAGGTATGCGTTGCCAAACTCTATTATAACGATCCAGGTTATTCCTCCATCTCATTCTTAGTCTGCCACGAAGTTGTTTCCGATATGGGGTCCATAAAGTGGAGATTTTGACCCAAACATCATCCGACATGCGGCAGACATATCTAGCCCAATCGTACTTTGGCTGGCCCGCTGTTTGGGCCACATCGGTGATTTGTGTTTTGGAGCTTGTGTACTTTATTTAGTCACGCTTAAAATTAATTTGATTTCATTCAGTTCATAAAGAAATTTTCAGTTAAATAACTTACCAAGTTCGGTCACCAGTTCCGTAAAATTGGTGATTGGTCCCGCAGTAGTGTTCACGGCCGTGGCGTTTGCTACTCTTTCAGGCGGTCCCGGACGAAGGGTGAAGCATACAAGAGAGACGAGGAAGTAACACGAGAACAAAATGAATTGGCGGTAGAAGCGGAACTTCACGAAAGTGTTCCATTTCGTCTTCAGAAGATCTATCAGCATGCCTTCTAGCAGTTCCAAATGCTCATCCTTTTCCTGGAAATACGTAACATACTAACACCAGATGTTACCAGCTTTTGACTAACAATATCAATACAGTCTTGATAGTGTTAGTCAAAATGCTGCTATTCAAACAGAATTCATTACTTTGAATGTATCCACAAAGAAATAGAATTCATGCTGTACTGTAACTAGGATGCTGCACTACCAATACCAACTTTTGTTATCCCTAAGAGTATGTAGCCATCGCTACATACGGAGATGACGATGATATCGAGTAGAAAGGTACACCCTAGCAAACTAGATGGCGCTGCACGGACAGGTCGACGGACTCGGTACAAACGCTGTTGCGTACTATACAAAATCCAACTCACGCTTGCGAAGTTTTTACATACGTTCACTATATATACACCACCCGAAAAACAACTGTCGGCGAAGCGCGGCCGCCCTGGGCAACTCCACCTAGTCCGAACTGAAGGTCTTCCTTTGCGGTGGTTTCCCTACTCATCCCTCGCCGAACACCCTTCCACCTATTGGTGCATTTCCACAAATACCCTAATAGGTTCTATCTCCGGATAATAGTCCGGTTTTGGAGCAAAATCGACGTTAAGGCATTACACAAGATCTACACATTTCTATGGTAGCGATGATATCAAAAGAACAAAAAAATAAACGTTTACAGTAGCATTGTAATAAGAAACTGAAAAGCGTTTAACTGAATACATATTACGCACATTTAAAGCTCTAGCTTACCGATACGCCATGGCGACGTTGCCGGCTGCGTATCCAAACAATTCATATTAAAGTTTAGGACAGATATCACACTTGGCGACGGTTTGGTGACGTCGCCAAATTGAAAGCGTAGCCACGACTACTAGTGACTACTCCATTTGGCAACCGAAGATATCGCTGGTTACGTAACCGGCGACGTCGCCATAATGTCTCGGTGAGGCTCTTACCCCAAACACGACCAGGTTTAGCGCCGAATCCTTGCTGATTAGACCAGTCTCGGTATCTATAGTATCGACTTGGCCCAAAGGATATGCCGCGCAGGTGGTGGCCCCGATTTGCCAGTAGATCTCCCTCTCTATGTTCAAGATATGGAAGAACAGCTCAACTCGAGCCAGTTTAGCAGCAAGAGTGAGTGGTGTGAGGTTTTGGACGTTGCGGATGTTAAGAGATGCTCCGACCTCATAGGCCATGTCGAACGTGCTCTGACATACGAAAAATTTAATTTTAGAATGAGGCAAATTCTTACATCATCATATAGTTTTAAATAGATGCTAAGGGTCCAAAGCGAAAGTAACTTTTAAACACTGATATATTTATAAAAGCCAAAAGTCATATATCATTAAATCTCGAAAATCGCGTGAAGTCCAAAATGAAATTTGGCAGGGAGGTAGTTTACTTTTAAGTTATTAAGACGTCAACCACACTTCGTGTAATTTTAAGGAAAATTGGTCAAAAATTAAGTACCTATTTTTATTACTTAATTATAACGAGAATCGAGTACCAAGTACCCTCCATAAGTATTCTAAGTGCCTCACCAGTCACCTTGTACATATAAAAGCAAAAGGTCCCCATATCACAAAATTTCGAAGACCCTGTGACGAATGATAAAATTTGGCTAGGTAGTTTAGAGTCAGTGGACATCCGCTAAGAATGGATTTTTTGATAGGATCTGATTAAGAACTCTCGCATTTGTCTACCTTAGGAACAGACGTCCGTATGTCATAAAGTCCTATGTATTTATTTATATATTCTCACTACAAGAACCATTTTTATTCGCAACATTCTAAAGCAATAAAGTTGTCGCTACTAAAGTGGATATTTCAACAGGTAACATGGAAAACTGGGAGCCATCTGCGAGTACATTACTGAAAACGTATAAAGCTTTATAACAGAACAGGCGTTACTTGTTGAGCGGAAATTCATGAGAATTTTATCGCGTTTATTTTTACCATTTTATCATAAATGATCAGCATATGCAAGACAGTATTGCCGTTAGTGTCCTGCTTGTTGGGATCAGCTCCTCGTGCCAAAATCAGTCTGTAGCATTCCTCTTGACCCAGACAAGCTGCGAAGCTGAGCGGATACTCGCCCCAATACACGTATCTAGTGAAGAAAGTAAGTCAATTAAAAAAAAAAGCAGATTTAAAAACATAATCATACGTCTTTTCTCTCTGAGTCACGAACCCTTATAATTTCGCTCTGACCGTCCTTCTATTTGCCCGTAAGGTGGTCCCTAGCATTTATTTCCAAACTATTAGACGTAGAGACTGGAAATTTTCCATGTTAATAAAACATGCTAAAAACTCATTAGGAAAATTATTCTGGACGAAATCTGACAACCACTTTTGAAGTTATTTAACAAATACGTTTATAGCGTATCAGATACGGAACCCATCTATATAAGCGTGTCTTGACATGCTCTTAGCCATTTTATCTAAGTTTTATGTTTAATTTTATTTAATTTATTTCTTTTCTTAATTAATATCCGTAGGGTCACCCCTACCAGGATTTCGCCTGAAAATCAGCTCTGAATACTTTCGCATTCTAAAGTTACCTTTTTAGGTTGTACATAAAGATTTGTTCCTGTGTGGCATAATTCATAAATAAATAGAATTTAATTTCGTTTGTAATTAAATCTAGGTTTATATATTTATTTTTTTTTGTTATTCAAAAATAACTATAATATGACATATTTCAGGGTGCCGACGGACCTTATGGACCAAGAGGATATACTGGCCCTCAGGTACAATTTTTATATGTAAAGAAATGATACACTGTCGTACATAATTTTTGAAGTAAAACTTCTTTACTCGCGCTTGACTTGGGGTGTAAGGTGGTGAATGCGTGACGGAAGCGTTATGAAAAACGTGATCGGGCGAGGCCTCTTCATTTCGTTCTTGAACAATTTTATAAATTGATATTTTTTTCAATACATTAAAGGTTTAAAGTGATTAAAATTGTTAATACATAATTATACATATATGCATATATATAGATGGAGATAAAGAAGTTTTACTTCAGTCGTGTGATCTAAAGCACGCTCTTTATGGATACAATTTTAAGATATTCAATTACTAACTATAAATTCGTAATTTCTAGGGGCCTGCGGGGCCTGAAGGCGTACGAGGTATCGTAGGTCTAGATGGTTGCAGTGGTATTGACGGTGCTATGGGTATTGTTGGACCCACGGGCATTCCCGGGGAAAGAGGACCACCGGGTCCATTCGGAGAAAAGGGAAATCAAGGTTTAGCGGGAGAAGGTGGAGTGAATTCAAGAGGTGCTAAGGGAGAGAGGGGTGTTTTCGGACGTCCTGGTGAAATTGGACCTAGGGGCCCTACCGGTTGGAGAGGAGATAGCGGAGAGCCGGGAGAACGAGGCGAACCGGTATGTATGACCAAAGTGTAATCCATATCTAATAGACCAGCTCCATGTAACTACAATATATATACATATGTCAAGCTGTGATGTTTACGAATCAATACCATTGAAGAAAAGAGCATCCTCATTTCTCAAAGACCTGCGACGCGTCAACGCATCTAATTGTCTACGAAATACTAAAAATGAAAAAACACAGAAATGTTTAAATTGACTAGGAATTTTTACTTTTGCTCTTAATAAGAACCTTCTTTAGATTGTAAGGAACATTTTTTTAAAAATGCAATAAATTAATCCAGCAGTTCATAGAGGTAAAGGGAGATTGATTTTAATACGTACAAAATATTTAGTTATGCGATTTTTTAAGGGTCTCACTGGTGGTCCTGGTGAGCCTGGATACAGAGGGGACCCCGGTGAAGATGTTGTTGGCCCACCCGGTGAAAAAGGAGATCAAGGAGAAACTGGCGAAGCAGGCAGACCGGGGAGAATCATCTACATCGACCAAGTACAACATAATGTGACGATATTAGCAAAAGGCAATAAAGGTGAAAAGGGTTTGGGTGGTTCACAAGGAGTTAAGGGTATCAAGGGGGAACATGGTTCGACGGGTGCTCCAGTAAGTTAGCATTGTTTTAACATCTCCTTTAATTGTGAATAAATATTCTTCTAACTTAATTATATAAAGACAATTAATTTATCATAAATTGTTTTTTTTTTTTTTAATTTTTTAATTATATCTTAAGCTTATTTTTTTCTAGTAATAGTAATGATTATTATGTACATCTTAATCATAAATTTGTTTTTTAATAATAAATAAGATCTATTACTCAGTAAAAGTAACACTAACAAAATACATATAAGGTATGTAATCGCTTAATTTTATAGGGACCATATGGCATAAACGGACCTCAAGGTAGTAAAGGTGACCAAGGTGTCGATGGAAATAGAGGAAAGCCTGGACATCGTGGTAGCGATGGACCTCCCGGCCAAAAGGGAGATAAAGGAGCTCCAGGGTTTGAGGGGCTGGCGGGAGGGGACGGTGCTAAAGGAGAAAGAGGCGAAGATGGCAGGCCAGGAATCCCAGGAGAACAGGGACCCATGGGCGAGCCAGGAATATACGATGAGAAACTAAACGAACCGCTCTTACCAGGCTCGATGGGACCACAAGGGCCAATCGGTTACGCAGGGACCCCGGGTTCGCGTGGTGCTGACGGAGCCTCCGGTTTACCAGGACTTATGGGTTTACCCGGACCTCCTGGAGTGAAAGGACTTCCCGGTAGACAAGGTCCTCAAGGTACTGCTCCAAAAGGTGAACCCGGAAACGATGGGTTTAAAGGATTACAAGGTCCCCGGGGTCCCCAAGGCAACGCTGGAGCGCCTGGCCCTATGGGTCCTAAAGGTTTTAAAGGTTTGATCGTGATAGGCCCAAGCGGTGAAGATGGGGAACCAGGTCTAGATGGTACACCTGGTGGTAGAGGTGATCGAGGAGAGACGGGTTATATGGGTCTACCTGGTTATCCTGGGCGTGGTGTTCATGGAGTCGGTCCACCGGGTGAAGATGGACCACCGGGACGCCCCGGGATAGTTGGTGAACCTGGAGTTCCAGGGATCCCCGGGTTTTTTGGACCCAAAGGAGATAGGGGTGACGACTGCCCGTACTGTCCATCAGGTAAATTGTTAAATTAAAACGTAATGACTTATTAGTCGATTTCAGCGTTAACTCGCTTTCTTATTGAAACGAAATTCATTTTAGCACTATGCCCAGCTTAATATCATATCTCTGAATTCAATTTATAATCAACTTGTTAAATTATATTCGGGTATATAAATATGTATTATATAAAAGGAAAATTAATTAATTTATCATTAAATAAAATTGTCAAGTGTTATTTTATCTTTCCAATTATTCTCAGGCGCACCGGGCCCAAAAGGAACGAAGGGTGATGATGGATTCCCAGGACTAAGAGGTATACAAGGTTTAGAAGGTTTCTCTGGTCTGAAAGGAGAAAAGGGCGTATCAGGCTTGTCCGGCCTTCCTGGACAACGGGGGCCAAAAGGAATTAAGGGTCCAGAGGGTATGGCTGGACGTGCGGGACGCAAGGGAACTAAAGGTCGCCTCATGCGGCCAGAGTCGTTGATAAAAGCTGACCGTGGGCCACGAGGAGAACCAGGTACGTTGGGTTTTATTTTAGATAAATCTTCAATTGCAGAATTTTTTGAATTCTTTGTAGTGCGGAATATAGCGGAATATTTATCTGTTAGAGTTGTTATAATATATATAATCACGTCCAATCTTAGTTATTACAAAAACAAATCCATATTTCCCTTGGTCATGGTATAGCTTGTAAGCCCCATCATTCTTTCTTCCATGCAAATCGGTCCTAGCTATTAATTATATATTCAGTGCTGATGGTTTTGTATTTTGTGTTTTTGCAGCGGTTTCATAGATGGTTAAAAGAACTTCAATTAAATAGAGTTCAAAAAGTCTTTTCTTCATTTTTGTTCCCCTTACGGACAGAATAAAATCGGTCCGGTCCTCTAAGTTTACTTATACTTTATTCATGGTACACACCTCGTCATAGTCGCAGAAAAATGACGGATCTGACAAATATTAAATTTTACAGGGCA
>JANCMC010007202.1:10763069-10789414 GCA_024363005.1 Charaxes varanes | reverse complement strand
TACTTTATTCATGGTACACACCTCGTCATAGTCGCAGAAAAATGACGGATCTGACAAATATTAAATTTTACAGGGCAACCATTTGAAATAAATATGTGAATTTTCTGGCAGTTAGTATACTAGAGTATACTTAGAAAAAATAATTTTCACAATTGAAATATTATTTTTTCTAAGTATATTCACTATTTATAATAATAATAATAATAATTATAATGTTTTCTAGAAAGTCGTTATACAACAAACTTTTATTAAATCCGTCATTTTTCCATGACTATCATCTTGCAAATAAGCTAATTTTTTGACATATTGAACAGCAGTTATTCGGGGGAAATATATACTTTTTGACGTAATAACGTCTTAAAGATCCATGAACGCCTGCTGCACGCACGAAAAAGCATGACTCATTGTCACGTTCCGTCTGAGCCGAACGTGCAAAGTAATGCGCAGAATAAGAGATAGATAGCCACAATCGGCCTAAGCGTTTGGCTGTATCACGTAAAATTATCGTCCGCGTATTGACTTTATCGACAACCAAATTTTTTTTAAGTAACATAATTACTTTGCAGGTTTTATGGGTGAGCCTGGTCCACGTGGCGACCATGGATGGCCAGGCCCTCCTGGCCCTCATGGCTTAATGGGCTTGAAGGGACGCCAGGGCGACTTGGGGCTTCCTGGTTACCCTGGCAGGAATGGAACTCGAGGTCGCGATGGTACCCCCGGGTGGCCTGGGGCTCCTGCTGATATTCCAGTTGCATTTCTTTATGGACAAAAGGGAGAAAAAGGATCAAAGCAAGTATTAATATTAAAGCCTTCCTTGGTGTCTGATTACAGTGCTTAAATGTATAAATAAATAAAAAAACCTCACACTAGCTAAACTAAGAGATGGCCTTAAGGCAAAAATCGATCATACACGCGCGCCGGGCCATATGGCCATCCATTAAAGTAAATGGATGTGTCGTCAACTAATGAATATAGTAGAAATATCCCAGTGCAATTTTAAAAGAAAAAGATAACAATTTAAATAAGAAGTATATTAAAAATGAAAGATTATTGCAAATTGTTTGCACATCTATATTTATAAAAGCGTAATGTCACCTAACATGAAGTCTCGAAAAAAGCGGGACTCATAAAAATGAAATTTGGCAGGGAGGTACTTTATATGTGGTAAAGGGTCATCCAAAAAATACGTCATACAGATTTTATTATTTTTAACCCCCTCCCCCCTCCTTGTCACAGATTGTCGCACTTTCTATACCCCCTCCTCCTAAGTGTGACGTCACAAATTTTCTTGCATTTCAAAACAATGTTTTAAATGCTTTTTAATTCGACATGTGACGTCGCAAGGCTTATGACCCCCCCTGCCCATTATCACACAATGTCACATTTCGATGACTTCCCCCCCTTAACGCGTAACGTAATTTATGGATGACCCCCTATGTGATAACATATATTAATTAATTTTATTAGTATTTAAATACACGTTAAATTTAATTTCAGATCTTTAGAAACCACCTGTTAATAAAAAGAATCATATATTAAATCTCAATAAATCACGCTAAACATTTATTTTAAAATATTTTCTAAATAATATCAAGATACTCGTTTTCTATTTCGGGGGTGTCATAGACAATACAATTTTTGGCGGGAATTTGAAAATGTTGTATTCTTAAATAAACAAGTTTATTAACTGTAAATGTCGCAAATAATAAGTTTCCTCTTACAATAAACATATTTAAGTAAATCTAAACCCTTTTTTTAGGTTCTTTTTAATTTTTTGAAGTCGTGACCGGTTCCAGTGGTTACATATAGATGAATTGTCCGGCATTTAAAATAATATTAAAAATAGTAATAAAACATAAAACATCAAATACTAGATTGTACGATTCAGAGTGTGAATAAAATCTTAAATTCTCAAGTAACACAAGTTAGTTGTGGAATATTTTTTGTAAATAAATTAATTTGCAATTCGATAAATATTTGAATTATAAGATTTCAAAAATGTTATATTGTATAGTGATTAAACACTTACCAGCTCTAGGAATTTAATAATAGAAAGCCTGCTGATTGCCATATTGGATCTCACTGGACGCGCACAAGTTTTGTTTACAATTTACACCAGCGAGCGACGACGGAGAGACGCGACGTATTGACTGCGCGAGCCGAGGAACGAAAACCAAGTCGATGGCGGGCGGCCAATGACGGCGCGGATAATGACATCATAGCTGCAGGGTCCACGATATTGCGTACTAAAAATTGGACTAAAGCGTTGTACAGTGCAACCTTAATATAACGTACCTCAATATAACGACTTCCTCGATTTAACAAATTCTTCGTAATCCCCGTGAATTGTCCATAAGAGTCAATATAAAATATACCTTGCGAATTTACAATGCGAACATTTTTTGCGAACAACCTCTTTATAACGAGTTTTCAACTATCAAGAAAAAGTATTCATACCTCTAATTAACGAATTTTGTCAACCCAAAACCTTTATAAAGTTTTCACCAATATATAACTCTTAATCTTATAATATGTGATTCATGTCCCGACATGTTTCTACACGCTTTTGTTCGTAAAACTATTCTTTTACCTCTTTATAACGAACTTTAGACCAAGCTAACCTCAACACACCAAACCTCAGTTCAGCGAATTACTTGATATAACGAATATTTTCTTGTTCCCCTCCGATTTTTTAAATCGAAATTGCCCTGTATATAGCTTCATTTCAATGATCATGTATTGTGGCCGGGGACTTTGTGTTGCTGCGCAAAGTTTTGTAGTATTATGTAATCTTGAAGGACTAAAATTTACTAAGACTTTAAGCTATGTCTGGCTCCGGCATAATAGAAGGCGATAGCACAATGCGAGCGAACTTAGTGCGAACGAATATGCGATAAAACATACTAATATTTATGAAGTGCCCTAGTTTAATAAACGTAATCGAACATCGATCTACAATTACGACACTGTGTAGACAGAATTCAAAACATCACCGATGGCAGCTGGTTCTACAGAAATATTATTTACATCTTAGCAACGACTGAATAAATTATGTTTAATAATAAAGTATTTGATGGTATACCAACAGACTTTTCATATTTCTGTACTAAATCATAGTTAAAAGGTAAGTTTGCAGAACATCTAATTTTGTTTTACAAATACTTTTGTCTTTTTGTATAAAATTTCATATAGAAAGATACTTTAAGAAACATACCCGCCCCTTATTAGAATCTCTTACAACTTGATTAGAAATTATTTTTCGATAGTCTGAAATAAGCAAAAAGTAGCATATATTCGGAAGGCAAAGATTTGACACAATATGTCTGTAAATGTCCGAGTAACATAAATATAGGTAGGTATCTATTATTTTTGTCTTAGGGCCGTTTTTCCAAGCGGTCTGTCAAGTTTGAAATAGGTTCTAGCCGAATAATTTGTAATAACTTTATAAGCAAGACACTGAATAGATGAACCACAGTTCAACTATAGTTTCCTTTCAATAAAAACTTCTTAAAAGCAGAACTCGATTTTATATTGTTGCTTCTGTAGAAGGAGGAGTTCGTAGCCCCATCAGTAGTCAGCATTTGATTCGATCGCCTAACGATATAACGATAATCTGTTAAGCAGTTTTTACCGCGACAAGGCGATAAATGGGTGACCATTGATACTGCTTTTTGGTCAATACCTCTTCCGTGTTTCGATAGGCAGGTCAAACGGTGGGTTCCAGTCTATATCGCTGAGGATATTAGTCGTAAGATTATGGAGATTCCGGGGATGATGTGAGACGGCAGTCGGTCGTCTTAACTCACCCCACAGCCACGTCCTCTGCAAATGAAACGGACTGTGGTACTAGACCGAATCTGGCTTCCATTCCACACAAACATTGACACCTAGTCTTTGTAGAGATTCTGCACTCCTCTTATGATAGACTATAGGAACAGTCGGCTGAAAAATACAACAAAAATTTGAAATAATTCTCAAAAAATTCAATTGATCCCTACTACGTCAAATTAGATAAACATTTCATGCTTTAGTAGTTCAATCAACAATAATACAAAGATAAGAATGTAATCGTAATTTATATCTTACTATTAATTTAATTACATATAATAAGCTTTATAGGTTTCATGGAAAATGTGAAATCCTGCTATAAATTACAATAATAAGTAAATTAAAACACTGGAGCAGGTATTACATCAAAATATTTACATCATTTCAGTTATTTATATAGTGTAGCAAGTTGCGCTATAATGGTCAACATTAATTAAAAAATATTTAAATGAGATACAAGAAGCTGTCATATAAATTTAATTTAATCAAGCATATTATATTAATAAGATTACTTTAAACGATAATACGGTCATACCTTGCAAAACCAAACGACGAAACATTCCTCACTCAGTGAGGCAAATAAGATTTTATCCCTGTTAGACACTATTTGTTTTATGGACTGAGTATCACTTCCTAAGTTCTTTAGAACTTTGGGCCATCCAATTGGAAAATACATTTTGATTAACCATTTGATATTTTTAACAATAACAATTAATTTGATAATACGTCTAAAATATATCTGATAGTCATAATGAAATCGCCATTTAAAAATTTAACTTTTGAATAATATTATTGAATAAATACGAGAACGTTTCGTCAACACTCAACACTTCATCAGTCGGTCGTGTCGTCAATACAGAGTAGAGTATAGCTACAGACTAAATAAAAATATTAAGTCAGTATGATGATGATGATATTGATGATGAACTGATGTTCATTTGAGCGGATCAACGGACGGACGTACAGACGGATAGAAAAAAACTATAAGAGTTTCTTGTAGGACTACGGAATCCTAAAAAACAAGTCCTGTTATGGCATAAAAGCACTTCTTACAGCCATAGTTTTCTTACCGCGGATTATGTTACATCTCAACCCCGCACAATTGTCTATTGAAGCAGGCATTATATATGCTTAATTAATACGACTTTTTGTTTGTACCTCATCGACCAGAGATCAGATTATAACCACAGGGGATAACACGTGTACTCCCGTCATCTAATCTCTAGCTATGCATCTATATATAAAATACAATTCTACTGTCTGTCTGTAACGTCGAAGTAAATTTCTTGAACGTTGAAATAATTAATAATTAGTTTTAAGAATATTTTATAGTCTAGAGCAGGGGTCGCCAACCTTTTGGCAAGCAAGGGCCACATCTTTAGAAAATTAGATGCCGTCGGGCCACCCTTACAAAATAATTATTTGGAAATACATAGGTGTCTAAATATCTATTAATGTAGGCAGACATTGTAAGCGGTATTTAAAATGTTAAATTTTCGTACAATACGATAAAACTATACGGTCTTGTA
Organism: Charaxes varanes; assembly: GCA_024363005.1. Taxonomy (NCBI): domain Eukaryota; kingdom Metazoa; phylum Arthropoda; class Insecta; order Lepidoptera; family Nymphalidae; genus Charaxes; species Charaxes varanes. The sequence goes on along the minus strand of JANCMC010007202.1, from coordinate 10,784,057 downwards.
ATATAATTAACTAACTTTTATTTATTTAACAGTTTGAGACAATAGGCAATTCATTTACAAAACACTGCGGGCCGCAATAAGAAGGGTCGTGGGCCACGCGTTGCCAACCACTTTCCTAAAGAAACGAAATGGACGACTATAATGTTCCTCCTGGCATATAATTATTAATAGATAATCTTATCAGAGTTCCGTCAATGGAGTTAAGGATGTAGGGAAGAAGTCAGCAAAGCTGAAGTGGGAATGGGCTGGGGCTGCAAAATACTCGAAGTTGTCATGACGTCACTATATGTTAACAGTGTGTTCCAATAACGTCGCCTCGACATTTTTGCCGCGACCGTAATGATCGCAAACGTCAAATATCGAATGAGATCTGAATATGCACTTTAAAACTTTGCGATCGCTTATTGGAACGCAATTATAATATGTATACTGTAAGGTCATACGCTCTGCTGGGTGTTTTAGCTATCACGGCGGATTGTTGTACTTTGATTTTCCTTTTTTTGTTTATCCCTATTAATCTCGCTCGCAATATAAAAATAAATACGTTTGTTAATCTTTAAGTATCTTATTTCATCAGACATATACCTAATTTAAATGATTTCTGATTACTGTCGTCATGTCTATTCCGCTCACGAAAGTCTAAGTTCAAAAATTCAGTTTATAAATGCAAAATGGCAATCGCATGCCTTTCCATCATTTTGCGAACATTGAAGCATAATTAATTCATCCTATAATCATAAATAAACTGAGTAACGAAGGAGGAATATTATTTTATTAGAGAATTGTATCACATTTGCAAATCTTATACGTCATCTTATAAGTTAGTAATTTAAAATATAAAATTCTCGTATCACAGAGTTTGTTGCCTATCTCGTCAGAGACGGCTTCATCGATACTTATGAAAATTTTTATGCGTGTTTGATAAGTCTGAATATCGGTCAACAAAGTGATATGGGTGTCCCACGCCGACAGAGTTGCGGGCTACAGCTAGTCTAAATATATATTATTGATAACTTTGTCTGCTTGCCTTTATTCAATAACTAAAGGTTCCTTTATCACAAGGCTTTGCCTTATCTTCTTTAGATACTTCCTTTACCGGGCTTGGTTCCTTTTCCTTTAGTTTCTTTGGCAAACAGACTGGCGAAAGGAAGGACAGAGCGAAATTATAAGGTTTCCTTGTAGTACTACGGAACCCTAGCAACTTTCTTATCGTTCATTTGCTTTGTTATGTTTAAACAGCGAATGTCAAAGTCAGTTTACCGTATATGCATAGCTACAGAAAACAGACCACTTCCGCGGCCCTTCGGTCGACACTGCAAGTGCCTATATGGAATCTTGCCAACGTAGCAAGGCCACGGCTCTGCGGAGAATGACGAGGTGCGATTGCAGTTTCTTATCTAAGATTTGTGAATAAGATTTAGCGCTTGAGACACATAATATGACTAGTTATTAACCGCGACTTCGTCCGCCTAAAATTAGGTGAAAAATTTTTGCGTGATGATATATGGCCTTCCTTGATAAATGTGTAATTGACACTGAAATTTTTTTTAGTAGTTCTTGAGATTAGCGCGTTCAAGTAAACAAACAAATAAACTATCTTTTCAGTTTTATATATTAGTATAGATGTAGACATAGATGTGATAGGCAGAATATTCCTTCCTTGGTCATGAATTTTTGGATATCAAAGTGTCACCAATTCAAGATTCGAAATCTACACAATTTAATACTTTTTAACTGCAATCTTGATTTCTGTACACAATGAATGCAAAAATCAACAGTAACTAAAATAAATAATTTTCTAGCTCGTAGTTTCAACTCTTCATTACAGCGTTCCCCGAGCTATTTGTGCCACCACAATGTGATGGCATAACAATGATAGTTTTTAGCCCATTACACTAATTGCAATCTAGCCGAGTACAAGATTGTGCTATATGTGATTGTAATTATTAAAAAACTTTATAATAAAGATGCGTTTCTGTGGTATTTTGTGAGCAAGTGATTTTTAGACAGACAGACAGACGGACAACGAAGTGATCCTATAAGGGTTCCTTTTTTCCTTTTGAGGTACAGAACCCTAAAAATTAACTACAGATAAAAAACCTTTATAACCAATAAGCAAACAGTCAATGGATAACATAAGTAGAGGAAAATAATTATGAATCTTCCTGTTTATGCAAATAATCCTGGTAAAGTTTTCTCATAAACGTGGACAAAGTACTTTTTATCTCTGATCGTGTAATGCTGTCGGTCAGAGCGACCTTCAAGACGTCAACGGGCGGGGAAATGGGCGAGCCGAAGCTCAGCCGTTCGCGGAGCCCCGGGTGGGTATGGGCAGATCTATGACATGTGTATCTCCACGCGTCCTTTGTTACGCGGTCGAAGGAAAGGGTCAGACGTCATACCACTTATCAGGGGTTCACCGGCGACATATGACCGCAGTACAGAGGATAGTTTATCTTCTTATGTACGTTACTGAGACGTAGTACGTACGTCCGCTCGTTAATTCCTCACTCCCTTTTCCTCTCCACAGTCAGAAAATCCCCTCCTACTAGAGATTAGAAGCGAAACTACTACCTTACGTTGAAATTGTCGGTGCTGTGTAATGAATATAATGCTACGGGTATTATATCTGAAAGGTTACTAGTACTTATGGAACAATTAAATTAACAAAAAATAAGTCAAATCAATTGTTTATACGACTAACGTTTTAAAAGTTATTGTTAAGGTACAGATTTAGCTCACATGTTTATGTACTAATAATAAAAACTAAAATACAATCAGCGCGCCGGGCAATGATTGTTGATATAACTGTTCCACATGACGATAATCTCATTAGGGCTTAAAAAGAAAAATTAACTAAATATTTAGACCTTGCTCATGATAATAAGTCCCTAGCCATACAATAAATTATACCACAGAACATTATTATTATATAAAACATTGTAATAACAAAACATAATTTGACGGAATCTAGGCGTTGTCAAATAACTGATGTCATGGCTACCAGTTCAGGGTCTGTTGTATCGCTGCCATAGTAGGCGTTGAATTATTTACCTTCATAAAGATAATCATCCTTTGTACAAATATAGAGAAAATTGTCATAATGAAAGATAAAAGATTAAAAATAAACGTAATTCTGTTATTTAATGCTTTGCGAGATTATTTTGCTATTGCTATAATTGTTAATTATATATAACCTTTTTTGTACATTATTACGGCGAACCTAAAAGGCTTTTATCTACTTTTTTTATATATAGCAAGGGGCAAACGAACAGCCAGCACTCACCTAAGTGACTACCGACGCCCATGGACAGCTGCAACACCGGAGAGTTTGCAGATGCGTTGCCAGCATTTGAGAAATAAGTATGCTCTTTTCTTGAAGGTCCCTTAGTATGCGTTCGTAAATACCAAAGCTGGCAACTGATTCCACGGCGGAATTGTGCGAGGTAAGAAGTTTCTAGAGAATCGCATGGTTGTAAACATACATAAAAAATAATCGATGTTCCTTAGACTTGCTAAAACGGCAGAATTCTGTTTATTTTGTTTTATTCCCCTAATTAAATAAATATATACAGGACTATATGACACACGGGCGTCTGTTCCTAAGGTAGACAACATGCCTGTGTTATAGGTAAAAGACACGTGTTATACAAAAATATTTTTTTCATGCAGAAACATAAAAATTTATACATATAGATAATAGGCCCAGGCTCGAGGCGGGAATCGAACCTACGACCCCCGGAGCGGAAGGCAAGGTCCAATTATTATTGTAAGTTCCATATGCACGACCAATAAACACTTATATAAACTCAAGAGTAAGTATTGAAGGTTCTAGTTACAGACAGTATTTTTTTACATGTAATATGTTTTTACCAAACGTGCTCGGTGCTGCACAACTGAAGGCGCTTTTGGGACGATTTAATTTTTACTAGCGACATGTCCCGGCTTTACACGCGTGTCTGTATTATACAGACTAACCTTCCTCTCTTATCACTCTGTTTATTAATTAAAACCGCATTAAAATCTGTTACATATTTTAAAAGATCTACGCGTACCAAAGCGGGAATTGACATCGGCTATGTAAAGATTATTGTCAATCTTCTCACAGGTTATTCTCTACTGGGACAGCTGGCTTAAATGTATTCTGTTGTATTATGTAGGTATGTTAAAGTTTCATTATAACATTATTTTATTTAGAAGCGGCCGGGTAAGACTGCAGAGGAGCTTCAAGAAGAGGAGGAATTGCAACTGGCCCTCGCGCTCAGTCAGTCAGAAGCTGAACATAAAGAAAAGGAACGGAAATCTAGAACATACATTGCCCCAGACACCAGCCTGCATCCCACAAGTAATCGTCTTACATTTAAGCTACACAAGTATAAAATAATAAAGAAGTATCTTTATGTTATTTCGAATTAAAAAAAAAACATATGTTTATAAAGAAGAAATAGATAGAGTCACAAGTCAACAAAAAATGTACTTTTACATATTATTTTTTACAAATTATTGTCTGTTTGTCTATTTGTTCTTACCGACTTACGTACTCAGCCTGGGAGTTCGGTATTAACTGAGCATGGACATCTCCATCTCCCTCTGTAGAACTCTTATTTTGTACATTCTCAGCACATCGGTAAGTGTGATGAAGCATTAGAAAGTTGCCACTATATACATGCAAAACACTAATTAGTTAAGTTATTTTGAATGAAATCTATGTAGACCTGTACTGGCACGATCTTGGCTACTTCATTTCTTTGCAATGCAGCAATTTCGCCTAAACCATTATTATCTCTAAATAAACCAGATTAAGAAATGCTTAGAAAAATCATTATAGGCCAGTATTCAACTTAGGGATCATGGCTCGTCTTGTACTTTACTGTACGTACTTTTAAATTTCTTTAAAAACTCTTAATAAAAGAATAAAAACCCTTAAAATTTATCAAATTTCATTCATGCTAGCTGCTAGTCTATACCTGCGGTCGCCAACGCGTGTCCCGTGGGCCGCAAGTGGCCCGCGAACCCTCTCTTTGTGGCCCGCAACTGTTTTGTAAATAACAATATGATCCTGATAAATAGATAATAATTAAATTAGCACAAAGTTTTGTCGTGATGTACCAACATTTTTTAGAAAACAACACATGTACTAAAATTTAGCTTTTTTTAATAAAGCTTACAATATCTATCTATAGAAATTTTTATCTGGACACCTTTTTTCAAATAATTATTTTACAAGCGCGGCCCGCCTAAACTACTATTTTTGAACAATGTGGCCCGTGAAGATCTATTTTTTTGTCGATGTGGCCCTTGCCTACCGACCTCAGGTCTATACATACATACGCACAAATAAATTTTGAGTCTGTTTGTAACGCCGAATTTTTAAAAAATACTAAATAATAATTATATGATTTTATACGATATTGCTATTGGTAGCAAAAACCCAAGTCAAAACATTTTTGTCTGTCTGTCGGTCTGTCAATCGAGTTTATTTCGAGTAATCTCCAAAACAGCTGGACCGATTCGCGGATCTAGCCTTCAAAAAAAAGCATCTGAGTAAAGCCACTCGAAAATCGACCATGTTCGTATTTACTTAGTTATGATAGCGCATTCATATAAAGATAAAGATATGACTCCCTGACCATCGTTTTATAAAGCTTTTATAAAAGTATTGGATATAACATTAGCAATTTATCAGGCTATTGATCTCAAACCGTCCTTACATAGAACGTCAGAGTGGTACGTCACAAGTCTATTAGGGGAGTATGCCCATCGTGCCAACAAAGATGAATTCGCGCCTGGACAGCATCGAATACTAGTGAATTTACTGTACGGCTAACAGCCTACAGATTATACTATCTTCACGACAACCGGTGAAACTGTCGCAGGCAAATTGTTGCCGGGTATTACATGTAAATGAGGACACGAAGCTGTATACAAATTATTGGCAATGTTACTTATAAACCCTTTGACAAACCTGTAATCTGTTATATCTTGTTGTTGTACAAGAAGTTTATTTTTTTTTCTCTCTTTACCTCACTTATTGAAAACTAGTAGAACTAGTACTAATGTAGGAATTAACAATAAAATGAAATATACTTAAAATGAAATTTAAATATTATAAAAATGGCCAAGAGCGTGTCAAGACACGCTTATATAAAAGGGTTCCGCATCTGATTCGCTATAAACGTATTTGTTTAATAACTTCAAAAGTTGTTGTCCGATTTCGTTCTGAATATTTTTCCTAGTGAGTTTTTAACATGTTCTATCAACAAGGAAAATTTCTTGAAGTTTTCCTTGTAGAGACTTGTCTCTACGTCTAATAGCGGGGAGGGGGGCTGCCTTACGGACAGACAGGCGGACGGAAGGACGGACAGAGCGAAATTATAAGGGTTCCTTGTGTGGTGACAGTGGGCAACTCAAATACACAATAGTTAATGTTATATAACATTCCAAGGGAGATCGTAGATGGAGGCAATTCTTAACCGTGTCACGCTTTTAATGACGTCGACACTAAGAAAGGCTCCGCTGTGGGCCTAGTACGAACATTTTCGTCCTAAGTAAAGCGGACTCGTCAATATACCAATATACTCCGGTTTGAAATGTTCATGCAAGATCCACAGAAGACAAGTCTTAATCGTGTCACGCTTTTAATCAATGCTAATGCTACACACGTTGACGTTAAGAACGGCTCCGCTGTGAGTCTAGCACGAACATTTTCATCCTAAGTAACGTGGACTCTTCGATTTACTTCGGTTCGTAAAGTTCGTGCTAAGCCCTCTGAACTCAGTTCAGTTTTCGGGTGTTTTAAGCATTGCAAGATATAATATATTTAATAATATATCACCCACACATAGTTTAATCTTCGCATGCATTAGTAATTTATCTCCCGCACCTAACTTAATCCACGCGACTAATAGAATCAGACGTTACTTTGCGGAAATCCATGACATGCATGAAATACTAAACTACTTTGCTAAATGAATTCATTCGCGGATTTATGCATTAATCCACGTGAATAAAACTTATCCGTTTATTAATTTAATCGATCTGTTATCTGGAAAGTAATAGCCCGGTAAAAATATGTACCGGCATGAGAACGCCCGCACGATAATTTCAATTTAACTCTCTGGAGCTTAAAAGCTTCCTAAATTGTTTGAGACGGGGCAGAGGTCAGGAGAGGGGGTGCGGGAGTGTTTAGAACGTAATACAATTATACCACTCTTAGTACACTTCTTGACGAGATATTAATTTGATTTCCGCATGGTACCAAAAATTTGTTAGCCAAAAGCTTCTGGTTCACTAATGTTAGCGCATTTGCAAAACAAAATCATTCTATGTGGTATTGGTGACTAAAATATTAATGTTATTTTTTTATGTTACGAGGGGCAAACGAGCAAGCGGTTCACCTGAGTGACTACCGACGCCCATGAAAATCTGTATAATCAGGAGGGACCTTTGTAATTATATGGCAAATGCACATATAATTACAAAGGTGCACTAAGTGATCACTGGTACTCATGAAAATTGCACATACAATTACCAAGGTTCACTAAGTGATCACTGATACTCATGAAAATTGCACATACAGTCACCAAGGTTCAATAAGTGATCACTGATACTCATGAAAATTGCACATATAATTACCAAGGTTCAGTAAGCGATCACTGATACTCATGAAAATTGCACATACAATTACCAAGGTTCACTAACCGATCACTGATACTCATGAAAATTGCACATATAATTACTATATTAATAACCAAACACTACTTATAAAGAAAATAACTGCACATTTATTCCTTTCAAGAGAAACAATATCGGGACAAATGAATTATAAAGTAATTTACTAAAAAAAGACGAAAAAAAGATAATAGCGACTATCTAACCGAATTTCTACTACCTAACAAGTAATTGCCAATTTCTTTTTTATTATCTCTCCAGAACAAATTGTTGGAATACATCTGTTTTTACTTAACATATCTAACCATTTTTATAGCATCGTAAGGAAGGAATTTTATTACCTGTACCCTGTAAGTTGTGTCTTGTTAGCGCATTTGCCCCCAATTTATGGGGTAACCGACTTCTTCCCCTTGGCTATTTGCTCCACATGGTGTTGTTACAACGTCCCTTTTTTGTAGGTTTAGCTTCGTTATAACGTAATATTTAAAATCCACCTCCATTCCTGATTTCATTTATAATAAGGTACTCTTGCAGATTCGATCCTGTTTCAATAAAAAAATAAATAAGCAGTTACAAAATAACGTTTTCATAATATTTAACGGAAAAGATTTTGATTGAACTATGCGGGTAAATGTCACAAACACAAACTAATTATCCCGTCAGTGACTAGTGACGATTTATCACCAATGATTGTTTAAGAATCGTTACGATTTTAAGGATAAGCTGACTTTTATGTTATAACATGTTCATGCCCAGTTGGCATATCCTACATTGCGCATGCGCGACCGGAAGCTACTCTAATAGTACATAATATAAAAATTTATTAAAGCGAAATATAATCAAAGCGAAAGGTCATCTCACACGAAATCTCTAAAACCGAGGGACGTATAGAGATGAAATTTAGTAGGGAGGAAGTTTAAAGTTAGTAGACATTAGCTATTACGAAGTTTTATAACGATAAATAAAGCTTTCAATTTTTAGGTAGATATAGCGTTCAATTGTTATAAGTATTTCGTTGTTCAAACCATACACCTTACCGATTTAAACAGGTTACTATCATTTTTTACTTCTAAAACGAACTCTTATAATTTCACTCTGTCCGTCCGTCCGTCCGTCTGTCTCTCCACAAAGTGGTCCCCCCCCCCAAGCATTTCCAAACTATTAGTAGTAGAGACTTGAAATTTTCCATATTGATAGATCATGCTAAAAACTCATCCGGAAAATCATTTTCGCATAAAAGCTTTTGACGTTATTTAACAAATACATTTATAGCGAAGCAGGTACGGAACCCTTCTATGTAAGCGTGTCTTGACCACTTTTATTTCACTTTAAATTTATGTTTTATTTTACGAAATGGAATAAAAGTTTGTAACTTTCCCTCAAATAAATATTTCATTACGTTACATATTGAGTTCTAGTGGCCTTCACATTATTAAAATCTGCGTTGTGTGTTTAAATATAATCTAACAATAAGTAAAAGCAAAATGTGATGTCATTATAATTTAATTTAAGAGTCCGCCCAACATAAGCTTCTTTTCTAACAATGAGGTTGCTACTAGAACATTCTATGAAAACAAAATTGATATGAAACTTTTTCCTTGCCTCGAAGTAAAGTAATGAATGCGAAGACTTTCAAAATACAAAAGTGACGGAGCATTGAGGCTTTTGTTGGCTAATTTTAATGATGTTTTTTTATATATCTTTTTCCATGCATATAAAAATCGACTGTAGTAAGCGTTTTTCGTCCTGCTCCCCCTAAACCGTTGGACCAGTTTGGAATACAATCTGTGTTTATATACCAAAGGGGTCATGCATAAATTACGTCACACGAATTTTACGATTTTTAAGCCCCTCCCCCCTCTTTGTCACATAGTGTCACACTTTCTTTACCCCCTTCGCCTTAGTGTGACGTTACAAAATTTCCAATTTCATGCATGTATTTTAAAAAATTAACATGATATGTGGCGCTACTGTTGGGATATACCATTTTGATACGTTTCTCGCTATAATTCAAAAATGGCAGCGCAGATTAGTCTCCTATCTATTTAATTCACATCATTCATCGAAATATTTAAGAAACAAGAAAGAAAGGAAAAATCAAAAGAATTTCTGAATAATTTCAATAGATGGCGTAAGTACTGGATCTTTCGACCATAAATCGGAGAAGGTAACGTCTGCCAGATTGGCTAGTTTTATATAAACCTTATTTGGAAAAAATATATATCTAATACCGGAGCCAGACATAGCTCAAAGTCTTTGTCCATTTTCGACCTTGAAGTCCACACAGTACTACAAAACTTTGTGCATTTACACATAGTCCCCGGCCACACTACATGATCATTGAAATGATCATTCAAATGAAGCTATATCCTGCTCCAGCATGAGGGCTTAGAGGTCATCTTTTTTATTTCTATTATTATTGTCATTTTAATTTGAAATGAGAATTTATATAACATTCCAATGACCTTTTTTGCTTTAAAGAGGTAGGAAGGAAACCATAATGTTGCCTTACGTGTAGGAATATAAATTACAATGTTCATTTCTTACTATCACAACTTTTTTTTATTCACATTTAACGGTCGCACGATACTGAGTTCGCGGTTCCATCGTCTTAATTAAAATAACAAGAAACAAGGAAAGATGTTTTGAATACAAAGTGGTGTTTTATGCGAATAAAGCTTATGAATGGAGAATCGACAGTGAAATCCAGATAAAATTATAAAAGTGTAAAGCTTATTAAGAAATGGATTCAGTTGGGTCAGGAAAGGAAGGTGTGGTTGGAAAAGGGGGAGTCCTTTGCCCAGCAGTGGGACAGTATAGGCTATTTGAAAAAAAAAACATTTATATAAAAGTGACTTTTATTTTTTCTTTTATATAGTTTTGTCTACGGTTTTTAAATGTACTAGTTGATATGAATTAGATGAAAAAAATTTTGGCTTAATGTTATATAGCCTAAAACCTTATTATATATTTTTTAATTTTAATTTCTTTTTGTGATATGACTTTATGCATTTAGTTCAGTTTAGTTATAATTTACGGCATTTATGATATTATCCATTTCTAAATTTAATTTAACTGTGCTGACATTCAATTTCGTTTTTATTATTTTATTGTAATGACTTTTACTATTGTATTAGTAATCAAGCGGTTTTGATCCTTTATTTTTTTTAAAAGTTACTGATGTTAGTTATAATTTTTAAGCATGTTGTGATGACCCATGATTAGTAGGATATATATGAAAAAAAAAATTCTTAATTGTTTATGTTTTTTTTGTATATACTGTCGGTTATCCTTAAATAAATTTAAAAAAATTTATCCTTAAATAAACTTAAAAAAATTTATTTTTTGAACAACATGTATATGACTTAGTTGTCGCTATCTTGTGTCGTGCGGTAGGCGCATAAAACAGCTACCGAACGTAAGTGAAAACGGTCCCAAATATTTATAGCGCTATTCCACGATACCAGTGTCGATAGTGGAAAAAAAGGAAGTGGTCGAGACAAAGTCAAATTCAAAACGATGTTTGCCCAAATACATACATATGGATCATTCCACGAGATATTTACGCCCTAAATTTTGGCAACTCGCCAAAATCGTGTTGCAACTTGTTTAAGCTTGTCACGTCAAGTGATGGCATTGTTTTGGCGTTTCATTCGGTTTGCAAGAGTTCCCGATGACCTAAGCTCCTATTTAAGGGCAGTCAACGCATCTGCGAGCCTTTTGGCGGAGCAGATAGGTCTCAGTAGTCACTTACCAACTGATTGCAAAAAAAAAAAAGGCTGTAACAATAATGATGGTGGTTACCTGTCTCGATGGTGTTTTGTGCTCGCCACTGATGCTTATGTCTTCATCCACGGACTGCAGCAGCTATAAAAAAATTGAGTGTTCATCATTTCTTTTATCTATACATATAAATACATGGAATTATTATTATTAATGAAAATGTGCTAGAATCTACTAACCAGCCATGACAGTTTTAAGAAATTTATGTATTAGTTCTTAAGAAATCTGTATGTATGTATTTTGTTCCAAAAAAACAAATTGGGAAACTGTAATGTTTTTTGGGTTTCGATTTACCAATAAAATAAATAAAATAATATTACATTGAAGGGTCCGTTTGTAACTTCGAAATGTATTTTTTTTAAATTACCAATGAGATTGGCAAGGAATAAGGGAGAGTTATTTATTAGAGCATAGAGGGCCTATGCCCAGCAGTGGGCCATCATGAGCTGAAAATGATGATGATGAATTGCCTACGATTACATATACGATACCCATAACATAAATACTGTTTAAGTTTTTAGATATAGTGTTGTTATTTATTTATTTTATGTCTGAATAAAGTTTATTTCTTTCTTTCTTTCTTTCTTACAAAAAGGCCTAATATTCTTTATTTAAACGAATGTCAAATGTACGAGAAAAGAATTAAAAGCTGTTTCACAATGCAAGGCATTTCATTAAGTATCATCGCAGTCAAGCGCAAGTGCAAATATAATACGCCGATATTGGAAGAACAATAATGTTTAAATAATAATATTTTCGTTAATTTCAGTGTATTCAACATTCATGGTATATAGCGATAGACGTTCAACTCCACATTATCTCACCTTTGGTTCTGTATTGGGTACTTAACAAAAACAAAAAGGGTGCTTGGGCTGCGATGATCTCTGCGCTGTTACTAATTTTAACTGGATCTACTATATGGAACTTTATGAAAAACTTTCCTGCCACTAACATGACTATTCCGTAAGTTTTTTTAACATGTTTTAAAATTATAACCCAGCATTCCTTTCTTAACCATCTTTGTTTACAACTTGGTTCATGATTCCGTCACTGTCGCCTGTTTCTTCTCCATGATGAATGACAACAAATCCTACAAATATCAGCTTTTTTATCGAAAAATTATATTTCTTTTATAGATAATTACAACGGTTATGCCTAAACAATGACTCAATTTCGATTTTCTATTTAAAAATCTCGATTACGCTTTGTTGCATCAATTTTTTTATCATCCACTAGCTTAGGAAGCAATATTTTCTCTTAAACTTCTCTCTTCAGACCTTAATGTATAAATTATTTATCACTTTAGTAGTGCATTTGTGTAACGTTTTATTAGATGTATTTTGTATCGATAGTATATCGTTTTGACGATTCGGTAAATTCTTTTTCGCACCACACTCGATACCAATATCCACAGTGCTATCCACGTCGCAACCAACAGAACCACATGGCGCGACATCGTGAAAACGAAACTTGTATAAGTGGTAGGGGTCACGACCCCCAATAATGGGGATTACGACGCGGAGAGAGAGATATGTCACCGTTAAATTGTAAAAACCATTAGATTGTAATCTGTCTCGCGAGATTGTAAACTCGAAAAATTGTGAACTGAAATGTGTCCGCTGAATCGGACATTAGTATTTTACATAAAATGAGATGATAATTAAATATTGAATTGAATATTGCAAATGATTACAGTTCTATTTATAGTTCATAGTAATATTTAATCCAAAGGCAGTGGGTGTCCATTTAAAAAAAGCCGCACAATTTCACCTGTGACGTAATACTATTTCCTTTCTTATTATTGAATAATTGAGTGTCAGTTCACATTTACTACTGCAGTTAAGCCATTTTAGACATGGAGATACAGATGTAAAAAAAAATAGAGCATCTTTTGTAGACTACAACACTGCCCAACATCGAGCATTTGCCGACCTACTGACTAGTTATACACGAAAATATATAATAAGAAAACTTATATTATCCGTATTACACTACGTACCGTACTACTTACAATTGAATGTATTATTTTGGTAGATTATAAACTATCGAAGTAAAACTGATACATTATATACGTAAAATAAGTAATTAAAGACGAAATTCCTTTGACCTATAAGGAATGTCCTTTTTTTATGTTACAAGGGGGCAGACGAGCAGGCAGCAGACACCGCAGTGCCTAACGGCGCCTATGGATATCTGCACGACCAGAAGGCCAGCAGATGCGCTGCCGGCCTTTAATGACGAGTTTAGGCCACCGGGAAGTCTAATACTAATTTACTGATTTCCAACTCAAATACAACCTAACTTAACTAAATTGAGAACAAATTTATATCAAGTTTACTGGTTTTGAACCGTTGTGGGTCATATCTCACTGTAGGCAGTTTTATAATTTATAAGCTTTATTTTACTATTTGTAATTATGATTGTTTACAGAGGCATCGGTTTTTGAACCGGTACCCGGATTTGCTATTTTCAGATTTCAGTTCAGTTTCCATATTTTAAGTATTCATTAAGAATTTAATATTAACTTTAAAGCAATTCTTAATTGGCACAATATTATTCTAAGTACATAATACAACAGTTGATTGTTTACCCCCTGAAAGCCATTATAGGATTATGTTTTACGAATAGTTCTTCAAACGTGTATGTCTTCTTATTATTCTTACGCAGTAACTCATCGTCAGTATCTTCGTCATCAGAGTCGCGTACATCGCGCTGTTAAAGTAAACATTAAAAGTAAACATTTATCAGAGATGATAATTGTAACTTACTTCAATTTCAGAAATAATTTACCCTATTTTTTTTCATGGTTTCATCTATAAGTGCAAGTAGTATATTACAAAAAGTATCAAAATCATATAATATGATTATATCTAAGAATAGTGCATCTAGGATATTTTAGCTTGGATCAAGAGTCGAATACAAAAGGCACCACTGATTGAAATTGTACCACCACTGCTTATATGGAACAAGAAAAGTGCTGAGATTCTACACACTTGAGCCCTGACCACAGGTTGCTTATGCCCCGCTTCTTACTTTTAGCTATTACGAGTTTTTTTTTAAATATTTTTATTTAAGTATTTAAAAATATGTAAGAAAATAAAATAATTGGTTTAATGATAAATAAAAGCTCATCATCATCACATTTTAAGTGTTAAATTAATGATATCTCAGCGGCTCTTACTTGTCTAAGGACGTGATTAATATACCCTTCTTATCGCTAAGTGTTTTGAAAATACCCATTCATACAATATTACATTTATACAAAGTACCTACTTATTTGGGAACGTTTCAATTTTAAGTGTCAACGGACACTTTATAACCGACTTCAAAAAAAGGAGGTTCTCAATTCGAGTGTATGTTTTTTATTTTTATGTATGTATGTTACTCGATTACTCCGCCATTTATGAATCGATTTTGATTATATTTGTGCGTTCAGTTGGCCTATCCATTTCATATATAGACAAAATACATCTACTTTACACAAAAAAATTTATAATAAAGTGTTTTTAAATAAAAAGAAAACCGCTAAAAAGTAAAAAATACTTAGTACTTCCATACGATTTAGTAGACACCTACTCATCCGTTGAAGTCGGCACCAAAGCCCAAAAGGATTCCCGCGAAGTCGATGCAGATTGACTTCTTCATGACAAGAGTAGGTGCCTACTAAATCGTATGAAAGTACTAATTATTTTTTACTTTTTAGTTCCCTAGTGTTTTTTGAAGGCGGTTTTCTATTTATATATAAATACTCTTTATGTATTATAACAAAAGTGACACGTGAAAACGTGTACAAATTTAATATTAAAATTAAATAATTGATAGAATCAGGCGTTACTTTGCGGAAATCCATGACATGCATGAGAAGATAAACTACTTTGCTTTAATCCGCGAATGAATACGAGGGAAAATCGGTGTAATGCTAACTAAAGGAGATAGATAGACGAATAACCTTTGTAGAGTCTATCTCCTGATGATGCTTCGGTGTCGAAGCGAAACGTGCGTTGAGGCACATCGGAAAAAAGGTTACTTACAATATTCGTCGCCAAAACATTTTCCCTGCGGATTTGTTCGCGTTAAATCAACAGGTTGTACTAGAAAATCACACCCTAAAGTACTCTTAACAATTCACCACCTTAACCCCGCCACTTAGAGTCTTTATTTCAATTACAAATCTCAGGGGAAAGAAAACAACCTGTGGAATTACTTAAGTGCATCAAGGAAATGCTTTTCAGAAAAATTACTTCGTATATTTTCTTACATTTTCACAGGAAACCGCCTAATGGATTTTATAGCTCTTTTATTTAACGTTAACAGACTAAATAAACTTTAAATGTACCAAGCACTAGGAGAATGTGAAAAATCGGTTATGAGACACGTTATTTATGCTGGAGTAATTTGTCGTATTTGATCAAGAACGATAAAACGGTAGTGACGTCACGGGAGCTGATATCAAACTAGCCAGAAATGCGTGCCACGCTCCCTGTGTCCTGACTGGCAGTGATATTCCACAACAATTTCACTCTTTCTTATCTCTTATATTGCAGATATGTTCGATATTAAAACACTGGTATTACAAAAAAAAGATATTCTCCTGCAATTGTAAACAAGTATTTTAATTTGTGAACAATATTTGTATAACTTATAAAATTGTACGGGACTGAGAATGGGAATTCCATTTATTCTGGAAATAAAAGTTTGGTTTCATTAAATTCTGTTTTCGAATACTGATTTATTTAGACGTATATATCAAATGTGTCCGCTATACTTAATTAAATAAACCCGGAATAATATATTTAAAAGTCATATTTAAATTAAAGCATTAGATTCCAGTTTCTATAGTGGTTAGTAGTTGAGTTCTTCATATCATTATATGTTAAATTTCAGGTCTATTCATCTAGATAGAGGAGAGTGGTCTAAGAGTGGGGAGGCCTTTGCCCAGCAGTGGGACATTATGGGCTAATAAAAAAAAATATAAAAAAAACCAATCACCACTATTCACTCAAATCTATCTACATACTTAGTTAATGTTTCTAGGTCAATTGTTAATATAATGAATAACACATTATTAATTGTTACAAATAATCGGGTACATCACAAACGTCTTATGATAAAAGTTGGTTAAGAAGATAATGATTTTAGTTAATCCCGAACTAAGATGTAATTTTGGTGTTTAAAACTTAACTCGGTTACGCCTCGGTAAATCCGTAACCCGCGTCGACCGGTATGGTAACGGTAAAAGATTTTGCCACTCGTGTTAGTGTAATTGCATTGTTTTAGGATATTTAATGTACACAATATTGCGAGTTCATTACCGTTCTTTTTTTTATATTTCACCAGCAGACCCGGCCAACTATATTGGCCTGTATTTTCTGTCTTGTATTATTAATACGATATATTAATACGTGAAGGTAAAACGTTCGGTTACGTTATATGAAAATTGCGCAGAAAGAAGAGCATGACATTGGACACAATAATAGTCTATAAAGAGGAGGATATGATTTATAAAATACTAGTGCACCCGGCAGACGATGTCCTGCCCGAATATTGGGTTACTTACTGGTCACTACATTCTCTTATCCTAAAATATTAGCCCCTGTTCCCGTTCCCGTCACTTTCCCCTTCTGCGTTCCATTAGATATTTTATATGGTGGTTAAGTATTCTTAAATTTTCTAATTTTTCGAGCAATTTTCTTAATTGTTTCTTTGATAATAACCTTTTCCTGATAATAACAAACACTACACGCATATAAATGCCAAAATATTTACACACATAATCGTCATAAAGTTACAATTATAATAATATAACTACAAGTTGATCCTATATATTGCTAACTAGTACTCGGAAACTCTATAACTATATATTGGAAAGTTAAAACGTAGGAATGCATAACCGTAATTTTCAAAAACGTAGCAGCCGATTGATTGGTTAATGAGTTCAAAATTGAATTAATAACGACAATTGAACAAAATAATGTATATTAATGATTCAAAATTATACACTTATTACGACGCAAACAGATAAGATACCAAAAAAAGGTGTACACTCATAATGTGTCCCCACTCCCCACTTAGGTTCATTGGTTCAATTCTTCAATTTCTTCTGAGAAAAATATGATAAGTAATATAATTACATATATTTTTACAACTAAAAGAATACCCTCGTGAATCATAATCAAGAGGTTGAAAGTTCGTGTTTCCTAACGACTAACGGGTACTCACTGTCTCTGACTCATGTTGAAAAAATTTGTCCTTGTTTTATATTATATTAAATTTTAATACCGATAACAATTTAGAGATAAAACCATTCAACCCAAAAGAATTTATACAATTAACCATTAATTTTCTATATTTCCACTATCTTTTCATATATTTCCACTTTAATGAAGTCAGAACGTCATCTAATACAAGTGCAGCAATCAACATTTATTTTATGTACCTATTTATGTTTAAAGTTTGTTTCACGGTAAAACTCGAGTAAGTTTATGTTCGAATCATTGAGTGGTAAAAATTTACTTTTATTACTTTAATAAATATAAAAATTTTATATCAATATACGTTGAAAATAAATCTGGGTTCGCCTCATTTTATAACACACAAAAAAGAAATTTTCATCATTATAGGGTGTATATATCTTTAATCGACTTTAATATGGTATGGTGGTAGGTGACTATAAGGTACTCCGGGTTCGTGAATCTGACCAGCTATCGGACCGATAAGGAGTGAGATTGTCATAAAGTGAAAATTTCTGGATCTCGATGTCAGAAAATTTCCAACTCATTCTCAGATTATGGGAATTATTTGACAAGAGAAGAAGTGAGAGGAGAGTCGCGATTTCAAATTGTGTATCATACAGCAGAAGCAGTATCCTTAAATGAAGTCAGACCTATCTAACGTTAACGTTTTCTTTAGTAATTCACTTGAAAATTAGAGCAAAATTAGAACAGTCTCGAGCAGACAGTTAAAACGAAACGTACCTGAGTTTAGGAATATTTTAAAATGTCTTAAGTTAAAATGCTTATACCAAGCTTAGTACGATTATATCTGGCTGGTTGTGACTTTTAAATTGACAAGTTTCAGTCAATCTATTACATATATTCAGTCAATCTATTACATAGATACAGTCAATCTACTACATAGATTGACTGAAAATTGTATCATTTTGGATAGCATAAAATCGGCCAACCTTTAACTTAGTTTTATAAATATTTAATTTAGTTTTGAAGTTGAAGAGGTCGTGACCTAATCAGTGGTCGGCATTTGTGTCGATCGCTACGTTAAGTTCTTGCTGTAACTGGATGATAGATGGGTGACCCATTCTAACACTGATTATATTTGATATCCGACGTTTTCCGTGTTTCGGAAGGCACGTAAAATAGTGGGACCCGATTAATATCACTTTGTGATATTAGTCGTAAGGTTGTAGAGATCGTGACGGTGCCGAGGATGAGCGTACATACTTAAATCTATATATATTTTTTAATTATGGCGATTTTTGGCTTGTCTACTATTAGCCACGTTAAAAGGCCTTGTATCAAATATAGACATAACTTTGTAATCTGTGACGTAACTCTGTTTTTCGATAAAGAAATTGTACGATGTAAGAAGTTTGTAGGTAATCGCACGGTTGTGGACTTGACAATCAGATAATGACGGTGCAATTTCAATTCTGACGAGACGTTTTGTGGTGAAATTCATCTAAATCCAAGTAGAACATATGGGACTTTAAATTGATTGTCCTCGCCAAAGAGCTGCACATGGTCACCCTACCCGGTGAATAAGGTGGGACTTTAAAATGGGGTGCAAGGTGTTACTTTGACTTTCCAAAATGGTTGAATTTTAATATAATACTTCTGAGTTGTCGAATAGTTGGCAAATTTTGGCAGCCCGCGCATATTTTCGTGGGAATTGAATAACTCTTTTCGTACATAATGCATTTTTATAACGTGACTAGCTGTGCCTGCGACTTTGTCCGCGTAAAATTAGATTAAAAAAATGAATTCAATTTTAGCGCGATGATGTATAGCCTATAGCTTTCCTCGATAAATCTAACACTGAAGAATTTTTCAAATCGGACCATCAGTTCCTGGGATTGGTGCGATCAAGCAAACAAACAAACAAGCTCTTCGAATTATATATAAGTATAGTCCATACCAAAGGCACGGGTTTATTATTCAATTATTAGTAGCGGACCCGACAGACGTTGTCCGAACATTGGCCTGATAAGTATTGAATATACGCGATTGTCTTAAAAAATCGAGATACAGACTGTCCTAAGTTTTAGGTTAGACTTAGATATACATACTTACCAAATTTAATCAAAATCGGTACAGTAGTTTCAGAGTTTACCGCGAACAAAAATTGTGACACACTTTTTTTTATATACATACCTATATGTTTTATGTAGAAATAATATTATATATACTTTTTAAGTATGTCTAATAATCCAGTTTCCCCTCCTACTAAGCTTAATTTAAAAGCGTGTATTAGGAATGTATGCGACAATAGCCTAGCGGCGTCAGGATTAGAACCGGGTACCTTGCGGATTCCAGTCCATCCCTTCTACAGTTGAGCTATTGAGACTAAGTTGGTATACCTATCTTAATCTAGATAAATAACTTGAAGTATATTTGTAATATTATAATGGGAAAAAAAGTTCCATAGCCGTGAGACTCGAACACGATTTTTCTGAGTCTTGCAAACTTTATATTATATTTGTGATTCTTTTTACTTTTCTTTTAATTTTTATATATAAAAATCGACTATACAAGCCTTTCTCACCCTAATTCTGTACCGCTGGACCGATTTTGATAAAATTATGTGTGTTCCAAGGAGTTCGTAGATGATTTGAAAATACAATTTCGTGGATTCGAATATACACCTAATTAGGTGTTTCTCGCTATAACTCAAAAACAGCAAAAACAACTCCTATTTGTTCCGTTTTGTTTCAGAGAAGGATTAAAAGAAAAAATGCAGGTCGCATATTTGGAATGCTTCTGATAGATAGATGGCGTTAATACCTTTCGTCTGACCGCATATTTGGTAAGACAACGTCTGTCAGTTATAATATAAAATACAGGGTGACTGGTGAGACACTTACGATACTCGAGGACCTGGTATTTGATGATCATATATGACGAAAAACACTAACCTTAAATGTTAATATCAATTAACTACTGCGCGAGATTAAGAGAAAATTGTCTAATTATGTTAGGAACGCATGGACGTAGTAGCGTGGACACACGATGATGATCCGTTTTCCCATCATACTTTAGTACTGGCCTGTTTTAAATAGGCAAAAATACCAAGGCACCTATTTCACTTATTCGACTCACTAATTTCTTCAATAAGTATAGCCAAACATGAATCAAAATGAACTGATTTATAATTTTAATTATCATTGTTTTCGCGTTTAATTTCGTCTGACAGCCGTCATAAACCACTAAGAGACTCGAAAATGCGTTGCTGGCCTTAAAGGAGTATTTTGTGCCGGAAAAAAAATAAAAACACATAATATCAAAACATTTATTAACGAAA
>JANCMC010007202.1:10700970-10761863 GCA_024363005.1 Charaxes varanes | reverse complement strand
GCATTTTGGAGATGGAAAAAACTGAATTAACTTCGACATAGAGATAGATTGTATCTTGGAAAAGGGCATAGTTTACTATTTGTCGCGAAAATGAAATTTAAAAGTTGTGTATGAATAGGGATTTAAAGTTTGTATGAAAACAAGTCAGACAAAGTCGCGGGATAAAGCTAGTTTTACATACATCATTGCATACTAAGCAACAAGCGGTATTAACACAATAACAGATCTTATATCACTTATCATTAAAAGTCATCTACACTAATATTAAAAAGAGGAAAAAATTGATTGCTTGTTTGCATCGAACGGGCTCCGAAACTACTGGGACGATTTGAAATTTTTTTTTCATATTATCGGCGATAAACATTGGCGATAGAATATTTTCAAAAAAGTTTCAAAAAAGCTAAGAAAATTTCGATAATGTGCGACCAGTGAGAAGCCGGGGCGGATCGGTAGTTATTGTATATCGCTAAAACAAGGTAAATACTTCCAAACATCTCTTAGCCTATTCTATACGAATTATATATAAAAAAAAATCAAATTCAAACATTAACTTATAAGTTGGATGGAATAAAAAATTAATGAACATAATGTGAAAATAAAATTTGTAATTTTTCCTATGTTAAGTCCTTTTTAGGGTTCCGAAGTCCTACTCGAACCCCTTATAATTTCACGTAGTCTGTCCGTCTATCCGCTCGCAATGTTCTCCCCTAGGAATTCCAAGCTATTAGATGTAGAGACTTGAAATTTTCGATGTTCATAGGACATGCTTAAACTCATCGGCAAAATTATTTTGAGCGAAGTCGGACATCAACTTTTGAAGTTATTTAACAAATACCTTTATAACGTATCAAATACGGAACCCTAATATTAAGTGTGTCTATTTTTAAGTAGGCGACGATAAAAAAATAAATTCGTAAAATAACCTCAGTAAGAATATATTCCCTTTTAAAGTATTTTGTAGTAAAAATAAATGAAAAAGAGCACCTCAAATCTTATCAAATTTCATAAGCATAATATATTTTTTCACGTCGTATTTAGTTAAAACTTATACTAGTATAAGAGACGACTGCGAAAAGTAAATCACAAGAATTATAGAGGTATTATATATATATTTTTTTTTATAAAAGTATCTTCTTTTTCTTTCTAGTATTATCCTGATCTAGTACCAGGGTCCGATTTAATTACTGAGGATGAGGCTGTGGGGCTAGTTAAGATGACAGCCTGTCGGTCTGACGTGATCACCGGAACTCTCACAGCCTCTACAATGTCACCACTAATATCACACAGTGACAGATCCACAGTTTAAAGTGCCTTTCGAAACACGGAGGTCGGATAATTGAAAATTTATTTTGTTTGAATAGGTCTCGGCGAGGGTCATCGTCCGGCCATGAAAAGGGTCGCTTAACCTAGCGATTGAGACAAATGCCGGCCACTGATTAAGCTACGACCTCCTTTATCATTCTCCTACTAAATTTATCCCCTAAAAGAATATTTTGACTAAATTAAGCTACACAATAATGTTTCAATAACTAAGCTCTAATTAAAAGCTTGTGCTAAATAAATTTGTTTTTATTAAAATTTTACTAAATATTTTATAGATTTTATTAATTGATTTTCAAAACGTTTATGATATGATAATTTGGGCAATACGAAATTTCGGTACGCCATTGGGTTCTACTTTACTTACGTATTCGACAATCGGAACTTTTGTAGGCCATCTCTCGAACTATCATACATACATACATACATTGTTACATTCGTTTTATTACTAAATACAATGATTTCTCAAGTGACAGGTCTCCTCCTTTCTCCTGCCCACTCTTGTCTAGCTGCGTGACTCGCAAGTGACTTCACAGGTGGAGCGGATTTCCAAAAAAA
The DNA here is from genome assembly GCA_024363005.1 of Charaxes varanes. Lineage (NCBI taxonomy): Eukaryota > Metazoa > Arthropoda > Insecta > Lepidoptera > Nymphalidae > Charaxes > Charaxes varanes. The sequence continues at coordinate 10,759,985 of JANCMC010007202.1, read as the reverse complement.
ATGGTCCCTCCTGACCCGGATAGAAGGTAGACGGTGTCAAAATATATCTTCCCGCGGGTAAATTTCGCAGTTCTAATACCACAAATCCAGATCTGCAACAAAATAAATTATATCTGTATCCAACGACGAGTCTATAGGATACTTAAGAAAGTCCAACAGAAGTACATACAAAAATTCAAGAAAAATAAATTCCATATAGTTTAAAACTTAAATCAAGTTAAAATTCAAATTTACTGTAATATTTTTTTTCACCAAAGTACAGTAAGAAGTTTATTTACAATTTTGACTTTGCAATTGTTTTGTAATAGCTTTTTAGGAAATGAAAATTATGTAAGCATTTTCGTATTTTTTGGAGATAACTCCTTAAAAATCGATTTTCGTTATATAACCCTGGAGTATGAAAATTTAGAGGGAGTAAAAATTACACATTACGCGTTATGTAACGAATAAAATCCATTCGTGCGTCGGAGCTGACACACAATAATAATAATAAATGAATCTTAATAAATAAGACCGAAGAAGAAGAATAATGAGGCTCACGCTTGATGGTTGGATCAACCGGTACCTATTATAGTAAACCGGTAAAGGTACTTATTATGAGGAGATTCCTCACGAGCCGTAACCACCGGCATCCGTTGCTTGCATCATTGCCTCGTTGCCTGTGGATATCTATTTTTAATATATTTTTAAAAATTTGTATTTTTTATTAATATTTAAAAATGTATTTTGAATAGAAATTTTAAATAAATAACAGAATAAATAATAAAGCTTTTGCCGAGATTGGGTGCGAAGAAAATTCAGCGGAGATAGAACTACACGCTTACGGATTTGAATTCACCCCTCTGCCTGCATAGCTATCGGGGCACAAAGTTACGCGTGACATGCCAGCAATTTTGCGACTAGAATTCATTTTAATATTTAGTGTAGGCGCTGCAATATTCGCCTCGATTTATTGCCTGAACTTTTATAGTGAAATTTGCAACACTATATTTGATATCGGAATTCCACACAGGGGATTTAATAAAAATTTCTATGTGGATATTTGCAAGATTAAATGGAGTGGAAGTTTTCCATATAATCTTTGAAATATCTGTGATCAACCTCTCCATGCAAAGGTGTACTTCCAATTTTTCAATATCCCTAAACCAAATGCATCTCGTGTACCCTTTTTTTTTTGAATGAATGAATGATTTTCAGTAACATTAATTCCAGTAACAAAAAGAGTATATTCCAGATGAAAACACTGGTTACAAAGGAATAAATGTACCTGTTGTATAGGAATGTATTCCGGAGGAATAGAAAAATATTTTTATACGGACTTCGGTACCTACGTTTATCTTCAGTCCTTTAAAATAAGACACGTCCTCTAATTTACAAGGTGGGTCTAATTTTTGGGATGTTATCTAATTTTCTTATCTCACGGTTTCAAGGTCATTACTGCGAATATCACATTGATACTGGCGACTGATGGCGAATTTCCGTTTAAGTATTCTTTGTTCTAATTTTTAATCTAATATATAGAATTCTCGTGTCACGAAGTGCGTTGCCAAACTCCTCCGAAACGGCTGGACCGATTTTCATGAAATTTTGCGTGATTATTCAGTAGGTCTGAGAATCGGTCAACATCTATTTTTCAACCCCCTAAGTGATAAGGGTGGCCCACGCGGACGGAGTCGCGGGACGCAGCTAGTTGAAACATAAAAAAACAAACTTCTCAAAACTTGTTTTCGCCTCCCGGACCATAATTGTCGACTTTTAAGTAACAATGAAGTTCCAAAATTTTTTTGGCCAAAATCTTTACTTTCTCATAGTACGTTTCGTGTATATCTAGGAATATTAAATAGTTCTTGGCGTTACTTTTTATTAATCTTAAACTAATATATATGCTGAGCTGAAGAGTTTGAGCTGAAGAGTTTGTTTGAACGCGCTTATCTCAGGAACTACTGGTTCAATTTGAAAATTTCAATGTTAATTAGCCCATATAACGAGGAAGGCTATAGGCTATATATCATAACGCTAAAATGGAATAGATTTGTAGACCTCATTTTGCGCGGAAGAAGTTGCGGGTAACAACTAGTCGTAGCAATAATGTTTCCTAAATGTATTTGTTGTACATTATGTCGTAGATTACGTTATCAATACCTTAATTCATAACAATGAATCTGTGCTTTTGTCTTGTTATCAATACTTATAAATTTATATCAAATAGGAGTGAAGAATGGCAAACATTTGCATAATTAGCATTTACTGTATACCACTTTTAAAATAACAGGTATTTAAAATTATGATATTATCGATATTTAATCTATACCTTTACTTTATATATAAAGCTGAAGAGTTTGATTCTTTATTTATTTGTTTACTTGAACGCGCTAATCTCAGGAAATACTGGTCTGATTTGAAAAATTCTTTCAGTTTTAGATAGCCCAATTATCCAGGAAGGCTACAGGCTATCTATCATCACGCCAAAATATTTCACATAATTTTCCGCGGAGAAAGTCTCGGGTAACAACTAGCAGTCAATATAGTAAAAGTAGACATTGTTGAATTAGACTAGTAAAATCTGAATTAGTTTAGACGTTACGATGAAGGGAATCTACTCAGTTCCATACAATACAATGTAGGTTAAAAACAGTTCCGGTCTTTACATTATTTCATTTATCCTTCCTACTCCCTAATTATATTATATAATATATAAACGCGAAAGCTTGTACACATGGATGTGTGTTTGACGGTCTTTCACGGAAAAACTACTGAATAGATTTAAATAAAACTTAACACTAATATAGTTTTATACATCAGAATAATTCATAGGCTATAAATTATAAAAATATTGTGCAACTTGTCCAAAATATAACGACAAATGACAAGTAGAAAAAAATTGTGCCGTTTGCGAGATACTCTGGCGTGCGCTGCAAAAAACTATTAGAGTTACACGTATATAGTGTATGAAGGAAATGTTTATTTTAAATAGTTCTACAAAAAGTCCGCGATATCACATATCTATCTTTCATGTTTAGGCCATGAACACCAAAATAGTGAACCATTATGGAACGGGAAATGGCAAGGAAACGGTGACGGGGACATGAAATGTATAGTATAGTATGAAAGGGGGACTTAGACCCGTGGTTGAACAGAAATAGATCTCATTTCGACTAAGACCGGTCTGTTGTATTCTTTATTCCAATTTCATATTTACTTCTACGTGTAGTCTAATCAATTTAAACTAAGAAATAAAGGATGTCACAAATAATTCCAGATGCTGTAACGAAATATTATTGCGTCCAGAAAAATATTGTGAACAATATATGAAAACATAACAAAACGGCTCCATTATTATTATTTTGATGAATGAATTAAAAGCCATTTAAAAGAGTTTCTAAATAATTGTGATATATTAAAAATATTACCTTCCCTTCAGGGTAGACGTTGAACGCCACCGGGATGACCGGTGGGCCTACCGACAATTTTAATTGACGCTAGTTTTTATTTGTTAATAGTTTTTTTATTAATTAAAGTTATTTAAAAAATCTTTTTACTGAACCCATTTTGATATATTATTCAGAACGTTTTTCAGGACACAATAGTATTTGTTGCAAAATATTGGAGATTGTTTTTGCTTAAACAAACTAAATTAATTAGACTAGTGTCTGTTGAGAGGATTTGCAATATTTGTTAACAGGATGGATACATACTATTTATTTATACTATAAATACAAAACAACATAATATCATCCTTATTTTAAGATTTTTCAACTAAAATTAAAGTATCATAAAATATTTAACTTTTTATTAATTACCTTTTATATTACTACTGATCACCAAGAGTTTTTCGTTTGATTTGAACACTGTGAAATTTAAAGTATGAGAAATCATAATAAAATTTCTATTAATAATTATAGAGAATGGTTCTCATTAAATAATTCCAAGGCAAGCTTGACAGGGCTTTTGGTACCAGATTTACTTAATAGTTCTTAATTGTATATGTATAGTCGAAAATAAAAATGAGTCGCTGATATGTATGCACGTTCATAACTTCCGAACGACTGCACTCAATTGAATAAATTTTTTTTTGTTGCGTTCGTTATTGTTAGGACAAGGTTTGTATAATAAAAAAGGAATGACAAAGCGAAAGGGAAATAGAGCGGAACGGCAACGGGAACAGGGAATAATGTTATAGAATGATAAAATGTAGTAAATAGTAAGTAACCCAACGTTCGGACAAGACAACGTCTACCGGGCCCGTTAGTTATAGTACATTAACTCTGATTATATCTGTACATCCATACAAATAAGATAGATTTTCTGCTTATAATTTATTTTTTATTTTATACCGTAATATTATTCTTATTTTATACCGCATGTGACTATAACAAATACGATACCTATAAAAAATATTGAACATTTTTGTCATTCTGCCTGTTTGTAATGTGTTATCTGCAAATTTGTATAATACTAGTTGTCAACAGGACTCAATGACAGATGTATTATACATAATCATACAAGGAATAACATAGTAGTCTACTTCACGTTTAGTAGCATAAATAAGGTACCGCACAAATAAAAGTAAACCTACAAAATTTAACAAAATCTCTCAATTTACTCAGATGCTACTCAAATAGTAAAGAAGACAATGCCCATCGGCCACAAAGATTTTTTTTAATGCTTAAATTTAATAAAAAACAATCATGTTATAATGAACCTGGCTGAAAACAAAGTGACATTTATAAAAAAAAAATTAAAAGTCATTAAAGAAATACGTTTTTATAACATTCCCTTATTAGGATAATTATTATTGGTTATACCTAATAGTATCTAGAAACTACTCTCAAAATGAGAACTAAAAATCCTATGGCCAAAAAACAAAAAAATTGTGTATAACAGGCGGCTGTTACCTATAACGCAGGCATTAAGTTGTCTACTTTAGGAACAGACGTCCGTGTGTCATATAGTCCTATATATTTATTTATTATTATTTATTTATATATACAAACTCTTCAGCTGTATATTTATATAATAAAAATTACTATTTCTATGTATACATTAGTATAGAGTAAACATACAGATGACTACCTATGCCCGCTACGTCGTTCGCCAAAAATTACGTAAAAAATATAGATTCAATTTTAGCGTGATGATATGTAGCCTTCGTCGGTAAATGGGCTATCAAAGAGTTAGATAGATTTTTGCTTTCCTCTCCAATTGAGCGTAAAGATTGTCAAGCTCAGGAATGAAACGGTTATCATATTAGAAATTACAATCCACACTTTTCCCAATTCAGGTATTGAGGGTATCATTGTTTGGAGGAAATATGTAGTTAGGCAAGATTTTGTTGATTCTCTAACGTAGTCCAATATTTCTTGAAATTGTTAAATGAAAGTTTCGTAATAAGAGGTATAATCAACAGAACTTATATTTAAGTTGCTTTTCAAATATTATTTTAAGCACTAACTTTAGTTTTTTATTTGTAAAATAAATATTGATTTTCAATACAGTTTCAAAATGCTATAACATCGGGTGTATACTGGTCTTATTTCCCCTTTTACTTGAAATCAGTAAATGAAACTAAATAAATAAATATATACAGGACTATATGACATACGGACGTCTGTTCCTAAGGCAGACAACTTAATGCCTGTGTTATAGGTAACAACCGCCTGATATACACAAATATTTTTTTTAGAAATATATAAATACATACATGTGGATAATACACCCAGACTCGAGGTGGGAATCGAACCTTTAAAGGTCAGCAACGTATCTGCGACCAATTTGGAGGCGCAGATGTCCATGGGCGTTGTTAGTCACTCACCGCCTGCCGTTTTCCCCCCTGTAACATTAAAAAAACATAGTGAAAAGATTACGAAAATAATTAAATGACGTTTTCATTTACGTTGAAAAAATTTTAATTACATTCAAGAATTTTCTCAACTGTTTTATTTCAAAAATAAAAGGACGAGAGAAATTCGGATAGCTGAATAAACGTTGCAATATTCGACATTCCTTGCGAATCTAGCTCTAACAAATTTAGCTTCAAATATTTTCAAATTATTCTTGGAATTCATCAAATGATCATTTAACTGGGGTGAGGTTATTTTTACATGCCAGATTGGGATAGCCGCTATATAATGCAATACAACCACCGCAGACCCATACATACCTACATACATAAATACATACATATAGATCTATATGACACACGGACGTCTGTTCCTAAAATAGACAACTTAATGCCTGTATAAGTAACAGCCGCCTGTTATACACATATATATATTTTTTTCGAAATATATAAGTACCTACATATGTATAATACCCCAGATTCGAGGCGTGAATCGAATCTACGAGCCCCGATGCTCAAGGCAGGATAAATGCCCAATGCGCCAACGGGCGCGCGCCAACCCATATTTCCCAATCACCTCAACGAAAGCATATAATTTCATTTACTTTTTAGGGTTTCTCACATTCTATCTCTCTCTCACACACGCACACTCACGCGCGCCCACACACATACACTTGTGTATCATATACACACTTCTTTACTTTTTTTAATGTCTAAGGTAATATAGTTATGAATTATTTAATGAATATCTCAAATAACGCTTAATTGTCATTACATGAATGTCCATGGGCGCCGGTAGGCACTTCGGTGCCTGCTGCCTGCTCGTCTGCCCCCTTGTAACATAAAAAAAAAGAAAGAATTCTAATTTAAGTGAATTATTGTATTAATAGATGAATAAATTAATGAATGAATACACATACCTTGTTCTATGTTTTATAATTCTAACTTATACACCATTTCCACGATAAACAAAACGGGATGACCGTTTCGGCAAATTAAACTTCCATTCTTACTCTTCTAGTACTATGTGTTAAAAGAGATTTATCTATTACTAGCTGTTACACTCGACTTCGTACGCTTTAAATTAAACATGCAATAATATTTAGACCTCTTTAATGTGGACCTATCGAAAAATCAAGTATTAACGGATGTCTACAAACTATAAACTGCCTTTCTGTCTCATTTCGTCTTTGTAAGTCCCGCGGTTTTCGAGATTTCCTGATAGGTGACATTTATATTGCTCTATTCACAGAAAAATAAAATTTGACAATTAATATAACATGCGGTTGTCATGATTACGCTTTGACGCTATCCAATACGTGTGTGTGTAAACGGGGTGAATCGTCTGGCATTAATGTGCGTGCGGTTTTATTTTAATAATTTAATATGTTAATATTGCATAATATAAAAAAATATAAACATTCGCACACCTTCCGTTGTGTGAGTTACAATTTAGTCAAATTTCATATACCTCAGTAAGCGCAATTTTAGTAAAACGGTACCTATAGTTTTCTACTACTTCCTATCGTTACCCCGGTAAAGTACCAGGGTCTGCTTAGGTTGCAGAGGATTTAGCTGCGGGGCGAGTTAAGATGACCGATAGCCATCTGACGTCATCCTCGGAACCCCCACGATCTCTACAACCTTACGATTAATAGTGTGGTTACACATATTCAAGTCTCATAGCCGCTACGGACGTCTCGATGAATCGTGGCGATTAAACTGTGCAGTTATATCAAACGTTCCTGATGCCGCCTCCTAGTTAGTAAAATCCGCAAACAACTACCGAAATGAGCGATCGCCACTAAACGCAACGATAAAACTGTGCTGTTTAATCGACAACGATTTTTTATACACGCGTATCGATAAAACTGCGCAGTTTAATAACAACGATTAATCGATACGTAAGTAGGGGTATAAGTACGTCGTAATAATTGAAGTTTTGATGCGATCGCACGAGCGTCAATTAGGACAATTCACCAATATGTTTGATAATTACTACAAACAATATTGCATTATTAATAATTAAAAAGGTTATCGTAAATAAAATGGAAAATGAATAAAAATTACGGCAAATCTATAGTAATCTATACTTTATTAATATACAAGGCTAAAGAGTTTGTTTGTTTGTTTGCTTAATCTCAAGAATTACTGTTCCGATTTGAGAAGAAGTTCATAGGCTTTTCATGACATTCATCATGACATTAAGGCCAATAGGAGCGGAGCACCAATGATGAATGTTTCAAAATCAGGATTTTTTTCTGATTCTGGTGATAATATATTAGACTTAGAATTACTTAAGATGCGTAAATGCAAATACTGTTGTGTTGATTGGATCACAATTTCTAAGAATAGCAATTTTTATAATTGACTTGTTGTATAATAAGACATTATTTTTTAAGTACATACTCAAAAATAGGCTCCAGATACCAAAGATGACAAAATTAACGTAAAAAAAGAATACGCGAAGAGGTATACGACGTCTTAATTTATTAAGTTTATGCCAAAGTTTTCAATACAGTTAATATTTCAGTTTCTAACCGCGTTGTTTAATTAATTTCTTTTTGGTTAAATTATTGTGAGAACGTTATATTTAACGTTATTTTGTAGATGGTTATTTATTTTTTAAATTGAAATAGGATCAAATCTGCAAGAAATTATTATTATACATGTAGTGTATACATAGAAGAGGGTAGTTGTTCATAAGAGTATAAATACAGACGCAATCGCGTAAGCAAGGCAGTTACGTTACGATCGTTGACTTAGTAACAACTATCTAAGTATATGGTGGTCAGTGGGAATACGACGCGTACATATACCAATTTGATGAGCTATAATTATTTAATATTATTTACGTGTATGTAGTGAATACTACAATACGTATGTAATGACGTTCATAACTACTGTAAAGTTTATATGAATAAAACTTTGACTTTTAATGAAGAATCTCATCGAACGTCTAATATTGCCGACGGTGAGGCCTGTTACTTTACCCCCTCCTTACCCTCACTACGTTCCCTTCCCCCGGAACGATAAAGAAACTTCTGATGTACACAATAAACACTTAACCAACTTCGCTCTGGCCCAATTTTGTGTTCTGATTTTACGAATAAATGGGTACAAAATAGACTTGCATTACGAATAAACAATTAGTTCACAAAACACACTCGTTCACAAAACACACACAACCAAACACATGTTACTAATTTATTGATATTTCTGTCATTTATTAAGTAATTAAAATGTTTTCATTAAATATTTTATTAATAGAATTTCATTGGCCGTTTAATATTGTCGACAATGAGGGCTGTAGATTTAACCCCCTTCTTCCCCCTTTCCCCCTGACTGATAAAGTTCAGCCCCACACAGTTAACAATCTTGGCCGTGTTTCAATTTTGTGTTCCGTTTATTCGCTCAAGGATAACGATATCTCACGCGTAAGTTGTTGTAACCCCAAATTTCCAGCTTTATAGTAGTGTTACAAATAAGTAATTGTTAATAATAATATAATCGTCATTAATAAAGTCCTTTAATATTTGTTTGTCTTTTTAATAAATTAATTAGGAATATAACATCATTTATAAGACCTTAAAATATGTTTTTTATATATTTTTTTAATAAATTAAATTACAAATAAAAATTTCGTGTACAATAATGTTGTAACGTCGCTACAGAACTACCGCACGACGCGACATGTCAAAGTGGAAAGATACATCAAATCTATACGAGATGGCGCTTTACGCATGCGGCATAAACGCTAAAACCCACCATATGTTTTAACGCACGCTAGCAAAGTTTTTACAAACGATCACTATATAAAGACCTCCCGACAAACGACTGTGCGCGAGTCACAGCCGTCTCAGGCAATTCCAGTAAGCCCCATCTAAAAAAAACCTTCTTTTTGGTCTTTTTTAAATATATATTTGTATACAAAATTGTTAAATAATGACAATTATATTACAATTTATATTTTTTGTTGAACAGTAGATTGGTACAGAAGGTTGGAGTTTGCGGTCAAAACAACTTACGTTGGAGATATCGATAAGTTTAACGAATCAACGCGGAAATATTTTGTGGTACTACTTTGATAAAGTTTGGTACAAATCGTACTGTGCTAAGATAATATTTATGTAACTACTCTTAAGGTTTATTTTAATTTAATTAAAAATTCGCTCGCAATTTAAGAAATAAAATAAATCGTTTAATAATTATTATTTGTTACGCTTTATTTTGTTCTAATGTTTAAGTCTTAATATTAATATCGTACAAAAATAGTCAAAGATTATAAGCGAAGCAAAGAAAAGCGTAAGCGTTTAGCTTAAACCCCGCTCTATATAACTGACCGTAAAGTTGGACTAACGGTAGCTTCTATGCGCATTCATTCACAATTTCGGCTTTCACAACATCGTACCAGAATCTAAATAATAGATAATGCGATATTGCAAGAGGAAAAATAGATAAAATACCACGATTAAGCCTAGGTCGTTTGTACGGCCGTAGTTTTTAAACCTAATTAAAATATCGTAGGTGAATTATTGTACAGTCTTAGCCTTATTTTTTTCAAAAGGTAGCCATGAAAACGTCTGTAGCTCCGTCGATTAAAGCACGATGGTGCACGGTGGCGATATAGGAACAGAGAGGGTTATATTTAGCAAAGATTTTTACTCAATTTAATGAAAGAATTTTAATTTTAAATTTTGATTTATGCAAATAATTTCAATTTTTTCCGCTTACCATATATTTTGCCGATTTAACATTATATATAAGGTTTTAAGTAACAGCAGTTAAAAAAAGATTTTTTTTTCTTTCTTGTGCAAGGTTGCTCCATTAGTTAAATATGTCACCCTCAATATATGTCTCATCTAATTCCTTAGTATTAACTTTTTTTTCTTACCTGTTAAAACATCTTTATAATTTACTTAAGGTTGTTTCTTTTTGTTGTTACTTAAGGTGTTTCTTTTTTGTTAGAAGCATAAAGTAGGCATGTCACGGAAACGGTATAATGGAACCGAAGATTTCATATGGTTTATCAGAACTAAAATCGGAATCGAAAAATAACTTCACACACGTTATTCATCAGTACATCCTTATTGTTTAATTGTGGAACATACAAAGACTCATTGGAAAAGAACTAATGTTTTGAATATGGAAATCTGAGAATTGTCAAATAGATAATACATTTAGACTGGAAGCGGGAATCGAACCCACGACCCCCTGGAGCAGAAGGCCACTGCCCACTGCGCAATCGGGCCAGTCTAAGAAAGTAGATTTTGATTTAAATTTCGAATTAAAAATTAAAGATTTTATTGTAATAGCCGTCTACTTCGTCTTTAAATAAAAAAAATCGACGGACAAACATTAAAAAAGGTACTAATTTCTTTTTTTTACCTACTCATGTGCAGATAAACACATATTACGGGCTATTTGAATAGGTTAATTGTGAAGACATTTATAGTTTGCATTTTTATAAATTCTTTAACAACTACCCACAAGTTGAACATAATTACATACAATTATGCAGCATTATCAAAGGAAACCGTCACACTATCGGCATTCGGATCGAGCACATCTAAGTTCCTGTTAATTGTAAATAACTTCTGACTTCTCAGTTGATATTATCATGGTTTTTTGCCCTTTATTAATAAACAAGAATTAGCGATGGTTCAAGTCTGTACATCAATACTAATATATAAAGTTGAACAGTTTGCTTGAACGCGCTAATATCAGGAACTAATGCTCCGATTTGAAATATTCTTTTAGTTTTAGATAGCCCATTTATTGAGGATGGCTTTAGGCTATATATCATCATGCTAAAACTGTACTTTTTGCTTAACTAATATTACGCGGATGAAGTCGCGAATTACAACTAGTATCATATAAAAACATCAGCGATTTGTACTTCTAGTCGCGGGTACTAAGATCACTACACAAACAAACTGGGCACACCCTTAAAAACTGCATCTCAAGAACTGTAATACGCATATGGGGTCGCGGTAGTGGCGGTGGCGCGACTGTTGTTTCTGCAAGAACTAAGGTATAACTTAACTAATTATTACCTAAAAGTACGCATATCATAATAATAATTTTAATTCCGGCATGTTCGTTCCAACTTTCATAACAGACCAACCCCAATTAACAGTACACTGCCCTCTGCGATTACTATTAATTATTTACGAGATTCACTTAACAAATACGAAAAACAGGTCACTAGCTTACGATAAATCAATAGACTTCAATGGAACCAAAACAATCCATCAAATTCTATATTTAAAATCGATTGCAGTATTCTTTTAAAGCATCGCCATACACGCTTAATCTCGATAGTCAATTGTTATTATTAAATAAAAATTTATGAAACGAATAAATACATGCAAAAATTATGCATGAATGATTTACATGCGTTCCTTTCGACAGTTCACAAAATACTATTACAAATTACAATGCTGCCAGTAGTAAATTAGTCATTTCTGCTTTAAAATTAAATTTGACGATTGTTTATGGTCACCCCAGACCACCAAAGTACTTGACAAGATAATAATATTACGGTAACTGTTTACCTTGATAGTTATTTTATGTGATTTTATTAGCGTGGAATAATGTAATCTTCATATTGAAATTTTAAATAAAACCAAAAAAAAAATTCTTCAGCAAAGAAATTGAGTCTTTAAGCGTACATAGAACTATACGTTGAGTTATGCATCAAACTGTATTTCAATTAAAACCCATGCGATTACCATGAGATTACTACATTTGACAAAAAAATTGTTTATCTATCTTACTTCTAGTAAAATGTAAGTACGTACGGTAGTAGGACTTAGATTTCTCGCAGATGAGTTGCTTTGGTCATTGGTGGCCTTTGAAATTTGTTTACGTTCTTTTTTTGGGAGGTCGTTGAAAATAAATCGATAACTGTGTACTTGAGCAGTTCTTGTGTTACGACAGTGTTTACAAACAGACAGACATCCGATACAATAGCTATGTTTTATAAAGCATTGATGAGCTGGTTAGTCACATATCTTATTCAGGAGTGAACAAGTGTCCAGGTAATAAGGGTTTCAAAATTTCTAACACTTTTCTACATTAAAAATAATCGTTCAGAAGAAAAAAAAAGTTGAAAAACAATTTATGGTAAGTTTTTATAACCATGCAAAAAGTAGTAAGTGGTTTTTTAAATGCTTATTTTTTTGTAATAATGTGAACAGTTTTTTTATCAATTACATTAATTTGGGGATAGATTTAATTATATTGTGACTACAATAATTTAATAAGTTTACTAGTGCCATAAAATATTAATATATTGTAGTTCATACTGGTAATTACATTTTTAAGGACCTGTAGGATAGGAAGGATATTTAACTTTTTCTGCAAGGAAACTGAATATATTCAAATCTGTAAGTAACTGATTGTATTTGCATAGTTCAAGTTCAAGTCATTAACAAACTTATTCCGATATAATCTTAAACTCATGTTCAATGTTACGCCGGAGCCAGAATTTGCTCAAAGAGTTTGTAAATTTTTGTCCTCGAAGACTACAAAGTACTACAAAACTTGTGCAGCTACACAAAGTCCCCGGCCACACTACATGATCATTGAAATGAAGCTATGTCTGGCTCCGGCATTACAGAAGATCCGTTGTGGTCTGATATATTTAAAAAAAAAGTGTTTTAATTTTAATAAAAGTGTGTAACTAGTGCTTTATAATATATTAATTTTAATTAGCCACTCAAAAGAGATGAAAAGAGATAAAGGAGATTGCATAATTGGCTAATAGCAGATCATCCAAAACTCGGGCAAGCCGCAATGTTCGTTGAAGATAATTTACGATAGTTAACGGGGGTTTAACTCGAACTTCACTTCGTGATTTTCTCACTCATCCTTTTTTTTTATTATCTGTTCGAATGTAGCTGGGATTTTAGACTAGTTCAAGCATTGACCTAAATGCGTTTATATATGGTATTAAAGCCATTAAAAGATGGTGGCTTAGTTGTTTGTCGCTGCAGGCTTTACTTTTCAGAGTTGCTTTATGAATTTTTTCCTACCTTCTAGATTTTTTTATGTAACTAGTTCCAATCGGGCAGGTGATCTACCTGGATGACTACCAATGCCCGTGGACATCTGCTTTACCAAAAGGGGTTCAGATGTGTTGCCAGACTCGATAACTAACTAACGAAATAAGTAAGTTGGATCAATCCTAAAAATTATATCTAGTAAGTCAATAGAGAGAGAATTCCAGTATTTATACATTGCAAAGTTATTCAACCTTTTGCAAGTTACGTACGAAACGAGGTTTTATTGGTTTCCAATTCGCGTTAATTTCACCGATGTTGCAAATAAAAACCACAATCTCAACAGGCAACATAAATCTGTTGCCATTGAATTGTACAGCATAGAAATCTAGGGAATTGCAAATGAAATAAAATCCTTTAAAAATGTAAATCGTAACTTGGAAGTGCCGCGGGTAGCGAGGAATAGCATTCAGCAATGAGCGACAGTATTTACATAGGAAATACACTGTCTGCATACTTCTCGCAGATATAAATTAAATGAGATGCCGAAACGAAATTGGACATTATAATTTAATAAGGTTGAGCTATCACGGAATACAAGGTATTTATTAGCAAGGCAAGATAATATAAATGCCTTTCTTATGAGTCTTTTAATAATTTCAAAAAGCTTCTTACGCTACGCTGGCTAAGATTACTGAAGCTATTTGATCGACGAAGACCAGGCAGGCTACTTTCACTGCCGAAACGTCGCAAACCCGGAATTCCTAACCGCTGTTTTACTGCTTGCTGAAATAAATAAATACAAATATATAGATCTATTTGATACACTAGCATCTGTTCTTAAAGTAGACAACGCAATGCCTGTGTTATGGTGGAAGATGTTTCAGTCTAAAAATGCACACACCTCCACTAATTAATTGCCACGCTTGTTTGTGTGTGTGCAGTGTGTTTGTTGTAAACTAAAACTCAACCACACACTGTAAGCCAATGATATTGACAAATCTTGCGTTTGTGTCTACAAACATATACAGCATAGCATGTAAAGGTGAATACTTTGGTTGGGTGTGCATTTTTAGATTGTACTCGGATATTAATACAAAAATATTGTTTTTATAATACACTAAAACTCTATACAGGTATCAAACTGACAACCTCAAGAGTAGAAAGCAGCGTCACTAGCAACTGCGCCAATGGGCCAGTCAAAAATTCAGCCATCAAATTCTACAATTACTTCATAACAATTGCTTATTAAGTTATTACAATATTATTAAATTTCTTAATATGTATATATCTATGACACATGGAGAAGTTTGGGAAAGGCTTCTACCCAGCAGTGGGACACAGATGGCTATATGTTCAATAGCGTACATATTTTACACAATTGTACACAAATGTAAGACATAACTAAAATAAACCAATATAGAAGATCAAATTTTAAACATTTACATGTTAAATAAATATATTCCCTGTTTTTTATACTGTTGTTTACATTGTCTTTTATACTACTACATGTAAAATATTAAAATACAAAAAATTGCTTATTTTTTGAGAAAATATTTTTTTATGTCCATTAAGTTAGTTAATATTTGATGAGCCATATATTGACAAAAAATCAACTTCAACTACATTTTTAGGTTTCTTTTCGAGATCAAAGGGATCAATTTGTTGCGTTCATAGGAAAAAAATCATATTCGACACATCCTTCTGCAAATTGAAGTAAGTAAAAAGAATTAAAAATGCACAATTAATTACGGATTAGCACTACCGACAATCACCTGCTTAAAACATGCCATTTTTCGATTGTATTGTTTGAAAAGAAAAAGACAGGTGACATATATACAATCGCTATTCATTTACAAACAAGCTTTGTATTTTGTTCTTACTCTAAGAATGTAGACAGATTCAAAAACGAGTCAAAGTCAGGCGCTTTTGTCACATCGTAGGTCACAACGGACCCATAGGGACAGATAAATACTAACACCATGACACATCGCCCGAGACGGTAACTCCGTCTATTCTCATTTTTGTGGCCGATCTGTTGCAATGGTGAGTCATTTGGAAAATTTAAAATACATTACCTTAAATACCAAATGATGCGACTCACGATGAAATTTTACCTGACCGATTTTAAGCAATTATCACTAAGCTATATTTACTGAGGTCCAATAATGCGGTAACATTTACAGGTAGTAGGTAGTAGTTAATGCAAACTAATTACTGATTACTTGTCAATAACTTGTATTGCTGCATGTAGCATTTAGACAGGTTTATAAATTACTTTTATTGCGTTGTAAAGGTAAACTACAGTATTTCCTTTTACTAACATCTATACACTAAGACAGAACCTAGACACCTCTTTTAGCTTAATGAACATTTCTGCGCTAATTTATTTATTTTTTTTACATTAGATTTTCAAAAAAAGATGTCCATGGGCGTCGGTAGGCACTTCGGTGCCTGCTGCCTGCTCGTCTGCCCCCTTGTAACATAAAAAAAAAATATTCTAGACGTCACTGATGAGCTCGCTCTTTTATAGCAAAAGAGGACGATGCGACTTTGGTCCCTTGTTATATTTTAAACAAATGATTCTAAAGTGCTTCGATAATCTACTGACTTGCAGGAACTACGCAAATACTATTGTTTGGCTGCGTTACATAAACTATAGAAGCAACTTCATATTGCTAAGAATCTCATCGTTTCCTACCATCTCTCGCTATTAACGTGGTAATTGGAAAAAATCAATTTGCGACAATGACAAACCGGCGTGCGAGGATCGGTCGCGTGGGCGGACTTGATTGTATGATCGGGCCACCCCCGCGTACTTTGCCGCATTCGACCGCGCGAACCGATCCTTGCCGCTTGCGCTCGCGCATCGCACAGGTTGTCCTTAGTCCTCGTGTGTATACGCCCTTATTCAGTGGTGAGTACAAATTTTTCCATAAAATCTCTTTTAACATTATAGTTTTGAATCTCTGGAAAAGTAGATTTTGGTCACACGCTATGGTACATGTAATTTTTATTTACAAAAATAAACCTTTTTGTTTTGAGTTTAATATGAGTACAGAAGTTTTCTTAAAGTATTTTTTAAGGAATATTTAAAAACATTTTAAGAAATTATTTATTACTTTTAGTTGTGCCTAGAACTCTTAATACCTGTCAAGTTAAAAACTTAGAAAAAAATTATTTGCCTGCAAAACTTTTATATGTTAAATTGTAACTAATATGTGCACATAATTTGCAATGTAAACAATAGTGTAAAGTGGCATCTTGAGCACTAAATATAAATAAATTATCACATAGTTACTGCCGTATGTGGCTACCGATGACAATACGCGCGTCATCGCTATATGAATGGACGGACGGACGCACAAACATGCAAACAGTATGCACATATTCATCGCCTTACTCACTTCTATTCTCTTTGAGTGTTGACAAACTTGTATTTATAACAAACTTTCAGAAAAGGAGGTTCTTGTGTACCTATTTTGTGTAAAACTAAACAAGTCACTCAATGTGATCAAATCCAGCATATATGATAGGATAAATAAATAAATTTTTCTGTAACAGTCTTGTTTGCCATAACTTGCATATTCCAGTTTAAAAAAGGGAGAGGTCGATTGTATTTTAGTTTCTGCTATCTCAGAACTTTCGACTGAGTAAACGGATTTTGTTGATTTTTTTTTTAATGGAACGCTGGTGATTCCCGTATGGTCATATTTCAATTTGTATTTATTCATAGCCTATTCTTCTTTCTGAATTTTAAAACAGATTCTAAATGCAGCTCTGATGGTTACGCTGCGATTCTTTCCAATTAAGATCCAACACAGGAAATCATATCACATCTTACAATTCTCAGGTTCACTCCAAAAATATATCATCAGAACAGTCAGCATACAAAGAGATAAACTATGTGTTACACACAAATTTCTTTTGGGGTGTACAATAAACCGTATAAATAAATAAATAAACGTATTTGTATGCTTGCCATTAAAAAATACGTCTTTTTGTCCTTACTTTCTTAAATTAACAAAGAGATAGGTATTAAAAATCTTCCAGTAGAAATTTTCAAAGGCGATACTTAAATGGCCTCTTAACGAGTTTTTTTTTAAAATTTGGACAAGATTTCCTGCCGGTGGGTGTATTTTATTATGCTTATAATATAATTATGTTTTTTTTATTTGTTTGCAACTGGTCCATTAATTATACAGTTTTGCCTGGAAAATTTTCCGGGAATTTAGAAAATTGATAATTTTATAGATTTTGATGTGTTCCTCCTGAGCCGCTGCAAGTAAACGCCGTCATGCGTTTTGGTCGTCACATCGTGAAATGAGTGGGAAGGATATATTGTTGTATTGGCAAAAAACTGCCTTTGGGCGCCATTTTTCTAATATGGCGGCGTGAAAAGTAGAAATACGAGATGGTAAGGTCGAAATTCGGAAAGAACACATCAAAATGTACTAAATGATCAATTTTCAAAATTCCCTGAAAACTTTCCAGATAACCCGTTTTTGCGAACAAAATGATAAGAATAGACGTCTCGTATAGACTTACTGTCGTCAAAGTCCGAATAACTTAACATTTCGCACGCGTATTGAGAACCGATGACGATCCAATAACTATGTAAATATAAACTCATATTACTGCACTATGATGTTTATAAAACAAAGACTAAAACTAATATTAATTAACTAAGTAAATAGTGCAAATTAAAAAAACAGTGCTACATGACTTAATTAATCGAAAAGATCGTCAACACATAAAAGCGAAAGGTCACTTATCACGAAATCTCGAAAACCGCGGGGCGTATATTTAAAGACGAAATTTGACAGGAATATAGTTTATAATAATATAAAGCAAATTGGTTTTTGTAGAGTCCTCGTGGGACTTGAGGAGGGAGACTTTTTTTATTTTTTAATGTGACACAGTGAGAAAATATTTTATGACCCTATAAAGTAATTTGCGCCAAAGCATACGAAAGTAACGTATAACGAATCGTCGTGTAAATAATTCACAATTTGGGTCAAGGCATCAATTTGCGAGTACATTTTTATTTATTTTCGCAAATGACATCATGCGCCGATATCCGAGCAGTCTAGAAAGGTGAACAGTTAATTAATGTAATAAAATTCAAAGGAATCCGTAGGCGGGAGTTCTGTACAAAGGTATTGCATCACATTTTAGTATACTGTGACCCCCGTATAACACGGTCCTCTTATAACGCATTAATATATAATATTACATTTTGCGCATTCGTGGCCGTACAAGCGCGTTGTAAGAGAGTCATCCTACAACGCGTTTTTCTATAATGTGGAGTAAACCTTCCATGTTATAGGAGGGACTACAGTACTTTTAACCAATGAAATGAAAAGAAACAATGCAGTATAGTTTATATTGCTCAATATGTCACTTAATGTATGCTAATAATTTTTGATTGTTATTTTTATGTTACGTATAAGAGAAGCCACAAGAAGTCATTAAATTATCGTGTAATTCCTAATAACTTACCAAGATGTTATAATAGTTTGCATACAAAAACAGGCTACCTTCTCTGTCCGCTAACAAAGCGTGAAGGTCTTCAGTCCCATTCTACATTCAAACACACGACCATGCACATTACACGTACATTACGTGTAGTAAATCTGCAATTCCTTGAAACGAGCGCAACACGTCGTTTACCAGCCCTTCCATTACATCTAATAAGATTCTATTACTTATTTTAAATGACACTAATATAAGTCAATTTAGGTTTTCTTTGATTTTCTCATTGAATGTATTCTGTAAAAATCCAAGGTAGTCGAAATCTAGAATTAGATTCCTACATTGATTGATACGTTAATTGATGTTTGTTGGGTGTTTATCTATCCCCCTTTACCGAAAACTTTTATTTCAAGGATTCGGTTCGAGAGTTAATCCACTACTTGATATATCAGCATAATTACATCCAAGCCTTTTTTTCACTTCTTTATTGCGGACACGTTGATTCTCTAAAGTTGTATATCTATAATTTTTATATTATTATAATTTTGTAAATGAAGTTTAAAACGAAGTGTTACTTCAAACGAATGAACAGGAACAGACAGGGACAGACACAAACAATTAATTTTAAAATTCGTTTTTTTATATGAATATTTTCCAAGTTCCTGGAGGACACTGCATTCCCCTAGTGCCTCATATAAAAAGTCCTGAGTACTACAAAGTTTCAACAAGTGATAAATATACCGTTAAAAACTGTTCCGACCGACAGAACTGAATAAAATAACTTACATTTACACTGAATAGGTTCAAGATTACTTGAGAAACAAGTAACCGTGATGAATATCGAAGTTGAAATAACAAATCTCGTTATTTTACATAATAATTTCACCGCTGAAAGTTATGAGAAGTACGAAGCACGGATAAGTCCACGATATGAACGAACTATTTACACGATTGTATAAAAATGTAACCATATCACTACTGTCGTTACTTTTCATTTTAATTCATACTATTACAAGGTAATCAATAATTGGTTTCCATTTTTGGTCCTTACTCAGGTGGTCCTCGTGGCCGGGGCTTCATAAGAAGCAAGAATGTTATCTTTTGCCATTAAAGAAGACGTTGATCTATCAAGTAGCATGCTCATGTACATGTAATAAACAAACCTTTGTTCCAACTCCTCCACGACAAAAATCTCCAATTATAATATTTAAGAGGACGCAGTCCCAAAATAAACCAAAGCGACGTCCAAATATTTACCTCCATAAATTCGCTCGTATTCTTACTTAAATGTGGGCGTTGATGTATGCACATTGGCTCAAACCTTTGACATTGGTAAGGCACCGCGAACTTTATTGATATTCACGTTGGCCAAGGTTGGCGTTAGGTATTACACGAAAACCTGACTGACAGACCTAGGGTTGCCATTAATCAGTAAAAATTACTGGATATACATGAAATCCTCGAGAGCTCGACGGTTAAAAAAATAAAGTGAAATCACTTTAGAGCTCGATTGACAGTTCAAACTTCAAACCCATAACACTATGGGCCATCTTAGTGACCACTTCTAGCACAAAAAAATCTTAGGGGGTATTTTTTTTATGTTACAAGGGGCAAACGAGCAGGCAGCACGCACCTAAGTGCCGGCGGCTGTTACCTATAAAACAGGCATTAAGTTGTCTACCTTAGGAACAGACGTCCGTGTGTCATATAGTCCTATATTTATTTATTATTTATTATTGAAGGTTATAAATTGGTTAATTTCAATGGAAACAAATACAAGTAACATTTTTGCACACACCCGAAATAAATAGTGTATATATTAAATAACAATATTTCCCTCAATTCTATGCCGTCTGCCACTGCGGGACTTGAAACTGGTTCAGGTGAAGAAGTAAAGACCGTTGTGAGTTGTGGCGCCTTTTAGTCTCCGAGGCCTGGATCCGGTTTGGGTTTCAGCGCCATCTTAGTTACTTTAAATACTACTAAAACATTTATAGCACTAACTGCTGCGGCTGGACCGATTGCTATGATCTTAGATTTGTTCTCTATTCTCGGATTGGACATAACGAAAATTACAAAAGACTTAAATCGATATTATCGCAAGCAATGCCATCCATATGTATAATAATACATGACAAAATAAAATAAAATAAAAAATATTTATTTGTACAACAATTACACAATTTAACGGAACGCTGAAAATAAGCAGTAAAAAAAAAATAAGCAGGTTTTGTTATTTAATGACAAAAAAGACACTTGTTTTGAATAGAAATGATCGTAGCGAGGTGGAATATCAATTATAATTTAATCAAAATATACCATTTATAATAACACGAGTCATGATTAAATTGTCTTATTTAGCATTTTTCCTCAAGAATCTTTTTACTGGGTGCTGTTGTTTTGAAATATTTATCTCACGCTAAGAAAAATGTTTTTTATTTATTACCTACTGGCGATTATCAGCCGTGTTGTATGCGTTTAGAATAGTGCTACTATAAATAACACATACGCTGGAAGTTCAAGGTTACTAGTTGTTTAACTAAGAAATCGCTTTTCTGAAAAGGTATGCAAACGCACCTGAATAATCTATCTGTTCCAAAAAAAGATTACATTTTCGCGTGATAATATATAGCCTATAGCCTTCCTCGATAAATGGGCTATCTAAAATTTAAAGAATTTTTCAAATTGGACCAGTAGTTCCTGAGATTAGCGCGTTCAAGCAAGCAAACAAACTAACAAAAAAGACTAGAGGAAGAAACTAGAAGAGAAGCTTCTATTTTTTTTAATAACCCGAGGCAAAGGTACAAGCGGTTAAATAATTAGTATTCCAGCATAAAGATGGAGATGGATGGATGGCTAGAATAATAGAATTCTAACTCAATCTTTTAGTGCAAACGTAAGCACGTTCTTAATGTTTTCACCAAAATATCAAGTTCGAATAGATTATACCGTGTTGCACTAAAACTTAAGTCTGTTTCAGCTTACTGGCTGCTTGAGTTGAACTTAGTTCCCAAAAAGAGATAGCTGATAGGCACTTATCATAATAATCGTGACTGTTGTCAAAACAGTTTTAATGTTGTCGTAATGCAGGAGTAAGACATAGCTCAAAGTTTTTGTACATTTTTGTCCACGAAATCTACAAAAATCTAGAAAACTTTGTGCAGTTCCACAAAGTCCCCGGCCACACTACATGATCATTGATATGATCATTCAAATGAAGCTATGTCTACTAAACTTTGTGCAGTTTCACAAAGTCCCCGGCCACACTACATGATAGGGGTGTAAAATAATTTTTTTTTCTCCCCTTGTATATATGACTGTAATCCTCCAAAAGGGCTGTAACGATATTTATGAACTAGATGTTTGTAAGCAAGTACTGTAATACCCCATTTTCATGTCGCAGCCAGAGCAACTTAACTTAGCGATCGACTCAAATGCCGACCACTGATTAGGCCACGACCTCCTCAAAGTATGATGATATATAGCCTATAACTTTCCCCGATAAATGGGCTATCTAACACTAAAAGAATTTTTCTAATCGGAACAGTAGTTCCTGAGATTAGCGCTTTCAAGCAAACACAAAAACAAACAAATTCTTCAGCTTTATATATTATTATAGAATTAGAGATTAACTAAAACAAAAAAGAGGTTTGCTTCTTTTGCTCATATCTCAAAACTAATATGAGATATTTCAAATCTAAGAAAACATTTAAAGAGTGGGGAAAATTTCCTAAAAAAGTGCAATCTTTTGAATATTGAATCTTTATTATTTATAGTTATAATTTAATTCTAAATATAGGCCCCCCTGTATGGATAATGGGGATGAGGTGTCTAAAACGACTAAGTTATTAAATCTGAAAATATTCATTATAGTACTGTTAACATTTCTAGTGTAATTTATTCACGTTGGAAAAAAAAACTAAAAGGGATTTTTTCAAGGAGATAGACGATTTATAAGTATTAAAGTTAGCAACAGAAGCAGGTCGTAGCAGTGGCTGGCGTTTGAGTCGATCGCTAGGTTAAGCAGTTCTTACTGAGTAATATGATGGATGACTAAATGCGACACTTTTTTTCAAATATCTCACCTCCTCCATGTTTCGGAAGGCACGGAAAACAGTGGGACCCGATTAATGTCACTTTGTGATATTAGTCGTATGGTTGCAGAGGTAGTGGGGGTATCGAGGATGACGTCGAATGGAAATCGGTCATCTTGACTCGCTCCACAGCCACATCCTCTGCAATATAAGCGGACCCTGGAACTAGCCTGGGATAGAAAAGAATTTAAAATGAAAGAACACTGAAGTTTTCCTAATAGTTGAGTTTCTACTTAGTTTCTAATATATTTTAATACTCCAACTATATTCAACGAATCTCCGCTCGCATGTTGTTAAAACTACATAAAATAATATAGGGAAATGTTTGTGCCCCAAATAATTAATTACCGCAAGCAAAATTGCAAACAAAAGTTAGTCTTACATCCAATAAATACGTAGGGACTGCTCCAAGGATCATATTAGGGACCAATTCATTCTTAATATACATTTTAATAGTTGTTACTGTAAGATAGTTTCTTTGTTTCACTATATATAGTAAAATTTATAGCTATTATTGTAACACAAACTATATCAATTGATATTCAATGAACGACTTCCTAAAGCAATATATACATTGGAGCAATAATGGTTTTGCTCTAATGGCATAATCTGTCATAGTTATGACAAATGTTCGGTGATACAATTATTTCGGACAGCTAAATTATTGCTGATCGACTGGGATATGGTGTATGAATTCGAAATGGAGAATGATGTAGTGGATAATTGACATGCAAACAATAATCGTGAATTTGAATGTATGTCTGGTCTAATATGGTCTTTCTAGTAATCTATATATCCATATATGAAGCGAAAACTATCGCTTCATTTTTACGAAAATTGTGCTGACGGAGAAGTACGAAATTTGGCACATTTCTAGTTTATATAAAGGAGGGCGTGCAAATGCTAACAGTTTTACAAAATATGCAACATTAATACATTAAATTAATAAAATAAAACCGCATGGACACCATTGCAATCGACGTATACTCACATGTTTACAATTTATTGTTGCAGTGTCAAAGCGTTAATTACGTTTTGTTAATTACGACATTTAATAAAGCTGAAGAGTTTGTTTGTTTGAACGTGCTAATCCCTGGAACTACTAAAATATTTCTGTGTTTTAGATAACTCATGTATCGAGGATATTATAGGCTATATATCATCACGCTAAATGTTTTCATCTAATTTTACGTGGATGAAGTAGCGGGCACAGCTAGTATTATATAAAGATCAGCCATTTAAAAGTACAGCTGTAGTTAAGTGAAGTAGTTCTTATTTTTCACTCACCTATCTCACCTGGTACCTTACCACGGGTCACAATAACAAGTTGCAACTATGCAGGTTTTAATAATCGATGCCTCCCACGTAAACTGTTGTAACCCCAAATTCCCAACTTCGCAGTAGAGCGTTACAACCATGTAAATTGAAACAAAATCGTCATTATATAACACAGTTATGTATACAATTATATATTCTATACTGACGATTACATTACTGTATACGACTATATATTAAAAAGTGATTATTATATTACAATTAAGTTGTTTGTAACGCTCTGCTGTAAAGCTGGGAGTTTGGGGTTACAACAACTTACGTGGGAGGTATCAGGAAGTACAGGACGCTCACAACTAAGGTTTTATCCGTCCTTCAGAAAATAAGTTACGTCTTACGGCACTGGGATCTCCATCTATATCAGTTTGTATTAAGTGTTTAAATTATTTTTGGTTGATTGTTTTATTGGCTCTAAATAACGAAGTCCTGTCTTTCTTTTAATTCTCATACATATTTATAATGACGTTACAGAATTCAAATATCATAATGTTAATCGATCGATATAGGATTGATGAGGCCTAATCAGTGGTCGGCATTTGAGTCGATCGCTAGGTTAAGTAGCTCTTGCTGCGACCGGGTGATCGATGGGTGACCCATTCTAAAATTGTTCATCCCGGTTATAAAAATGTGTTTTGATCCTAATTTACTATTTATATTTGACATCACCTACACTAAAGCCATAGGTTAATTTACAATGAGAGAAATGTATATCTTATAAACGAGAAGCCATGGAGAATAACTAACAGAGTATAATATTACAAAGGTTAAAGGAGTCATCTCGTTAGATAGTCTTTCGGCATAGTAAATTGGTTTATGATATAGAATTTACATTAACTCAAGCCAAGTCGCGGGGAAGGCCAATCTTTATTAAACTAAAAACGTAATTGGTTTTTAAAGAAGCGTTTCAGCTATGTAAAAGATGTAAATTACTATGCCGGGTATCCCAAGACGCCAATTTACTTGGTGATATTTTATTCATTGTCTGACTGGCTAGCAATAATGACTGAGGGAGACGGGATAAGTTTCGCTTTGAATATTTTATGCGAAACGCTAGATTTTTGTACCGCGAATTGACTATTTCTGTAATGCCTTTTATATCTCTTATTCCAAAGGCAGACATAGCTCAAAGTGTTTGTACATTTTTGTCCTTGAAGTTTTGTAGAACTTTGTAGACTACAAAGTTGTACAAAACTTCGCGAAATTACACAAAAACATGATCATTGAAATGATCATTCAAATGAAGCTATGTCTGTCTCCGGCATTAGAAATGGAAAATTTCAATACTCATAACTTGGTTGTAGAAGAACCTTTATAAGAAATATATACCATCATCTGTTAGTTTTAGTGATATGAAATAAATGATAGTGTTAAAGATAAACAATAGAAAGACGTCGTTACACTTTAATCTTTATTGGTCTGAAGGACCTGAGTGAATAATCTATACTAATATGTGTAGTGTATACATGGAGGAGGGTAGTCAACGCACGTTTCGCTTCGACACCGAAGCATCATCAGGAGATAGACTCTACAAAGGTTATTCGTAAAGACTTTACGACTTACACAGATTACAATTAACCTTTTACTAAAAATAAGTCAATATATCTACTTTTATAATTCTAATTATTATAACTAATACTGCATTAGGGTCGTGTTTTGTGTATTTTCACTTCAAGGGTTCTAAAAATAACAAATAAAATAAAGCATGTTTTGACTTTATAACGGATTAGTCATTAGCCAAGGAGTCTGTGAAAAATGAAAGCTATTTTAATTTAAGAAAGTTTTAGATAATCAAAATAAAGGTGTAGTCCTTAAAAGAAGAATAATACAAGCACATTTTAATAAACTTTCATAGTTTAGAGGATCAAATACGTATAATGAGTAGCAAGCTAGCAGCCATCTTGACTTTGCTTTGAAGTGTAGATTAAAAATCTCTAAACAGGACGAGTCCGTCGTTCATTCCACCCACGCGTAGCAGAAATATTAAGTAAAATTGCTTGATAAAGTTTTTTTTTTTTAAATCTGGAATAAAATTTTACTCAAAACTAGCTTTCGACCGCGACTATTACCTTAATGTCACATAACTCTTATAGATATCATATGTTTATAGCTCATATATAGTTTAGATTTTTTTGGTCATCAGTAAGTCTGTCGGATTAAGGGTTTTTTATGGGAAAGTTTTTTTTCATTTAGGGTTTTTTTATAAATCTCAATACATAATATAGTACTTACTAAAAAACCGTTTTGTCAATTTTTGTGTCATAGTTAATAAGAAAGGAGGTCTTTTTTTTATGTTACAAGGGGGCAGACGAGCAGGCAGCAGGCACCGAAGTGCCTACCGGCGCCCATGGACATCTGCGGGATGTGGTTTGGATCCCTTCGGAGGGTGTGGCCGATCCAACTCCATTTGCGGCGTTTAATTTGCTGGGCGATTGCGAATGTCTACAGTAATCTTATTTTATCCCACTGTATACTAATTATATTGATGTTCTCCTAACACAAATCTGGTCAGCAATCAATGTCAACTTAACAGAAATTAAGTCGCTCAGTGTTCAGTTATTTAGATCATTGAATATAAGTGAAAACTATCTTTTTAAACACTCTTAAAGTCTTTACAATGTATTTTTAAAGCCAACTTGGTAATATTTCAAACTAAATATTGATAGGAAAAGTAAATGGTTTGGAAAATCAAAAGTGATATGCATGGCTTTAAGTGCCATATCTGTTAGAAGAATTTAAATAAACGATACTGAATTACACACTCATCTTCAATAGGAAACAGCGCGCCGTAGTTCTGAAGGTAATAAAAAAGACATTGCCGTGATAAGTTGACTGTTTCGAACGTGATCGTGCCAGATCCACACTCACATCCAGTCAATCAAGTGAGAGTAGATCACACCCATAACGCTTAGCATTACGAGGCATGCTACTAAGTAGCCAGAAAAGGCAATACTAGATTATTAATGGATATTAGCACAAATCAACATAAAGTCACTTAGATGATAAGATATTAATATGGGGTATATATTTCTACATATATATTCGCTTTAAATAGCGAAAAGTAAGATTTACATTTCGAGCACAATGAATAAAATTAAGAACTACATAAAACTTGATTATTTGTGCCTTGAGGTAAAGCCACTGGCGGATAATTATCACAAATCTACAGACTCACCTGGAATTCGATCTCTTTGACGAATCATGCTTCTTTCCTCCTTGCAGATTAGGCAGATCTGAATATTGTGCTTGTAAATATACGTCCACGAAGAATAAGAAAAGTTCAGTGTTATTTAATTCCCTAACCCTGTTAGAGAATAGATCCCCAACAGTAACCTTCACCGAGTGCTTCATATTTTCGCCGCTTTCTTTGCTCAGCAGTTAAGGCCGCCGCACCCGCAGAAAACGCAGTCGAGTTGAAATATAGGAATACATACATAAGAGTACGAATGTGATTAAGTACCTCGCACGTGCGAGACATCTAAGCATTCTGGTGGATTACGTATGCATAACAGTTTCACCTAAAAAGCTTTGACATTTTGATTATTAAAATTTTCGCTCCTACTTTTTAGCTCAGATATAATTCTATGACGACACAACTAAAACGACTAATATACCAGTAGACAGAATATGCCAGTAGATTTCAGCTTAACGTACAAAATATTAAAGTATACATTTCTATGTGCAAATGTTAAAATTTTCCTTTCTTTATAAGCGTTGACGGAACTAATCATGGTAGATTTGTTAACATGACGACGTTAACACGCGACGTTTTATAAGCTTTATCAAAGTTAAAATTATTTTTAGCATTCTTTAGACACAAACTCAAATGCCATAATACATTCGATAAATAGGTATTTGGTTTCGGAATTTGAGTTAGATACCAGGGATAATTTAGTTTCAGTGTTCAGCACTAACATCAACTAATTAAGCATTATATGTGGATTGGAAATAGGTCTTTAGGATGTCTAAATTGTATGCTATTTAATTATCTCTTCTTAGTTGGATACGTAATTTTAAGATCATTTTTTTATATACTTTATTTAACCTACTATAGTTGTATCAATTTTATGATTTTAATTACATGTATTATACAAATTGGATCAGAGGATAAGTCAAGTGAAGCTATGTCTAGCTCCGGCATAAGGATACCCCAGACTCGAGGCGGGAATCGAACCCACAATCCCGGAGTGGAAGGCAGGGTCACTACCCACTGCGCCAACGGGCCAATCAGTATCGTATGTTACATCTAACATTTGTGTCTGTTATTTATTCATTTACAATTTATTGGGCGGCCTTATCGCCTTATCTGTTATTCTTAAAAATAAATAACAAAAAAGCGACTCCATTCGAGTATAGTTCTTTTTCTTTTTTTATGTCTATTATCTCAGAACTTTCGACTGGTAGAACCGATTTTTATGATTCTTTTTTATTTGAAAGCTGATGCTTCCGATTTGGTCTCGTTATATTATGATCTAGTTCAGATAAGTTTAAGTAGTTTTTTTTTTTACAATTTACGGACTTTTAAATTCGTTCGTGTTGCCGCGCAGAGAACTTTCCTAATGTCATTACAATGGGAGAAACCCGGATTGACCGCAGTGAGAGCCAACGACAATTATTCTACCCTCGAGCTCAAAAGGTATGACCGTAAAGTATATAATATAAGCTATGCACTTAGGTAAAAAGGAAACGATATTGATAAATATACAATAAAACTTTGATTTTAGAGTAATTAACGCAGTCTATATCGTTTTTAAAGATATTTTTTTGCCAGTGTTTACACAGTGCCAGTTATTATCCTTAAATATCTCAGAAAAATATTTACAGTATGGATGTTTTAAAATATGCTCATAGACTCTTACATATACCATAAAGTGATTAAAAAACAAACATCTCCCATAACAATGACTCGGTTCTTTTTTTTAATGTTACAAGGGGGCAGACGAGCAGGCAGCAGGCACCGAAGTGCCTACCGGCGCCCATGGACATCAGTGTAAAATGTTAATATTGTATAAAGCTATGTCCATTATGAGATTGGACTGTGTATAATATTATAAAATCATACCATTTGTAAAGATCTTACTCAATGTGAAAAAAGTGAGTTTTAGGTAGAATATAATTTAGTACTGTAAGTGTAATCTCATTAATCCGTAAAGTTTAAAGCTAGGAACGAATACTTGCTTGATGGGTATCTCAGTATGAACATTCCCGATAATTTTAGTTACTTTTACGTTGAAACCGAAAGTCAAATGAAACATGAATGCTACCTTTTTACAGTTGCTAAATATTGCTAGCACGAATGAAATCAGAATAGAAAATGAAAGCACGAACCTTCATTCGAACGTAAAAGTAAGTAATACTGTCGAGAATGTTAGTGCTAGGCCCTTTTGATAGAGAAGTACTTCCCGTATGAGGGACTGTATATATTTTAACCATATAAGTTCTATAAAATAAGGTTTTCCATTTGTAATTAATTTTATTGATAACAATATTATAAATAGAGGTAGCGCCACGCTTTTAGCCGATTTGGGCCGGCGCGTCCGGGTACTAGCACGTCTTTCTCACATGAGATCGGCGTGAAGTGGCGGCAATGCTGTCACGTCAAGTGATGGGATTGTTGTCGCGTTTCGTTCGGTTTGTGAGACTTCCCGGTGGCTTTAACTTGTCATTAAAGGCCGGCAACGCATTTGCTAGCCTCCTGGTCGTGCAGATATCCATGGGCGTCGGTAGACACTTAGCTGCCTGCTGGCTGCTCGTTTGCCCCTTGTAACATAAAAATAAATACAAATTTTGTTTTGTTGAAATTTAATACACATAGATTTTACAAGTCAGGTTTGTTACGTCTTTATTGTGACCAAAAAAAAAATAATGGTTACATTAAACCAAAAATAAAGATAGGAAATTTATACCTCAGTGGAACATTAACCTCAAATGTTATTCGAAAAAATACCCACACAATTTCATTTATCGTACTTTAAATCGAATGAGGCTCGCATCAGAAGATTGCAATGTATGGGAGGAGATAAAACACACGCGCCACACTGTAGGATAATGTGCGATTCTCGAATCCGTGCCAATTCCGATATCGGTTCAAAAGGGAAAACTCGGAGCCTATTCCGGTTTGGCTCTAAACGATTTTTATTACCGGTTATGGGATAATCGCTTTTCTTAATTAACCTAAAGCGTTATCTTTGTAATTTATGTGTTTATTTATAACGTTATAATAAGTTATCTATGTTATTTCTTATCCAGGAGATGGCTGGGATGATGATGAGATTGGTAAGGGATAGGGGAGAGTGAGTGGTAGAAATAAAGAGAGGCCTATGCCCAGCCGTGGGTTATCAAGGGCTGAAAATTATGATGATGATGATGTTATTTATATGTTTAATAATTTGGCATGGTTTCGCCGAGGTTGGTCCATAGAGCCCTGTTGCGGAATCTGATGCCAGTGTCCGAACCAATACGATCGTTAGAATTTAAGAGAAAGATGATTGTAGATGATAGGTTATTCTTTTAGTATTGTAAGAGTCTAAAGGCGTACGTAGTCCTCATAGAAGGCGATTTGCCCCGTGTAGTATGAAAATAAAATTTAGTCTAGATCCAACATTGTACAATTTTTTATAACCCTTGACAAGGTAGTGCATAAGTTGGGAGCAGATAGCAGCCGGCTCCCATTTAGCGCAAAAACACTTAATTTACGGAGCAACCCGCTCTCACTGGACTCTGTCCAAAGTAATTCGGAATATGGGCTATATATTTTTTTAATTAATTGCTCTTAGATACTTAACTTTTTGGATTCTATATTAAACTGAGTCTTTTGAATTTTGTTTCTTTTTTGAAGTGAAAGCTTCATACGGCGCGTTGGACATTTTTAAAAATTGGGATTAAATTATTGTACTCGCGATACCGTCACCGTAACTGACACCTCTGACGATTCGTTTCCCCTTCTGTCGCCACTCTTGGTGTGACACGTGTTTTTTATTTATAACACGGGAGTTCTACGGGAAAAAAGGGAGTAAATATATTTCCCCCCTTCAATTTAAATTTTATTTAGGTTTAAACCTTATCTTCAATTGACAGTAAACACGACTATAATTTCAATATAAAAAAATTGCAATTACTTTTGCATATCTTTCAATGCTCAAACGTTCATAACTTTATTATTAGGTGAAGAAACGAATAATATTGTTATAAGTTTGTAATTCGACTTCTTAAACTCTAAGTGACCTTCCCCGGCTGTCCTTG
Organism: Charaxes varanes; assembly: GCA_024363005.1. Classification (NCBI taxonomy): domain Eukaryota; kingdom Metazoa; phylum Arthropoda; class Insecta; order Lepidoptera; family Nymphalidae; genus Charaxes; species Charaxes varanes. Next base: position 10,728,000 of record JANCMC010007202.1, on the reverse strand, counting down.
TGTGTATTCGCAGTACACCGAGTGCCCACGGACTCTCCAACCAGGCCTTTATAAGAAGCATCAATCATCGTTAAACGTCTCTACAAGTCAGTTTACACCTAACGATATGTCCTGTAATTTACATTTGTCTTCAAAAGAAACGCTTATGACTTACATTTTTATTTAGGAAATAATTTTTAATTTCGATTGTATTTTTTTTTTAAATATATATTTTACTATCAGTCTGCAGTCTGAACCCCTGCTGATGTGTTAGAAGCCATTTGTTTAACGGGGAACCTGTTTGACTTAATACCGACTTCAACACATCGATGTGTTAAGAGTTGGTTTTCGTTTATTGGTGTTTTTTGAAAATGGTTTCCTCTTTATTTATAAATAATTTACATTTTAACATTTTCATAATTTGTCTCAATTAATACATGTCATTCTTAAAAATGTGCACGACATAGACGTAAAACATGTTTGTTCAAAATTCAAAGGTAATAAATATGTTAGGTAGGTGTTATATTTCCTATTAAACATTATTAAATGTTTTATATTTTGTGTAATTAAAATAATCTTTATTCTAGAGTCCGATTTTAAAATTAAGTGGGCATCATTTTTATAGTTATATAATAAAGAATACTTTTTTAATGCTTTATGACTTAAAGTCCAATTGATAGCTTGATGCGACAACTGTAATAGAATATCAAAAGGATATCGTATCGTTACCGTGTTGTGTAAGGGTAACCTCTAAAGAAATTTGGTCTAAGTTTATCGAAAATAAATGATATTAAGGCTGACATTTCATCTTTTTTATTACACGTCTGCTCGCCGGCAAATATACCGGAGTAGGTTATAAAATAGATCCATCAAGATGGTGCCGTTTTACCGTATCTTTTTAGTGGTTTTGTAATTTATCATTTTCCATATAATAATAAATAATAATAATAGCCTTTATTTATTCCTTAATTAACTATTTATTGTGTAGATTAATGTTTAAACTACATACTGTTTTTAAATGACTCAGTAATTAAGAACTCCTTTTGGATATAGGCCTACTCCAAACTAAGCCAGTCTGCTTTCTTTAGATTTAACCAATGTTCGACTGCAATACTTTTTATTTCGACTATCCATAGTTCTTTTGGACGGCTTCTCTTTCAACTGCTCTTACGACCACTTTTTGATTTTTATTTGCTTTATATGCTGACTATATATCTAGCCCATTTCCTCTTCATAGTTTTGCAGTAACTTAGTGCGTTGATAAATTTTTTTTTTAAAGGAACCCATTACCTTTTTCTTTAAAATTATCGGCAAACTAGATTTTAGGACTCTTCCTTATGGCTCCAGAACTTTTCAATATACCTTAAAGTATTACCTATACATATTTTTTTATGTATCAATAGAGTTATATTGAAAGTATCGAACGGGTTAAAACACTTAGGTAAAACCCGCGAAGCAATAAAATATCGAAACGTAAGTACGGTTTGCCGACCTGGCACGTGAACCCGTTCCGAGGTATACTTTATGAACGTAACGAATGCGTCGAATTGTAAAACCCGGCGAGGGGGGCCTGCATCGAAATGTTCCCCCAAGTATTCCAATGCAAAATATGCAACGCCAATTTCGTGCAGGAAATAACTGGGTGCTTATCTAAGAGGCTTACTTTCAACTCATTTAATAGCCATTCGCAGGTGCAATATGTGGAAATTTGACCCAGCCCTGACTTCAAAGATATGCACGCAAATACCTAACTATACTATTATTTTAACACGTACTTTAATTTGACTCATTCTACCTATCATGGACTACATCTCGTGACCGTTAACGATGTCTACTGCCTTGTAACCTTTTATACGTCAAGGCGCTCCATGTATTTGTGTTTTCTTTTACGCCAAAGTTAAACACATCAGTTTATGTCATTTGCAACTTTTTGTACCTCTGACATGACATTTAATCTATCCCATTAAATTCCCATTCGAATTGCCGTATCGCGCTATAAATTGAACCACCCAATCGGGTGGAGATATTTTCGCATCCCTAAAATAACATAACGTTCAGGAGTAGACTAGCTACGTGTTCGAAGTTGTTTGTGGGCGTGCGTTTCCCCTAACTCTTTCCGTCTCTTTTACCGTACGTCAAAATATTCCGTCATTATACTCCTATCCTATAGATGTTATCAAAACTATTAGGACCAAACAGCAAAAACCATATGTCATTAGAAACGCAGATGTAAAAACTACTAAAACCTAGAAGATAACGTTAGCGGCCTTTGAGAAATAAGTATGGTTTCTTCTTACCGTTAACATCTAGGGAAGGTTTTATTGATTTGGAAGTAGGAGGAAGGGGCAATTGATTCATGAGCACACATATAAAAAGAAAAAGAAGAATGAACAGAATTTATTCAGACATAGTGAAAACAAAAATAAACAGTTACAAACACGTAATATCATATTAACTTACAACTAATCGGGGTTTTTTTTCCTTCCGCTGCGTGCGCTGCGTAAAAGTTTCGCAAAAATCATGTATGACCGATTGTTCTCCTTTAAAAATTCTAAATAAAAGTCCGCGACTCCATATGTCTACCTTTTCAGGTTGGCTCACTATATTATTCTTTATGCTAACCAAATTTGTTCTGTAATAATGCATTACTTGTGAAGGTTTTTTTATAAACATGATATTAATCCTTATCCAAAAACTATTTTTTAAATCCCTAAGAGATAGGTGTAGCCCACGCGGACGAATTCGCAGTTTACAACTAGTTAGCCATAATCAGACATAGCTAATAATTTCTAGAACCCACATACGTCTACCATATCTATACCCATTTACTTTTGTCCTATTCTCTTATACATATGTAAAAGCGAAAGGTCACTTAACACGAAATCTCGAAAATTGCGGGACGTACAAACATGAAATTTGGCAAGGAGATAGTTTATAATTAGTAGACATTAACTAAGACAGGATTTTTCTTTAGGACCCAATTAAGATGGTATAGGGGCTCTCGCAATTTTGCGCGAACTAAAATTGCGGGAAACAGCTAGTCATTTTACGATATTTACCAAGCGAACTGTTTAAAACGTTTGAATAATAATAATAATAATTTATTTATTACTAAAGCATCAAATGGCTAATACAAATTTTGTTACTCATAACATAAATAACTTATTTTCTATGTTAGTACTAACCATAAAACTTATGCTACTTATTAATTAACTATTTATGTGCGTGATTGCTGCGCTCTAATTAAATATAAATAAATATGTATAGGGCTATATGACACACGGACGTCTGTTCCTAAGGTAGACAACTTAATGCCTGTGTTATAGGTAACAGCCGCCTGTTGAAGTTATGTCAACACAATTGTGTCGACATAACTTAAATTGTCAAGACATACCTAAAAAGTATTCCTAATATTCTTTAAAAAAATTAAAAAGAAAAATTGTATAATAGATTTAAACTTACAGGAACTTATAACATGTTCCAAATAAAAATATCGTTCAATTTGATGAACTTGACTTCAAGATAAAATAATTTTATAGATATTGAAAAATGAAACCCATAAGACTTAACAATAAAATTAGACATTAAAGGTTATCAATTAAAGACAAACCACCATGCTATCAAAATATAGGAATCCATTGTTGTTTGTTTAAATAACGATACAGTTTAATTTATATTAATAAAGGGATAAAAAATAAAGTTATATTAAATTATATGTTTTGTTTACAATGTATAATCTTTTCAAGCACTTGATACAATTTTTAAGAGCACTTAAATAACGCTTAATAATATATAATATTAACTTCCGATTATAAAAATTCGTAAAACATATGTTTCTTGATAAGTCTTTATATTGCCTTTTTCCTTTAACAGGGAAAGATCCAATCTTAACTTAAAGAAACCGTATATTTTTCATTAACCCTAACAACATTTAGGCAGTTTTACAGTAATCAGTTATCATTGCAGGTGTGAAACAAAAATCTAATTCACTTTCGCTTTTATAATGTTAGTTAGCATTGTTTATTCACACTGTTAGGCATATTGGTTCTACATAGCATATACAATTATTTCTATTAGAGAATAAATGTAATGTGGATCACTCACCCTGTTTGCGTGGGGTGTTGATCCAAGCCAAGTGGGTGCCTTTTAGGATATAGAACGTTAGCCGCATTATTTAAAGGTGAAGAATTTGAATAACGTTTAAAATATGATGGTAATAGCTAATATCAGGAAGTACTGGTCTGATTTAAAAAATTCTTTCAGTGTTAGATAGCCCATTTATCGGGGCAGGCTATAGTCTAAATATCATCACGCTAAAATTATTTTTTTGTTTTTACCTAATGTTACGCGGACAAAGTCGCGGGCACAACTAGTTTTGTAATATAATTTATTTAAGTATTATCAATTAAACTTTTTCAAACATTCATCGGAGTAGCACCCTCTGAAACGCTTCATTGCCTTATATTTTAATGTACCATCGCTTATTTGTAGGTAAATAAATAAACGTTTACTAAACAATAAATAAACAAAGTATGTCAATAGCCTGCAAGTTAGTCACAACAGTTTAATTAAAGTTTATTGCCTTAAAGTAAACGCTTAACGCTGAAAATGTCATCGTTATGGATTTCTCAGTGTAACATTTCCTGGTGGTATCGAGAATTTCCTAGGAAAATTATAAGTACGTCGATTATAAATATTCCATTATTAATCAAATTTCTACTATACGTTTAAATATTAAAGGAATCTTCCACAGCTCCTAATCTATTCACCAGCCATTCGATACTACGAATATGCATATTAATGGGACGACACTTTCCCGCTTCTGATCATACATTTCTCTCTAAACTTCAACGACTTCGAATAAATGTCGAATGCAACAAGTAATGGATATATTGCAATAGATAGTAGCCGAGATCTACAAACGTGGGTCGAAGCTCGCAAATAGCAAGTCTTGGGAAGACATATCTACACGAGACAATGGACGAGGAATGCTCGGAAAACAAGCTTTTTGGGAATTTATTGGATAGATTTTATGTGGGATGGATTTAGCTTTCCTTGCATCTACCGCCTACTATCGACAACTATGTCCTAATACTAACATTATTGTACAAGTTATTGAAGTAATTTATATGTAAATGTCGATAACTGTATTCTCTTCTATTTTATTGATAATTAAACGACAAGCATAGTCTGTATTACTTTCCTTCTATAAGTTTGGCATGCTTATAATACTGCTACTAATTCCTAGCGTTATCCCGGTTAAGTACCAGGGTCCGCTTAGATTGCAGAGGATTTGGCTGTGGGGCGAGATAAGATGACCGATTGCATTCTGACGTCATCCTCGGAACCCCCACGATCTCTACAACCTTACGACTAATATCACAAAGTGACATTAATCGGGTCTTACTGTTTTACGTGTCTTCCGAAACACGGATAGCTAGTAGACAACTAAAAACGGATTTTTCCATACGGCCTAATTAAGGAAACGGACCGGTTCCGTACGAATTGTTTATCACAGAAAATAAGTGCAGTGCTGTGCTGTGCTTTTACAGTATGCAACAGACTTTATTTAAGTAACTATCTAAAGCCCTAGCACGAACATTTCGAACCGTTCGAATTCGAAAATTCGACTGTATTTAGGATGAAAATATTCGTGCTAAGCTCACAGGAGGCAAGTCTTTATAGTGTCACGCTTTAAATCAATGCTGATGCAACCCTCATTGACACTAAGGAGGGTCCGATGTGGGCCCAGCATGAATGTTTTCGAAGTCAAATCTTCGACTCCAACGGTTCGAAATGTTCGTGCTAGTCCCTCAGCTAGTTACTTATATCTTCTTCTTCCTAGCGTTATCCCAGTTAAGTACCAGGGTCCGCTTAGATTGCAGAGGATTTAGCCGCGGGGCGAGTTAAGATGACCGATTGCCTTCTGACGTCATCCTCGGAACCCCCACGATCTCTACAACCTTACGATTAAGTAGAAAAATGAAATTATGTAAGCATACATAAAAAGAAAAACATTAATTCAGGAGTCCAATTGTATTTCCTCAATACAAATTTTAAAAATACTTACGCAAATAAAAGGTTTTCCTTAAGGGATATATGTCATCTGATAATCCTTATATCGAATTGTATTGGTGTATTCGGCGGATTACCTTTCAATCTTTATTCGCGAAAGAAAACCTTTTTTCCTTTGCAGGCCTTAAGGGAAATGATTTTTGTATTGCAAACTTGTTAATTTTCTTTTCACATTAAACAAAAAGCCCTGTTCCTCCCTAAGGATCACTCTCCGAATAAATTCCGTTTAAAAATCACGTTTCATTCGTGAAAAGAATTTATAAGTCACTGTGTGTATTGTTCACGTGCAATAAGGCATGTGTATGCATACTTGTGCATACTGCACATGTATATGCTCTTTTGTATATGGTCCTATAGATTTGTCTACATAGACATAAATATGTAATGTAACTACACATTGTTTACACCTGATTTCCAGTATTGTTATACATTGAAATACATAATTTCCGTCCCTTAGGTGATGGCGAGACACATTCCGACGTGGTCAGGGAGTGGACACTTTATTCACAATAACAAGCTTTCTAACGCTGAGCTGATTGAGACTAAGGAAATGAAGAACAGTTTCGAAAAGAACGATAAATGTCAAGAAGACAGTAATCCACGAAAAATGACTTAAGACGAAGTATGTAGAACTTATTTTAATCATTATGGATTTTGTGGTTTAATTATGAGACCAAATAGTAGAAAAAATGTAGTTTTCTTACCCAGTGTCTGATTGTTTAATTTAAAATGTCTGGAATCCTCTCTTCTCCAAGTGACTGTGGGCAGAGGGACTTTTATATTCATTGCGGTGACTAATTCTCGAGATTTGCAGTCAGATTTGTGTAATTAACCTTACAAAAATATTTCGAATCCATAGTCTATAATCCATATATATAAGAGCGAAAGGTCACCTATCACGAAATATTAATAACCGCGTACAAAGATGAAATTTGTCAAGGAGATAGTTTATTATTTATTAGATATCCACAAGGAACGGATTTTTCGATAGGGCCCAAATTAAGAAGTCAAAAGTCACTCACAAGTTTACGCGGAGGAAGTCGCGGGAAACACCTAGTATGAACGTTCCTTTAATGCAGAGTTCCTTTTTTTAAACACATAATATATTATTTAAAGTGAAGCAATTATTTATACAAATAAATTAACATCTAATTAAAATTAAATTTCAAAAGAACTTCTAAAAATCTACTTGAATAAAATACCATTTGAATTTGAATATAGTAAGCAACACAGCGAATTAGGACTAAGTTTGATCTGTAAACATGTTTGTGGAAAGAAAATAAATAAATATGTGTATAAATATGAAGAAACACAATTTAACCTATCTTCTTAAAATATGGCTAAAATTATGTTTGTTTTGTTCGGCAGCTTTTAGGTGACCGAGGGGAACGCACACAGTCATCAGCTAGCTACTACGACACCAACACGAATGTGCTGTTTTATACACAGGTATGTTTTATTCAAAAATACATACACACACACAAACACCCATTCACCCACACACTTGCCTCATTAACGGAGACGCGAGGAGTCGCTTCTTTGTCCAAGTTTTTAATATGCCAGTACGTAAAAAACAACTTATCTTTAAGCTTAGTGCTACTAGGATTTCTCTTTCTTATTTACACTAGTCGGTACTATATTGTACTATTTTTCGTAGATTAATCAGTGGCTGTCGATCGCTAGGTTAAGCAGTTCTTACCGCAGCCGGGTGATAGATGGGTGACCCATTCTAACACTGTTTTTTTCAAATATCCGATCTACTCCGTGTTATGACACGTAAAACAGTAGGTCCCGATTAATGTCACTGAGTGATATTAGCCGTGAGATTGTAGAGATTGTGGGGGTTCCGGGGATGACGTCAGATGGCAATCGGTCATCTTAACTCACCCCACAGCCAAATCCTCTGCAATCTAAGCGGGCCCTGGTACTACTACACCGGGATAACGCTAGGAAGAAGAAGAATTAAATATACTTAAGACGAAATAAACTTGAAAAGTTGTGATATTTGTTATAGACTTTTCTTTGAACAATCTTTGGCTAATTTTCCTTAACCTGTAATGCTTAACTGTACTAATATATAAAGCTGAAGGAAATCTTATACAAGTAAAAAACACACACACAAATTGGTTATGTATTTATGTCTCTTTTTTTAAATAACAAAACATAATATTTTTTTATTGAAGATGGTTTTTAAGGCACAGGTTAAGTGCTTATTTTAAGGACCATTGCGATAAAAAAAAATTGTACTTTGCATTTTGGAAAATATGATCATTCTCTTCTTAATCAGTGGGCGGTATTTGAGTCGATTATTAGGTTAAGCAGTTCTTACCGCCACTGTGTGATAGACGGGTGACCCATTCTAAAACAGGATTTTCTAGTAACCGACTTCCTCAGTGTTTCGGAAGGAACATACAGCAGTGGTTTCCTATTAATGTGTAAACTGAGTGATAGTAGTCAAGAGAGATTGTAAAGATTGTGGGGGTTCCGGGGATGACGTCAGACGGCAGTCGGTCATCTTAACTCGCCCCATATAATGTTTTATCAGTGTTTAATATTGTAAAGAACGACGTACTTTACCGAAACTTGACCCCGTCTTTTATGCAGACTAAGCACGAAGAGATCAATGGACGGAGTTAAAGTTTCACCGATGAAAGAATCGCATGTTTAATCATAAACTGACCGATTACGTTTTAAGTCCAAAGTAAGTTAATAATAATAATAATAATAAATCATTTATTTCAGACACATAGATCCATACAAAAGAAAACACAAAAGCCTAGAAATAAAATAAAATGACACATCATAAAAATAAAAAGATACATGCTGCACCGTTTCAACGTTCTCTATCAGCCTGTCTAAGAATTATTTCAAAATCTCCATCCAATACTGAGATATAGCTATTTTTGTCATTTTAATTAAAATAGGTTTTCGTTAAATAATAAATCATTAAAATAACATTTCAATATCCTTAATCGCTTCATTAACTATAATTAAAATGCGTAATTTATTACTATAACTTCGTTTTTATCGAATTATAATCGGAATAAGTCGCAAATGACAAAACGTTTTGCGATTTCCCAAAAATCAGCTTTTTTGAGTTAGGTCTGTTTACAATTAAGCATACGATGTGCTCGTGAGTGAATTTTTCAGCGAATTAAGTTACCACAATTTGTCTGTACCTAAACTAATATATAAAGCGGAAGAGTCTGTTTGTTTGTTTGAACACGCTAATCACAGGAACTATAGGCCCTAAATTCTTTCACTGTTTGACAGCCCAATTATCGAGGAAGGCGAGAGGCTATATATCATAACGCTAAAAAATTTCACCTAACTTTACGTTGACGAAGTCGCCGGTAACAACTAGTATAATATAAAAGTCTATTTAAACATGGGTATGGATGTATTTACATGCTAAAAACTCATTAAGAAAATTATTTTGGACGACATTTGGACAACAACTTTCGAAGTTATTCAACAAATACGTTTATCGCTTATCAAGATTGCCTGATGTCTTTGCAATATTGCGTTTTAGGATTGCGTCATTTTGGACTTCGTCTTCGTAATTCTAATAATACGATTCTACAGACGTTGAGTGAACTTATGGATGTTGCCATCTATCGCCATTGGTCGATGCAGCATCGCTGTGTGAACCGCAAATGAATTTAATCTTTGAAATTTGTAATATGTAACTTACAATTTAACATTTTTAGCCCGTACGCACTCTACTCATATGAAAGAATAATAAATATAAAGATTTCACTCACTTTACCTTTGATATTGAGACAGAATCCAAAATGGATGAATTACTACCTCCGCTTATCTTTGGTAAGCTTATAATCCAATTCGGTCGCCATCTATTGAAAAATACAACATTTAAAAAATATATAATTTTCTCAAAGAGTAATCTTCGAAACCTGAGTAATTACATATTTTAGTTTAACATTATAATGTTTACTTACCTCTATTTAATCCAATAAAACTATAAAATACAAGTTCCTTTTTCCTGTTATACGTACATTTTAATAGAAAAAGAATAAAATTCTACTATAGAATATCAAAAGAAGAACGAATCAAAGCCTATGCATCTATTATTTTTTCTTTAAAAGTTCATTGTTTAAACCGACCTTGTAAAATATCCATTTTTCCCCATTCTCAATATAAATATCTGAGCAAAATAATATTTTATTTTTGTTATCTGAGCAAAAAAATATTCTATTTATTTTTATTTATTTCACACAAATAAGATACTGTTTGATAAAACTTTTTAGGTATTCGTCACCGCTAAAATTAGGTGAACAATTTTAGCGTAGTTATATATAAGCTATCGCCTTTCTCGATAAATATGCTATCTATAACTGAAAGAATTTTTCAAATCGGACCAATAGTTTCTAAGATTGGAGCGTTTAAGTAAACAAACAAACTCTTTAGCTTTATATACTAGTATAGATACAGGTACGGATACGGATACGGATACGGATACGGATACCTATCTTGATCGATCAGAGGAAGCTTCATCTTTGAAGTCCAGTACCGAAATTGCTTTTATATCTTAAGAGATAAAAAATATACTATTTTTTATACTCTTTACTACCTTCCTCTTTCTCTGCTACTTTTACTCATACATTAAAGCATTAAAAGTGTCTAAACATCAAAAATTTTTCGCGCTTGTAGTGCATTTTTATTTATTGTAATCAAACTTGAAAGTGTATTGAATTTATTTTGGCGGAAAGCAAAACAACATAAAAATGGCGTTAAATCTATTTAACATCAAAAACAGTCAGTCATACAGAATATATTTTACCGCATTTTTTAGTTACAAAATACGAGAAATTTCCTCAATCTATTTATATTCATACACATGTGTTATCAAAGTCAATAGGATTCGGTAATCTACTAATGTGAGTATATCCGTTAACGAGTAGCAAAGGTCGTGTAAACTAATGAGGATAAACTACTTAAAACTACTAGGACTATTTATTTAACAACAATTTATTAATACCTGATAGGATTATGCCGGAGCCAGACATAGCTTCATTTGAATGATCATTTCAATGATCATGTAGTGTGGCGTGGGACTTTGTGTAACTTCACAGTTTTGTAGAACTTTGTAGACTTCAAGGTCAAAAATGTACAAACACTTTGAGCTATGTCTGGCTCCGGCCTATTCACTCTTGCCTTAAAGATACCCATGTTGTAGTGGTCTGGGAACACAGACGCCGGGAGAGCATTCCACGCCTCAGCCGTTCGGATGAGGAAAGAAGCACCGAAACGCTTCGTACGGGATGCCGGCATGTCAACAATGTAAGGATGGAAACCCGCACTTGACAAGGCTACTGGAAGTAAATATCGACACACGATAATTAGTTATTGTGGTTTTTAATAATTATTTATGTTACTGTTCTGAACAACTTATTACAGTACGTATACCATATTAGGCGTGAACCTAGAAATTGGCTCGCAACTCATAAATTCAACAAAACATTTATTATACTTTCCTGGTGTTAAATAATTGGATTAGAAATATAATGTGCCGTTATAACTGGCTCGTATTTTATTACGTCGTATTATTCGCGCGTACGTCACAAATAGCTTTTACTGTGGTGTTTTTCAACCCTTTTTTTCATGACGTAACCTCTATAGTTTTGGCCAAACTCTTCACTTTATTAGATCCAGAGAGGAAATGGGTTTGTGGCAGAAAGAATTACATGTAGAAATGACTTGGATCGTTATGGTAGACATTGGCGACGCACAGAAAGAGGGTAGGGAGGCCTACGCCTTGCAGTGGGAACAAATAGGCTCTAAATAAATTGTAAAAAATAAACCTCTTTAGTAAGAAACACTTTTCTGCTAACTTCTTATTCTCCGCTTCTTCTTTGTTATTTTCTTACAACGGTCATATAATAATATCAATAATTACGAAATATGTACTATTACACAGATTACGTATTCTTGAGGAGGTCGTAGCCTAATCAGTGGTAGGTATTTGAGTCGATCGCTAGGTTAAGCAGTTCTTACCGCGACCGGGTGAAAGAGGGGTGACACATTGACACACTGATTCTCATATCTGTACTCCTCCGTGTTTTGGAAGGCAGTGGATCCCGATTAATGTCACAGAGTGATAATAGTCGTGAGATTGTAGAAATTGTGGATGTCCCGGGGATGACGTCAGACGGTAGTCGGCCATCTTAACTCACCCCACAGCCACAACCTCTGCAGTTTAAGCGGATCCGATAATGGGAACATAAATATCAATATATTCAATAAATAAATATTAAAGTCAATACTTTTAACCATAAATGTACATTACTCTGTGGACAAATGTTCATTACAACCTTTTCCGTTTGTGAATGAGGTTTTAGTTATATAAAAAGAAGGAAATCGTTTAAAGCTAAACACTTTTTAACATTTCGTAACTTAAAAAAACGAAACGAATTCTATTAAATCCCTGTAAAAACTTGATGATAGATTAAAAAGTGTCCTCATCTTCAATTGCCGTTGGAATATTCGACAGTTGCTCAATGAATGTTCTATTAAAGTATTATTCAATTCTGTTGCAACTTCAATAATGATTCATTGGTTTACTTCTAATTGTTTTTTTTTTCCAATAAGGAAAAGGCAAACGTGTTTAAATGTGCAAGCCTTGAACTATTGACTCTGTGGGCAAATATTTCCTTTTTGAATTGCTACATCTATAAGATTTTTTTTAAATTTATACATGTTAATATGTCACATGCAAGTGTAATTATAAATACTTATTATCAGAAATAGGTTGGCTTTTTTTAAAGTTTTCTATGTATAAATATGTCACATGCATGTGTAATTATAAATACTTATTATTAGAAATAGGTTGGCTTTTCTTAAAGTTTTCTATGTATAAATATGTCACATGCATGTGTAATTATAATTATAAGTAATTATTAGAAATACGTTGGCTGTATACGATTATTAACTTACACGCCAAGCATTACATTTTGCCTGTCATACCGGTTTTTTTGGTACTTCAAGATAGCATATAAAAATCTTTTCATGCATATTTTGAAAATTTATTGCTTGTAGTATTTTAAATCCAATACTTATACAAAATAGTTAAAACCCTAATTGATAAGTATAAAAAGTTATAAGCAAATTTAATCACTCGCTATATTACAAAGCATTAACATATGACTCGGCGTCAAAAATCTAGATTTTCCAAATGAATTTTACCTAATAACAGCTTAACTGTTTCCGTGTTGCAAAATTCGATTCACAATGCAAAATTGACCGGATATGAAGGTGCTTAGATAGCTTAGTCATTGAAGATTACGCATTTAAGAAATATTTCAAAACTGTTTGTGGAAATAAGTTTTTTATACGATGACTGGTAAACGTGTCATTCAATTAAGCTTCCTTGAAAGCTTGTTTTATTCATACAGTTATATAGATGTTTCCCGCGACTTTGTCTGCGAAAAATTGTATTTGCGAGAGCTCTTAGAGTTACTAGCGGTTGCCTACATATTATAAACTTGTCAAAATACACCTTTGTACATCCAACGGTTTTCGAGATTTTGTGACATATAAATATATGTATATATACATATGCAATATAATATATGTATATATATAAATGCATGCAAGTTTAACTATATTTTGGTATATCTTAGACCATTTAAAATAAATCATGTCACAATCGCTTGAAATAATTTAAAAAAAGTTATTTTCACATATTAAGGAGCAAAGGGCAGGCGTTTGTATGGAACGATGCCGACATTTGCGAAATAGGTATTCTCTTGAGTGCCTAACTCCCTAAGTACCATAACAAAAGGCATGGTTGTGAATAAACACTCCATCTTCGTAACTTGGACAGGTAATTGAAATATCAAAGATAATTTTACATACTATTTACATATTATGACACTATCACGATTATGCAGCTATTAGAGATGTGTATATATAAATACGAAGGTTAATTAGTCGGTGCATAAATATTCCATTGGGTTAATGTGGAAAAATATCGATAAAGCCAAAACGTCACTAGCACGCGTTAATGCGTTTGATGGCGATAATAAATTTGGACGGTTTTAAGCAATAGTGGGTCAATACACAAGAAATCGGCTGTGGATTTATCTTTTTATATCTTCTATGTAGCGATATCCTGGTCCAGTATCAGGGTCCGCTTAAACTGCACAGGATGTGGCTGTGGGGAGAGTTAAGATGACCGTGTGCCGTTTGACGTCATCTCCAGAACCCCCACAATCTTTTCAAACTCAAAAATCTTTATAATCGAAAAAAATATTTAGGAAACGATTTAGGTAGTCTTTCGTCGTTAAATATAAAAAAGCTTTAGGTAATTTAACGATGTGAGTAAAAACTTTCATCGTTAAATCAAATAGTAATAAATAGTTTAGGTTATGTAAAGATGTAGGTAGAAACTTTCGTCGTTAAATCAAATAAAAAATAAAAAGTTTGGGTAAGGTTTTTTACTTACCTTTTATTTACCTTACTTTTTTTTTTTAATTTATTTATTTACAAGAAATTATACACATCGTTATGTAGAAAACTTTCCTCGTTGAATAAAATAGAAAAAAATAAACTTGAGATAAGGTAATTAGGTAGAAACTTTAGTTATTGAATTAATTGGAAAAAAAGGTAACTATTTACGTACAGTCTTTCGTCGTTGAGTCAAATAAAAAAAAACTTTAGGTAGAGTAACGATGTAGGTAGAAACTTTCGTCGTTAAATCAAATAGAAATAAAAACTTTAGGTAAGGTAACGATGTAGGTAGAGCCTTTCAACGTAGAATCAAATATTTTTACTTTATATTCACTTAACTCTTCGGAATTGGATACCAGTGTCATGTTGTAAGTTGTTTGTGTCATCAAAAATTGCATTTAGCATAAATTATGCTAAATGCGATATCGTAACGAACATTTTCTCACGCGCATCAACGTCAACAGCCTCATTAAAGGCGTTTCCTCGTTTCTCGAAATATCGCGACACGTTCACTGATTATACAGTACCGGTTATACCAATTGCAAGGACCCGTCATTATATAATGCGGAATGCTGAATTATTGATCACGTTGGACGTTACTTGACGGAAATTTATGATGAGCAGGCAATTAAAGTCTCAAACCACTGCGATTCTCTAGTAACTTCGATCCTGGCAGTATTCCTTTGTGCCTTGTGTTAATCAGCTACTAGCTTCGGTACTTCCGAACTGATACGACTTAGAGAACTTAAAGAAAAGAGCATATTCATTCTTCAATGCCGGCAACGCATCTGCGAGCCCCCTGGTGTTGGATTATAGTCATTCAAGTTAACGGCCTGCCAATTAAGTCCTTGTTATTGGGGCGAGCAAAGCGAATTTTAACACTGTCACACAAACTGAGCAGCTTCCTGGTACACTTTATTGAAAAAATATCACGCCCGTAGATCTGTGCTTTAACATAGTAATTTAACTTCATATCTAGACGTATTATCTGTCAAAATAATATTATATGACCAATTACGCGTGCTCTTACAAAGCTCTGCTTCTTGCTAGTATAAAAAAATTACAGGAAAAGTGGCTGACAGGCAATTTGATACCTTGATGGTCGCGTGACTTATAGATGTTTCTAGTTAGGAAGGGTATTTTTTTCAATACTTTAACCTCCTACGTTGTCGTATACCTTTCCTCCCTAAAAACCGGAACGGAACGGGTATAATAAACAATGTTACAGTATAATAGAATGTAGTAAATAGTAAGTAATCCAACCTTCGCGCAGGACAACGTCTGCCGGATCCGCGAGTATCATATACAAAACATGAAATGCATGAGAAACTAAACTACTTTGCTTTAATCCGCGAATGAATACGAGGGAAAATCGGTGTAATGCTGCAATCTTATTCTAATATATCTTATTCTTATTCTAATAGCTGAAGAGTTTGTTTGTTTGCTTGAACGCGCTAATCTCAGGAACTGCGGGTCCTATTTGAAAAATCCATTTAGATTTATTATAGTTAGATAGCCCATTTATCGAAGAAGGCTATCATATATCATCACGCTAAAATTGAATCTACTTTTTTATCTAATTTTATGCGGACGAAGTTGCGGGCAAAACTAGTATGATGACCACGTTTATACTCGTAATATTATAAAGGGGAAAGATTGTTTGTATGTTTGTTTGCTTGAATGCGTTATTCTCAGGAACTACAGGTCCGATTTGAAAAATTCTTTCACCATTAGAATCCTACATCATCCCTGATAAACATAGCCGACAAAATATTTTCAAAAAAAGCTAGGGATCCGTATGAGAACTTCGGTAATGTGAATCCGGTAACCCGTGCGAAGCCGGGGCGGGTTGCTAGTGTAATATATACTTCACTAGTAAAAAAGATAAGATTTTATCTTTTTACCCGTATTCGGGAGAAGGCTCTCTTTTCATTTACGATTTTAAGCCCCAACAGAACTAATTTTATGTGTCTCTGTAATAGGGATGTTACGAAAGCGTTACAACGGAATTGAATTCGGAACCTGAAACGGAATCGGAACCGAAAATTAACGTCACATGCATTATTTATTAGGATAATCTTGTTAACAATAAAAAAAGGTTTTTATTGTTAACAAGAATATCCTTTACCATTTACCCAATCTTATAGAATATAGTAAATACATCAAATAAAGAAAAAAGCAATCTATTTCTTAAAAGCCAACTTCGACCAGCCAGTATCCAAATCTTCGGCCTGTAGGACCATGGAACTTTTTTTTTATATATATAACAATTATCGACCTACACCGATAACCCCCTTGTTCTCTAGACAAAGGCCATCCGATCGACTCCCAGAGGAACACCGATAGATTAGTGACCGCCCGCCATGGATTCCGTACACGTCGCTCAGCAAAAAATTTAATTTTGAACTTCAAATAATATTTTACTTATCAACAGACAGTTATACTACAAAAAGAACAGTTTGTTAAGTCAAAACGAATAGTAGTTAATAGTAGAAGTTTAACTTCTTAAAGAAAAAAAAGATATTTGAATTTTGAACAATCATAAATCTTCTTATTTTAAATTAAAATTACTCTATTTAAGAACTACAAATTATAAAAAAAAAATACATTAATATTATATTTCTCTGTAATAATAATCATTAACATGATATCTTCGATTTTAATTTTTACATGGATATTCGCATTCGCCCATACTCGACAATTATCATTCGTTACATCACTGGCTTAGAATAGTGAGAATTACTCACTATTCTAAGCCGAGATTCGAAGGTCCGTACCAACCTTGGTCTGATGTCTATGCAAATTCGGAGGATCCTCTAGTATTTGTCATACCTTCAGAAAACACAGTCGATAAACACTTTTATTTGCTCCAGTCGTTTAGTTCACTGTGTGTACAGTTACTGAGATATCAAGGTTTGCTTTCTCGGGAAATTCCTTTTGTCTTCGCAGCAAGGTCGCGCCGTTTGTGAGATAGTGTTGGTGTATTTGGACGTTTCGTTTGTACTGCTCATTGCTGCAAAGCTTTGTAATTTACTGCCTCTGCTATCAAACGACTCTAGATCTTTCTTATTAGGTTTCTTTGTTTTTGTTCATCTTTCTAAAGTCGTTTTAAAGTCAAATTTTCTTCTTTCCATTTTTTTTTAATGATGGACAATGTCAATGAATGAGTTACTGGTAATGACCTAGAGAATGATTTTTTTAGTGATGAACAAATCTTAGAAAAAGTTGAAGAGGAGGCAAGTGGCAACATTGTTGAAGAGGACACAGATGATGACATTTTAGAATAAAAAAATAGTCAGGAGGAGGGAAAAAATGCACTACAGTTGGCAGCATTTTACATAGAACAACAAG
The DNA here is from genome assembly GCA_024363005.1 of Charaxes varanes. Classification (NCBI taxonomy): domain Eukaryota; kingdom Metazoa; phylum Arthropoda; class Insecta; order Lepidoptera; family Nymphalidae; genus Charaxes; species Charaxes varanes. The sequence continues at coordinate 10,710,126 of JANCMC010007202.1, read as the reverse complement.
ATCAACGGTCGTGGATGTGATGTTCATTAAAAAATGGGACTATGCCTTCAAAAAGACAATGGAAAAGAAGACCCAGAAAAAAATAACAGATTTTTTTAAATAATGTGCTTTTTTACTATGGATTACGGTGAGTCAAAACTACATATGCACTTTTGTTTAGCATTGTAGAGTGAGTTTAGGTTAATGTACTGTAAGTGTGAAATAGTTTTATCTACAGAATAAACATTGGTAGTACTGTAAAAATGATGTTCGTGTTCACTTATCCTGTTAGGCCTACATCATTGGTATTGTTAAGGGTTGTGTATATACGTAATTTCCCCCTTTCGCCGGATTAACCGGCCAAATGGCCATCCGGCCAGGGGTCCAGTCCCGTAGAGGCCGGTTAAGAGAGCTTCTAATGTAAAGCAACTTAAGATAAACTTATTTTATTGTACCGACGTTTCGACCTAAGTTGTAGGCCATCATCAGGGCCTATGAACGAAAAACAGAATAAAAATATTAACAATATAGTACCAAAGGAAAAATGAGAGTGATAGTACATAAAGAATGACATTAGTCGGTGTATAAACAAAAATTGATAAGATTAAAAACAGGATTGAATTATAAGAAAAGTGATGAGAGTAACACAAGTGAAATGAAATTTGTGAAGATAATATAAAACTCAGTAGCATGTGAGAAAGAGGTACTGGTACCCGGACGCGCCGGCCCAATTCGGCTACAAGCATGGCGCTACCTCTAATTAAACAATGTGGTACAAGCTTTTACAAGCTGTAGACTCGGACGGACCTCGAAGATTCAAGGGCCAACGCGTTCTGCCGAAGTTTACCCTGGAGGCCCAGAAAAACACAATCACAAACAGTATACAATGCTATGTTAGTATTACTATATTCGGTGTTATTCGAATTCGAATAATAATAATGTTTATTTCCATCTATTGTTGGCGTAAGCTAGCAATACTCGTGTTTCGTATTATGAGGTAAAATTTTCTTTCTTTTATATAGAGGCTCAGTAGAGACTCATTACCTCAACGGCAGAAGGAATGGACTGAAGTCACAAGGTACCCGGTCAAATCCCAACTTGGCTAGAATAATGTCGCATTTACTCTTAACACAACCTTTTAATTTAATCTTAGATGGAGAGTAAACAGGAATATATAGACATATCATTCCATTTGTTTTATCTCGTTTCGTTGGGTTTGTGGGAATTTCCGGTGGCCTAAAGGCCGGTAAAGCATCTGCAAACCTTCTGGTGATGCATATGTCCATGAACGTCGCTTGTAAACTTAGGTGAACCGCATGCCGATTGTGCTTTTATGTTTTATGTAGTAAAATGTATATTTTATGTAGTAACGCCCTGAAAGAAGCTATAACACTGACTCTATAATACCATTACGTATTGCATTTCCTGCTATTCCAACAATTCCACGGAATGGCGCTATTAGAGTTATCCCGGGTCGTTTTATCACCGAGCGAGGCCTATCATCGTCGTTTCATATCGACGATTGCCAGCATCAGCACATCACAGAAATTTGCACAAATTTCATTACCATGCTTAATTAGAGGTAGCGCCATGCTTGTAGCCGAATTAGGCCGGCGCGTCCGGGTACCAGTACCTCTTCCTCACATAAGATCAGCGTGAAGTGGCGGCAATACTGTCACGTCAAGTGATGGTATTGTTGTCGCGTTTCGTTCGGTTTGTGTTACTTCCCGGTGGCCTAAACTCGTCATTAAGGCCGGCAACGCATCTGCTTGCCTCCTCGTTGTGCAGATGTCCATGAGCGTCAGTGGGCACTTGGCTGCCTGCTGCCTGCTCGTTTGCCCCTTGTAACATAAAAAAAGAGAAGAATGCATCGGTCGTAGCTTAATCTAGGGCCGGTATTTGAGTGGCTAGGGTAAGTAGATTTTACCTCGGCCTCATGACATTTAGGACTATTATAGATAAATTGCTGATCAAATATAGGTATAAAACTTCATACCTTAAAAGTATTTCGATTTCCTCCCGTGGATCGTACTGAAGTTTATCCATGATCTTAACCGCGTACTGTATCCGGGATGCTTTGTGCTCACACAAACGCACTACCGAAAATGAGCCCGTCCCTAATTCTCCCATCAACCTGTTACATAGGAAAAAAACCTTTATTAAAAATAGTAAAATATTATTAAACATTTTCCCTTTAATTAAGTGTATAAAATGTCAGGATTGAGCCACTGAGGCGCAATGAGAAAATTGTGTAATCACACTTTAATTGTGACAAGGGACAAATAGACATGCATTTCTATAATTAATAACAATATAGATTTGTAGAAATGTGTAGGGCGTAAAAATAAAAAAGTTAATAGCCATAGTAGAATTTTGCCAATAGTGGTGTCCCGCAAGGCTGTATTTTATCCACAACATTGTTTCTTCTATATATTAAAAGGCACTGATTACTAGTACTTTATATTTATATATATATTTTTTTAATTTCCAGGATTCATCCCGCCATGTTGAGCCGCGGGCGCACCACGTCAAGTCCCACTCCCGGGACCTGGGCAGCAGTCCGCTGTCCGGGAACACCACCGTCAATAGTTCCAGAGAGTAAGAGTGATATTAATCGATATTATCTTTTTTTTATTTTTTTGTCTCTACCTATTTCTAGTATTATGAGTAGGTCTGGATATGAGGTGGCAAAACATGTACCTTTCAATCTATTTCAGTTTGGAAGACTCGCCTCAAAAGAAAAACATGTCCAACATCCTAGCGCCGGGGGATTACGCGTACGCGGTCGTCAGTCCCAACGTCTCGTACGCGTTGTCCTCTGACGAGTACGGCTCGCCGGCGTACAGGGGTAAGAGCAAAGTCAAATTGAAATTGCAAATACGATAAAGCATCAGCTAGGCAGTTAGTCAAAGTCAAATTAGAACCTATATATCTCGTCAGCTAGAGAGGTAATCAAAGTCAAATTGCAGGCTCGATAGCTTAGCAGCTAAAGAAATAGCGAAAGCTAAATTACGGTCTTGATGGCTCAGCAGCTAGAGAGGTAGTCAAAGTCAATTTACAAATTTGTTTAGTCAACGGCTAGAGGTAGCCAGAGTCAAATTACGGCCTCAACAAATCAACAGCTGTATAGGTAGACAAAGTCGAATTGCAGCCTTTATTAGTAACGGCTAGAGGCAGTCAAAGTCAAATTACAGCGTCGACATCTCCACAGCTAGATTAATTAAAGTTAAATGAGAGCCTCTTACCCAACAGCTGGAGAGGTAGTCAAAGTCAAATTAGCCTCGATAGCTCAACGAAAGTCAGTGGAATGAAATTTGTCATACCGTGTGCGAATGCTAATATTTTGATAAAATATGTATTATAAATATAATGTTTAAAATAAACCACACGCACACCAATACTAAACGATTTACACCATTTACACACCCATGTATATGTCAAAGTGACAATTGAATGTAATATTGATTCATTATTAGTTGATTAGAAGCTCAGAAGCTCAACGACAGGCATGAACTGAAATCCTCAGGGTACCGTGTTCAGATCCCGACTCCACTAGGATATTGCCGCACCCAATCCTAACAGAAACTCTAAAGGGTTATTCGTTATGTGACTTGACGTTAATTTTAATTTAGTTTTTCAAACAAGACCTGGATGTCTGCAAAATAATGCCTGATTCCATCAATTGAATATGTGAAAATTACGTCAAGATTAATCTTACCAGCTACCTGAGGCAGCCATGGTCCCAGAAACGGTTTTTCGACCCAATAGTTTGTCATACAGTTTCTAAAGGCTTCAATCAAATATTTTCCTTTCAGCGAAAAAGTTTTGACGGAGTTTGTAAACGGTAATGTGTTTATCACTTCGCCTCTGGAAATTTCTGAAATGTTTAAAGGAAAATATATGTATACAAATATACACAGGACTGTGGAGATCGTGGCCTAATCAGTGGTATGAGTCGATCGCTAGGTTAAGTTGCTCTTGCTGCGACCGGGTGATGGATGAGGGACCTATTCTAGCACTGGTTTATATTTTTTATCCGACCTTCTTCGTGTTTTGGAAGGCACGTAAAACAGTGGGACCCGATTAACGTCACTTTGCGATATTAGTCGCGAGGTTGTAGAAACTGTGGGGGTATCGAGGATGACGTCAGATGGCAATCGGTTATCTTAACTCGCCCCACACCCACATCCTCTACAATCTAATGAGATCGGCGTGAAGTGGCGGCAATGCTGTCACATCTAGTGGTGGTGTTGTTGTCGCGTTTCGTTCGGTTTGTGAGACTTCCCGGGGCCGGCAGCGCATCTGCTGGCCTTTTGGTCATGTCCATGGCCGCCGGTAGACACTTCGGTGCCTGCTGCCTGCTCGTTTGCCCCTAACATATAAAAAAAAGCTTTTTCACTTCACAAACAACTTTTTAAAGTTAGAAAATCAGTACTGCAATTTGAAGGTGTAGTTCATTGAGGGTTGCGCAATTTCTATATCTGTCTCTTCACCAGCTTTAGGAGAGTAATGTTGTCATCCTATTTATCATCATTTTCCTCAAACTAAATCCTTATTCTATCAAGTAAATACCGATGTGTAACCCTGATCCTGTTGTGGCGAAAATTCACAAAGATCTTTTGCGGTCCCGTAACAAGATTGTGGCTTTCTTAATGGTTCTGACTCAGATGTCAAAGGAATTGCCGATATCGGAGGATCTCACACATGATAGAATTGAGTTCCCCAACAAATTTAGTATGTAAGTAGATTTCAGATTACATACAACTAGAATTTCCACAAATCATGCTTTATTTAGCATTTGAGTACATCTTATTAGAACGGCGTTATATGGTTCATCACAGTTTCTGTAGGTGAAAATCAAACATACGAAGCTTCAGAGCATAATAAAATCAACTTACCTAGATTTTTTATTCTGATCTATATCATATCTAGGTCATCGCTGCATACAAATGATACTGCCGTATTAATTTTATCCTATTAATTTTTAATTCATCTTTTAATTCGACTGACCCGTTGGCGCAGTGGGCAGTGACCCTGCCTTCTGCTCCGGGGTCGTGGGTTCGATTCCCGCCTCGAGTCTAGAAGCCATAAAACGTGACACTGGCCAATTGTTGTATGAAATAATACTTTATCTATGGCCCGTTAGTCAAAAATCTAGTAAGAACATCATCTTTAAAAGTATTCCGAAGTAACGACATTGCATTTTTTTTAGTATTTTTATATAATCTTTTGACTTTTTTTAAACCTTCCCTGAAATAAGCTGAATGAAACAAAATAAACAGAATATAAAACGCTCGATTGGGTTTCTACTTTTAGTATGACTAACGAACAACGATTGTTTTAATAAATAAAACTAGGCGCCCCGGTAAACGTCGTCTTGCCAAAATTTTGGCTATTAATTTATTTTGGCCAAAAACTATGTTAATAGATGTTGGTGGTAGAAGAGTGAAAATATATATTTTTATGTATTTTTTAATGCGAAACCGTGATAAAATGAAATAGTAAAATTTGTCGATAAAATAAAAAAAACTTTTTTTTGTGGGCAACACTTATCACTTTGGGGTTTAAAAAATAGTTTACGACTGATTCTCAAACCTACCAAATATGCCCAACATATTCACAAGAATCGGTCAAACCGTTTCGAGGAGTTTGGCAGTAGACACTGTGACACAAGAATTTTATATATTAAATTCTCGTGTCATAGTGTTTGTTGCAACACTCTTCCAAAACGGCTTGACCGCTTCTTATGACAATTATTGTGAGTAGGTCTGAAAATAGATCGCAAGCTGTATTTTGTACCCCTACGTGATAAAGGTGACCCGCGCGGACTAAGTCGCAGCGTGCAGTTTTTATATATGTGTGTCAGTTTAAATAAATATTAATTTTGTTACTCCTAATATGAACTACATTTTTTAAACATGGCATTTACCTACCTATACAGCATTAATAACCATATAACAGCAACGGCTATCTGAGCAATTCCAGTTGTAATTTCTTTTGTCAAGTGCACATATGTCACATCGATGCCCAATTTTCCATGATTTGCAATATAAGCGGATCCTGGTACTTTGCAATATAAGATTTTTGCACTATACATTTGTGAAGAAGAAATGGTGTCGGACTGGACCAGCATATAACGACAAACTTCTTTGAAGTAAAATCCTTATTTTTGACTTCAATTTTAAGCAAATATTTGGCAAGCGATAAGACAAGTACTATATCACTTACTTCGCTCAGGGACTCCGGCCGAATATCGCCCACTGCAGCGCGAGCAGCTGCTATAACCGGTTCCACTGACGCCAGTTCTTCTTCAATCTCTTTTTTACTGAAATATATAGATTAGTATTATACGAATAAATATGATTTGAATTTAAATCTATACACGTCGACCTTATTTTTTTTTACCAATAGCGTCTGACTATGTATGATAAATAGCCCAAACACAACTCAAATAATTTTTATTTGTTCTGTTTGTTCCGGGTAATCTCCGATACGGCTGAACTGATTTGGATGGGACTTTCACTGATAGATAACACGGGCTACATTGATTTTAGCGAAATAATTAGGGCTCCGCGCAAAAAATAAAGAAAACCTCAACATTTAACAAAATCACTGACTTCCCACGGATAACGGGCATTCGCGGGTAACTAGTTATATATATAAAAAGGTCACCTAACGTTAAATCTCTAAAATCGTGGGTCATACATAAATTAAATCCGGCAAAATACAGTTTAGTTATTAGATTTCTGCTCTGAAGGGCCCGCGACTTTGTCCGCGTAAAATTAAGTGAAAAATGTTAGCGTAATGATATATAGCCTATAGCCTTTCTCGATAAACAATCGATAACGACTTCGGCCACATTTCCGATCTTAAGTGATAATACTACTTGAGATTCTAATCTGGAAGAAAGAGTAGGTATGACCGTAATAGCTACGCCGGCAGGATAATATCAAGCCATATCTCATTCCAATTTGCATCCACGAAAAGAGAAATATTTAAAGTTTCTATAACTAGACTCTAAATAAATGAAAAAGTATCATTGTGTAACGTCAAAAAAAAGTCCTGAAACATACATGATAGTTAAAAAAAGATATGACGTCATTTTGACGATATGGCTATATGCATCGTTGTAGATGGTATTTTACGATATATTTGTAACGCTGACAACTAGTGCCGGCCCGAGGTAAATTTTAGGATGGAGGGGGATCCAAATATGGCGCTTATGTCCGCTATGTCCTTACTTGCCTAGTTAATATATTTAATATAAAAAATACTTTAAATAATTGCATAGAGTTGCCCCTAGATGAAGTCTCCTTTGGGACTCGGCGCCTCCATTCCCCAAGTGGTAAGGCCGGCCCTGCTGAAAATATTCAATTTTATAGCTGTTCATAGAAATACCTAGGCGTATGTGCAAATGGCCGTTAAGTGCTGACGTGACCATGACTGAGTTACATATAGATAATCAAAATTTTGATAATGTAGCCAATAAAATATTGATGGCCAACAAAGATACCGAGATAAACCAGGATATCGGCAATTCACAATGGGAAATAAAAAATGTAATCCAATTGCCGGTACGTCGGCCCATCAAAACGTCGCCTTTAGATTTCAAGGTAAGTTTTCTGGGCCTGTGCCAGAATAGTACCCTAATTTTTAGTTGTAATGAATACCTTCATCATGATGATTCTAATAAATTACTGAATTGTATTCGTACACTATAATTTAAATCAATAATGAAACTTGTACATAGAAAGCGAAACTACGTTTAGGCAACTCATGTCACCCATGAAACTGGCAATGATTATAATTGAATTTTGGCATTTAGCAACAATTTTTTGCTGCTCCGGTCTAACAACGAAATGTATAGCTTAATATCATATACTAGAGGACCCGGCAGACCTAGTCTTATCCCACGGTCAGACAAAAGTCCCAAAATTAACGCCAATATATTCGAAGTATAAAAAAAATGTGATCAACTCTGCATCTTTTAGAATTTTTTAAATATTGTTTTAAGTTTTTCTAGCTTTTTTTTAATCTTCCCAGAAATAATGCAAATAAAACAAAAGAGACAAGAGTCAAATACACCCAGCCGTTTTTGAGTTTTAGAGAGAAGCATACTTAAATAAGAAAGAAGAATACCGTGCGGTATATGGGGTGTAGTTTTGAAATGGTTCACGAATTACTTATCGGGTAGATCACTTTATCAGACTCCATTTGTAAATTCGTTGTACCACAAGGCAACACTTTTGAGCCCTCATTATTTCTTGTCTACAATGAACTTTGTTATGTAATAACAATCTTATACAATATGGCTGCCTTATGCAATATCGAATTACCTATGTCTGCTGATAAAACTGTTCTGATTATTCACGAGAGTACCTGGAATAAAGTTTTTTGTGAAGCTGACTATGATCTTAATAGGTTTTTTATCCTGGCTGGAAGACAGTCTACTGTCCCCGATTATATCACGGAACAATTGCGCATGTAATTCATGTAAAACAGTCTCTTGTAAACCACTTACAACATGGTAATGGATACATACTTATCCGCGATTTTTCCAATTATGAATTGCCGGAACTTGCTAGAATTTGGGCTTTCTAGTGGATCACGTAAACTGGAACCTAGAAATTACTACGTTAAAGCAGGAAATTAAGTTATGAGAAAAAAAGCACCAATTATCTTTGACAAATGTAACACAACTGTGAAGATCAAATCTTTGAACAACTATCAAATTGAATACAAAACTTACCTGGTTCAAATAGTTAGGATACAATGATACAGCTAAGCTTTTGATTCTAGTTAGATGGTATACAATTTACTACCCAAATAAACATTTTCTGTCACACACACAATATAATTGTACACACAAAAAATATTATTTATGTGACAAATACTTTCCATAATTTCAATTTTTTTTTATTTTAATTATAGATTATTTTTTACTTTTACTTTAGAAATATGGAAAAAGCTATTCTGGGGAATATGTATGAATTATAAAGTAGGGGTAGGTGGCCGCAATAGAGGTTTTGCTAGTCAGATGCAGAGGTGAGGACAATCCTATGTATGTTGGTCCGATAAATACCAGAATCGAATCGGAATTGTGTACCTAAACTTATATTTGAGGCAGTCAGAGCCAAAACGACCTAACCCTCAATTTTTCGTATTCCTACTTATGTC